>CM061227.1:23159070-23509095 GCA_030844895.1 Ambrosia x helenae | reverse complement strand
CTGACTGGTTCGACCGTTCTGATGCAGAAATGAGATTTTTGATACAAACTAAGTGTTTTATGCTTGGACCTTGTGTGTAATCTATGTGTACTTGATTAGTTAGGGTAATGGTCACCAACGGGATGTCGGGTCGGTCTAGTGTGTCGGTTAAACATTCAAACACGTTTTAAAAACATACATGGTTACGATCTGGACAATCGGGGACTAGATAACCTTATAATTATTAGTCGGAACACTTATGTGAACATTTTGATAGATCTCCGGTAGAGGGATTATCAAGGGCTAAACATCTTTACTTGTAATCGAAGACGCTATTTAAGGTGAGTTCACGGCCCCCACTTTTTACGGCTTTAACTTTTGGGGGAGAAAAACATGCGCTAAACTATTTTGGTAACATATGTCATACTATGATTTTAACTTTATATTGCTATACGATCTTTGGAAGTCCCGGGGAAACCATGAATGTGCGGGGATGCACAACGGGGGAAATGTGGATAGATCTATTGGGCGTGGACCTGCCCCACTCGTCGGCTTGGAGGGCCGGGCGGGTGCATATTGTCTCGAACAGGAACATTGGTATCATGCTGAACATTCGGGCTGCTTAAACATGCTAAACATTGCTAAACGTGTCTAGTAATGGTTTCCAATCGTTAGTAGTAATAAAACATACGCCTAGCTAGCGTACTTGGTAACATTGATATAGTATGGACATGGTAACGTTTTGGTAACACATTGAACAAAACCTGTGAAACTCACCAGCATTTTATGCTGACATCTTTTTGGCATGTTTTTCTCAGGTCGCTAAGGTAGCAACAAATGGAACTAGGCGCACGGGTCTGCATTGGCGTCTAGGCATAGTTGCACGTTTTGTAATAAAAAGTGTTTTGAATAACTTTTGGGATGATAGCATAGTTGATTAAATGCTACTTAAACGCTTCCGCTTTTAAAATCGTTGGTTATGTTTCTTCACGTTTTTTCATATAGAGTTGTTTATTGTGATTGTTGACTTGGATCCTGGTTTGTCATGCGCCTCGCGGTAAAACCCCGCAAGTGGAAATTGAGGGTGTGACAGATTGGCATCAGAGCCAATGGTTATATAGTGAACTAGGACTGCATTGTAGAGTCTGGTCTATAGCCGAGTCGCACACACTAGACGGTCACATACTTTGGGTCTATTAGTGGGATACGTACTAACGTTGTCGGGGTGTCCTTACATCATCATCAGCTTCTACGTTACATCATCCGCTTTTATTTGGGTTTCTTACCTACTCTTGTCTTCTTCTTCTGGATTGAAGAAGGAGGGGTTGATTTGTTGGTTCTAGCACACACATGCCTTCTTACACTTACACTTGCACCTATCGTCCACGTTACTAGGCGACGATATTCAGTGACTGGGGTCTAGATTAGGGGTACATCTGGAGGACCATGTAGAGTAGTTTATCATTTTCGGGTGCACACGAAGTAATAAACTGGAATGCATGAAAATCCCGATGGACTTCAAGTTTGGATGTATAGTCCTGGATTTGTCCCTAGGTTAACTTTTGTAAATTTCTAGTGGTTGACACTGGAAGTGAATCTGAATCCCCCGATTTCTTGATTTGTTAGATCATGTCTGGTGCTCGCGGTGGTGACGTCGTGGTGGCGGTGGTGGCCGTGCTGGCGGCGGTGGTCGTGGCTGGAGCGGTGGTCGTGGAAACATCAACATGACCCAAGCTGAGCTGAACAACTTGCTACAACAGCAAGTGAACATGGCTATGGCAAATTTCCAGGCTGGGATTAATGCCATGGGTGGTGAGTTGATTTCTGTCGACCTTGCCTCATTTTTCGGGTTTCGTGTCCTTCTCGTTTGTGTTTTACTCGTATACCGTGTTTCAGGTGTTGGTGCCAATCCACCCCCACCTCAGTGCTCTTATAAGAAGTTTCGGGACTGTCAGCCCCATAACTTCGCTGGAACCGAGGGAGCGGTGGGACTGCTCCGATGGCTGGAGAAGGTGGAGTCTGTGTTTGTTATGTGTAACTGTCCTGCTGGGGACCGGGTGAAGTATGCTACTGCGACATTTGAGGGGCCTGCACTGTCATGGTGGAATGCTACTACACAGAACATGGGATGGGGGAGGCTATTGCTATGCCTTGGGCGGAGTTTGTACAGCTGTTGAGAGGTCAGTACTGTCCGAGAGAGGAGATACAGAAGTTAGAGCTTGAGGTCTGGAGTTACAAGATGGTTGGGTCTGAGATTGAAGAATACACTGTGAGAGGAATGAGCTGGCGGTGTTGTGTCCTGATTTGCACACACCCGAGTACAGGAGGATCGAGCACTATGTGTCTGGACTGGTGCCGGAGATTGCTGGGTTGGTGGCTGCTGGGAATCTTCCCACTATTGCTGAAGTTGTCCGATCAGCTCATCGGATGACTAACCTGAAGGTGGCAGAAGGCGTTTTGCCACCCAAGGGTGCTGCCGTGAAGGTTGCTGAGGGGAACAAAGGAAGTGGGATAGTGTGGGGAAGAGTGTGGTGTGCCAGCTCAGCCGGCGAAGAAGTTTGATTCATCTGGGTCTTCTTCTGGACAGAAGACGAGTGGGTATGTTGGGAAGCATCCCAAGTGCAACAAGTGTGGTTTTCACCATTCTGGGGGTTGTGATAGAGCTCGATGTCATAGGTGCCATCAGTTGGGGCACCATGCTAAGGATTGCAAGGTGGCACTCACCCCAACTCAGAATCCTGCGGCTACTCCTGCTCCTGCTGCTCAGGGGACTCAGGGGAGGCAGGGGTGTATACTGTGGTGATGCGGGACACTTCAAGCGTGAATGTCCTAAACTGAAGCAGGGCGATAATGGGAGGGGCAGGAACGGTAACGGGAACAATGACGGCGGAGGCAGGACTGCACGAGCTTTCGTCATTGGATCTGCGGAGGCTAGGCAGGATCCAGACACAGTTACCGGTACATTCATTCTTAATGATCGCTATGTTTCTGTCTTGTTTGATTCTGGTGCCGATAAGAGTTTTGTATCTTTGGATGTAGTCGATTGCTAGATACAGTACCCACACCTTTAGAGGCTAAGTACTTAATATAATTGGCTGATGGTAAGAAAATCGAAGCGACACACACCCTTAGGGAATGTCGCTTGGAATTGTCGGTTTTGTCTTTCCCCCATTGACCTTATGCCGGTACCCCTGGGTAGTTTTGATGTCGTGGTCGGCATGGTTGGTTATCGTTGTATCGCGCGGAGATCGTTTGTTTTGACAAAGTTATTCGGATCCCTCTCCCTGATGGAGAGATCCTTTCGGTTCGTGGCGAGAAAGCGATGCTCCGCTGAGTATCATTTCTAGCATGAAAGCCCGTAAGTATCTTCGGAAGGGCTGTTCGGCCATTCTGGCGCTTGTTAACGTTTCTACTGACGATGAGAAGAAGATCGAGGATATTCCGGGTGTTCTTGACTTTTCTGATGTGTTTCCTGACGATTTACCTGGTCTTCCTCCCCATCGTCAGGTTGAGTTTGGTATCGATCTTACTCCGGGCGCAGCTCCTATTGCCCGAGCTCCGTATCGTCTTGCACCTCCCGAGATGCAAGAGTTGTCCAGCCAGTTACAGGAACTCTTGGAAAAGGGTTTCATCCGACCGAGTACTTCCCCGTGGGAGCTCCTATTTTGTTTGTGAAGAAGAAGGACGGAAGTCTTCGCATGTGTATTGATTATCGTGAGCTGAACAAGGTGACCATCAAGAATCGTTATCCTCTTCCTCGCATTGATGATCTCTTTGACCAGCTTCAGGGCTCCAGCTACTATTCGAAGATTGATTTACGGTCCGGTTATCACCAGTTGCGCGTCAGGGAAGCTGACATTCAGAAGACTGCTTTTCGCACTCGTTTTGGCGAATGCCCTTTTTGGCAAAATTGTACAAGCCTAGGTGAAGCTTTTGATATCCCCCCCCCCCCCCCCCCCGCCAAAAGGCAGTTATTGCATGCTTGCAAAGTCCTCATGCCCAAGATTTCCTGAATGTTATCCCAATCGAAGGTTTGGGCCAAACCATGTCTGGGTTGTATACATGGCAATTCTTAAATATCGTTTGGTGATCCCCATGTACCAGAAGATAAGTTTGTCTGATTTGCCGTAAGGCATGCTTGGACAAATACGGGGAACACGCGGTTTACTGTAAGGAGTTGCCTGGTTTCAAATATAGGCATGACTGGGTCCCGGACGTTCTTTGGGACATTTTAAGAAGGGCTGAGATCTCAGCCAAGAAGGAGGCTCCTTTGAATTTCCTCTCGGACCCCGCAGAAGGGAGATCCACTCTACGTCTAGAAAGGGGTGGTGGCGCAGCTTGTTGCTCGCCGCTGCCCGCTATCTTGATGTAATTTTTTCACGATTACCCATATTAAGGGGGTGTTTGGGATTGATTATTCAAAACAAATTATGCGTTTTGAAAAAGCAGGGGTGGAGCTGCTTATAGATTTTGCGTTTTGGTAGCCTAAAAAACTGATTATCTGAGTTTTCAAAACGCAATCCCAACACTAAAAACTGATTATCTGCGTTTTCAAAACGCAGTAATATAAAAATCAGATTCAAAACACAATCCCAAACACCCTCTAAAATTAATACAACTAATGTTGATATTTTTAAAACAAAAACGAACAACAATAGTTATTGTCATGTTACCTGATAACTGTAGCGTAATAATCATTTCTCAATTTTAAACATAATTACTCTAGCTAATTGTACTACTAGCACATTAGAAGTTGGTTTGATTTAATCTAACACTAGAAGATTATATGATAACTTGATAAAATGTTTGAAGTTTAATACGAAAATGATAGATAATAGTTAATACAACTTGTATGAATTTAGAATACAAAAATTAGAGATGCAACTATATGGTGTTGAACTATTGAAATCAAACTTCGATGGAAATGTTCTTACGAGTCATTTAGTTGAGTAGATCATTTGCTTCTTTTAAGCAAACTTAAACCAATGATATACGGTTGTTTGCAAGAGAGAACCAGGTCAGTTTCAAGTTTGTGAAGTCATTTCTTTCTATAGTAAAACTAATATTCTTATGGTTGTATTGTTAATGATAATTGAACACAAAAGTATAGAACGTGTAAAAAGAGGTCCGTGTAAAACATGTAATCCCAACCAATCTAATTCTGCAATTTATTCACTCTTTCTTGAATTAGGTTATTTTTTGATGTGTGGGTTTGTTAGTATGTTTATACAATTACAAATGAATGCATTTTCTATTAAAAGAAAAACTTGAAATCTACAAGAAATCGATCAATGAGATGTGGAAAAGATGCACCCCTCTAAGAACATTTATATTCGGGTCTCCATTTTTATGTTCATTTTCAATATTTAACGATTTTTCCATATTTTGCATCTTATGAAATCCTCCAATTTTCAACCTTTTTTTGTTCTTTCATTTTTGAAAAAAAAAATACTAAAAAATAAGTGTTTGTTAATGAGTTACAGATAAAGATATATAAAAATAAGGTGTGATAAGTAAAAAAATGAAAATAATATTTGGTTAAATTATGAAATTAAAAGAAAGATCTTTTTTTTTTAACAGCAATTTTTTTTTTCATTTAAAATCTCCTAAACCTTGCATTTTGCAGGATTTACATCTACCACCTCATATTTTGTAAAAGAAAACATCATACCATTAAATTAATCATGGGTTAAAAATAAAAATCCTAATGTGAATCTTCTAAATACAACTTCTTCGTACAATACTACATTGTATTTGTATGCAAGTTTTGATTAAAAAAAATCACAAAACAAAGAATTTAGTAAAGTCAACTTATGTGGTCTTCGGGAAAGAATTAAAAGACATGTATTTCTCGTAACTAGCACACATTAATTTTTTTTTAACATCTATTTTCCTCCCCTATTTTTATTTTTTTTTACCCTTTTTATTACACCGAGTTAACTGTTAAATTTGTTCTTGAGGTTTGGTTTTAGTTTGCTGCTCAAGTCTATTTTTATTTATTTATTTATTTTGCATTGAACACCTGACGTTTGGATTTTTGGTGTTATTTTCGTCCATTTCACTAACTGAGTTAGAAACTGACGTTTAGTCGGGAGTAATTTTGTCATTTTGCATAGTTAAATGAGATGGATAGGTATAAGGGGAAGTTAGGGTTTTGGATAATTAGTTGAAGAAGAAAAAAAAAGAGATGGATGTATTGAGGAGTGTGAATTGCAGACATTGTGAGTTTGGGGGTTTTAGATGATGGCAAAAATAAACATAGGCAAAAGGTCTAAATTGCCCCGTATTTAACTATGCAAAATGACAAAAATATACTTCCTACTTAACATCAGTTTTTAACCCAGTTAGTGAATGGACGGAAATAGCATCAAAATCTAAACGTCAGATGTTCAATTTAAAAAAAAAAAAAAAAACTGTTTTGGAACTGAAGTCGCAAAATAGACCAAAACTCAGGGACGAAATTGGCTGTTAACTCTATTACACCCTTTTTAAATACAACATTTTTTTGCCTCTTATGAGGCTTGAACTTCAATCTTTCATTTCAAACTCAACACATTTGCCACCACCACAAGGGTGGGGCTAAAAGTGATGGTGCATGGTTAGAACTTAGAACCCCTGATCAAGCCCCGGTTCAAACACATTCAACCTATGGTCTGAGCAACTGAGCTGCATGATTGGGTTTTTTTCCCCCATTTTTTACACCCCTTCTACACCTTTTGTTTTTGAACACTAAATTTCTTCCCCATTTTTTACACCCCTTGTTACACACCTTTTTTATTACACCCCTTCTAAATACAACTTTTTTTGTTTACCTCTTAGACTTAAACTTTCACAAATATTAAATGCTAGCGTCGGGTTCAAACTTAAGACCTCCGATTGAGAATATGAATCTCATACCATTACACCAACAACCGCATTTGTAACTAGCACACATTAGTTGATGGTGCCTTTTCTAAGTCTTATTTATATCATTAATTTAAAGATATTAAAATAATTTGGAAAAGGTAAAAAGAAATATAAATAAGATAATTATTGTCTTTGTCAAGTATGATGATCTTATAGAAGATAACAAACGTATTCTACTACCTACCATTCTCCATTGCACCACTTTAAAGAGACAATTAAATTTTAATAATATTGCTTAATTATATAAAACAACTTTTATGTATATTTAAAATTGTAGGTTTTAATTTTAGGTTTAATTTTTTTTTTAAACCAACCTTTTGCTTTATATTTTGCTGTATGTTACAACTTTTATGATAACCGCTCCTAAGTCAGTCGCATGCAACTAATGTGAAAGCATATTGGTAATTTCACCATTAATAAAACTCAAAACAAAAATAAAAAACAAAATAATAAAATATATTAAACCCACCCCTACCCAATATTTCCTCTTCCTCTGTTGCATATACGAGTGGTGGTATTGAGAGATTACAGGTGGTTTCTGATTCTTCAGACAGTGGTTGTTAACAACTGTTAACGATGGTGTTCAACATAGACGAGCAATGGTGATCATAATGGTGGGGTTATGGCGTACAACAGTGATTGTCTATCATGGTAACAGATGTTTACCATTGGCGAGTTTGATGATGAGGTGAATGATAGAGACGATAATAGTGGTGTTGTTTATGGTTGACAATAGGATGGTGTGTGGTGTTTGATGGGGACGTTACTGGTGACAGGGTAGAAGATTAACGGAGATGGTGGTGGTGGTATGACGTGATAACAACGGTGATGGGGCATCAGTGGTGTGTGGGTTTTAATACTTAATTATTTTGGTTTTTCATTTTAGTTTTAATAATCGGTTAAAGTACCAATATGCTCTTATATAAGTTGCATTTGACCTGACTTATACGCTAAAGAGGTTGTAACATATAACAAAATATAAAATAATAGATAGATTTAAGAGACTTTAAAACCGGACCGGAAACTTTAAGAATTATAGTAATTTGTCAATTGGTTTTGAGTTTACATGGTTGTTACTATGAATTTTACCTTGTATGTGCGTAAAAACTTTTGTTCGTATTGACAGTATATATTGTTGATTGTTTTGGTTTTCAGTTTAATAATACCCATTCTTTATATTGGTGTGAATTTAGTATTAAACTAATTAACGGTAACAACTTTGAATTTAGTTTATTACAACGATAAAAATATGATTAAATTCACTATATGTATTGAATTTGGAATAAATTATAATTATGTATACTGTAACAAGTTAATTATAGGAAATTTTATAATTTTACCCTGTGTATACTTGATTAATGACTTGAACAAAGAGTAGCATATGTTTATTTTGAAAATGAGAAGCTATTATTATCATGGCGTGAAATGCCCAATGAAGCATGACACACAATGGCTTGGAACTTCTTACACATGACCTTGTATAGAGGATTGCATTTTTTCTACACAGCTGCCAACTCTAAATTCAATAATAACAAACATAGGAGGATTTCTACCGTCACATTCATCAGTTCATCTCTTGTAACCACAACTTTTTCAATGTATCTCACACTAACGTTCATACACATTGGTTCACAACCACAACCTTATGCATATTAATTGTGACTCACAACAATGTGATTTAAGTCCATTCCTGTATAAATTTGGGTTTATAACTTATTGCTTGCTAACGTCATTTAGGATTGATTTTTAGGTTTTAGGTGTTATGGTTGATGTGAGTGTCGAGAACCATCCAAGCGTTTAAGGAGGTGGAGATCTTGAGTATCGAGGGTGACAATGTGACGATGAAGGAGGAAACGGTGAGCGAATACAAGATGGATATGATCGCATGAGACATATGTGATACAAGGTGGTGACGACAAGTGGTGGAGGTGAGGTTAGCTATGGTGGCTCTCTATAACATGGAGGCTGTGCAGGGGTGTTTAATTCTTACAAAAAAAACACTTAATTTTATTAGAAAATAAAACATAATTAAGATGTGTGTTCGCTTAATATATACTAGGTTAGAGACCCGTGGGTACCCACGGTGCAAACTAAAAAATAAAATAAAAAAATATTAAAATAATACTTGTATTATTGAAGTTGTATGTACATAACGCCAATGAAGATAAGTAAAAAAATGTATCAAAATGTTATAAAATTATTCATAACGTTTGATGTTTTTATAAATCTTGAAATACTTCTTTGAACACAACGTTTGATGTTTTGTTCGTCAGTTCGCCATCTTCATCTAGTATAACTATCTTCAGTCCATCTCGACTTTTGACCCTTGATAGCGCAACATACAACTGCCCATGTGAAAAAACTGGATCCTTCAAATACAAACCAACTCTGGATAATGATTGTCCTTGACTCTTGTTTATTGTCATTGCGAAAGAAACAACAAGTGGGAATTGTCTTCTGTTAAATTTAAAAGGAATTTTTTTATCCGAAGGGGATAAAGTAATTCTTGGGATAAACGTTCGCATTCCGATGTTACTTCCTGAAATGATTTTCGCTTCAATTACACGTTTTCCCATTTTAACAACTTGTAACCTTGTCCCATTACACAAACCGCTTTTCTGATCAATGTTTCTGAGTAACATTACGGGACATCAACTTTCAAAACCAAACGGTGGTTTGGTATTCCAAAAAACTTAAGACCATTCAAAACATCAGGAGAAACTAATCTTTCATCAACCTGTTCATTAACATCTTCGGACTGACAAACACTATCTGAACTTAGATACTCAAATTCCTTACCAGGAAACATTGAAAGTAATCTATCATTAATTTCTTGAGCAACTTCATTCTTCGGTGCCAATATAGCTCGATCTTGAAAATAATTCGGAATGTGGATGTTATCCAAAAGTGACGGATACACAAAGGATATCAAATCAGAAACATGATCCGAAGATTGAGACATAAGTAAGTCATCAGGTATCTCAATATCATCTTCACCATCACTTATTGTATCCACCTTTCCTTCTCCTATATCCAAAAGCCAAGCTGCAAACTTTTTAGTTTTCTCGATATCAGACTTGCAGCTTCCTGAAAGCAACCTCATATTTTTTGTTAATTCTAAAACAACGCATTTGTGTCAAATGTATGATGAACTTAAAGAGGCATTAACAATGTCATGCCTAGTTCCATTTGGTACAACTGGTAGAATTTGTCTAAAGTCACCCCCAAAGACAAGGACCTTTCCACCAAATAACAAATCAGACGAGTCAACATCATGAACACCAAATACATCTTTTAAACTTCGATCTAGTGTTTCAAAAGCATGTTTATGAGTCATGGGTGCTTCATCCCAAATAATCAAATCGGTTTTTTTAAGCAGTTAGGCAACATCACTATTAGGTTGCATGTAGCACATAAAATTTTCAGTTAGGTTTATAGGAATACGAAACCTGGAATGTGCTGTCCTACCACCTGTCAATAGCAAAGATGCAATACCACTCGAAGCAACATTCAAAACAATCTTTCTTTTAGATCTTATGGATGAAGATAGTGTCTTCCATAGGAACGTTTTACCCGTACCACCGTAACCATAAACAAAAAAAACTCCCCCTTTCTTCTCCTCAACAGATTTCATTACACATTATAAATATTTTTCTGTTCATCTGTTAAAGAAGCGAACTGAGTATCAAATTCTTCAACCAAGCTGTTTGTGTCATATCCCAACTCCTCACAAATAATACGATTGTCTAATGATGATACAAACTCATTCTCAGGATATGGCATACCTACGAAATGTCGTAGACTGGATCTATTACGCAATAAGAACTTCTCAATATCAAGTAAAGCTAAATTCTTAATTTCATCTTCTGAAAGGATCAAATCCGAAAAAATAAAAATAAAATAAATGTGTTAGATTGAAATATATAATATAATTAACATATAAACTGAATAATTGAATATGTGGAACCATCAAAATACTATAATTTAGATGCCTAATAATTATTACTCATTACTATTTACTATATGTAAAAAAAATTGTAGAAAATATAAAGTAATAATATATTAAAAAATTGAAAAACCTGGACAATTTGAATGTATTATTCTCTGGCGTAAAATGTCATCAGACAAATATTTCCATGTTTCCTCCCACACAATGTCAGGTCTTGACAAACTGTTGGACGTTAACAGAGTTGCAAATAAGTTCCTTAGATAAGGGTCAGAACCTGCAAAAGTTGCTTCCTTTATTGCTTCAACATATTCGGTATCATCATCCAAGAGTCCCATAGCATAGCATGCATCCCTAAAAGAGGAATGTACTTGCCCATCAACTTTAAGAATATCGTCAAATGATGTTGGTCCTTTAACCGTATTCAAAAGAATTCTCAAAAAATAAGCTTCACCAACAGAAGCAGGAACTGAATGAATTCGACCAATTGACTTTATTCTTTGCCTAGGCTCCCATTTTCTCTCTTGTGCTTTCCAAACATATTGTGAAGGGAATTGGATGTAAGTTAGTTGCCTTGCATTGTCATCAATTTTGTTCGTTCCATCCAACCCAAAAACATAGATGAAGCACAAGAGGGTCTGTTGAGAAAATCGTCAATGTCCTGCATAGCATCGAAAACAATTCTTTGTTCACCGGGTAGATGAAAAGGTAATCTCATTACAGGAGGTGGCCTGTAATGAATATCATATGAGAATATTCTCCATGGAGCCTCACACGCAGAAATACAACGACAGTCATAAAATCCTTTCACTTCATCAACCACTCCCTCTTCACCCGGCACTTTTCTTGCTTTCCACAAAATTAACAGTAACTCTATCTGGACCCTTGTTAATGTATTTAAATAAATACTTAATGGATCCAGCTTGGTTACACCATTCAACGTTGATATGTGCCTGGTATCTTTTAAGAAGAGCCTTGTTATATGGAACGACATATCTGTTATCTAATTGCTCACCCAACTTTTCTACAAACGAACCATTATCTCTCCGTCTATACACTGCGTAACCATCAATATCGATAGATGTTTCATTCTGGAAATTCGTTGGGAAGTTTTTTGAACATTTGTCATTGACCATACATGGACAACTCATGTTCAAAGGTCCACAAGGACCATGAGTCATAAATTCACGTACAAGTTCATACAATTTTGGCTCTTCATCTTTATTTGGTATCTCAGCTGAAATGAAGTTGTCAATATGGTCAACTGTTGGAAGCTTATAACCAGCGGCCATAAATAAACAGATGTGTGCATGTGATAATCCACGTTTTTGAAACTCAACCGTGTATACAACTGCAAAGTATTGGGAGCAAACAAAAGAAAATAAGTTACAAAGGTTAAAAACAAAATAAAATAATGCGTAAGTGAAATTAACTTCATGTATTCGTACCAGCTTCAACAGTTCCAAATAAGTATTTATCTTTCAGGTCTTTATTGATCGAATCAAGTTTAATTTTAAACAACCTGCATAAAATGTCTGACCTATCTTCTAATCTAAGAGTGGTATCTTGAAGATATCTTCTCATCTCTGGCCATTTAGGATTACAAGTAATTGTAATAAAATAGTCCGGGTATCCGTACCATTTACATATTGCCATTGCGTCTAGATAATTTTGCATCATATTTCTAACGCTACCCGTAAAAGAAGATGGAATAATAACTCGTTGACCCATGCTTGATGTTTCTGTTTGTCCTTCTTCTTTTTGTTTGTTTAGGACATTATACTTCTCACTCCTAAGAAGGGTTTGCTTACCCTTAACGAAATTTAATCTTTCCATTTCAATCATCGTATACGAATCAACTATAAATTGCTGTAAAAGTCTCCTTGCATTAAGAATTATCGAGAATTCGTTACTCCTATCTTGAATCCTATAAGCAAAAAAGTCCCTCATTGTTAAACTTTCATGTTTTTTGTTCTTTGAATTTGAAGATGAGCTCCCATTTGGTAAGGTAACATTTTTTGGACGGTCATCTTTTTTGTTCTTTGAATTTGAAGATGAGCCTTCATTTGGTAAGGGAACATTTTTGTGAAGGATGTCAATTCTATATCCATCATCACCATAAGGTAGAAACAATGGATACTGAAGAGCAAGATACGAAGGATGTAACTCACTAACTCTTTTAAGCTTTCCATCAATGGTCTGCACAATAATATCACGTTTATCTGTTTCTTCATTAAGGTCACCAATTATCAATGCAACAACTTCAGAAGCTGTGGGTAGTTTGTAGGTTCTACCATCTTCTTTCCTCATTCCATTTAATCGAAGCTTGACTTGTGCATCAGGATTCTTCTAAAAGAAATCTCTAGCCATTCTATAAGATTTCACCAAGGAGTTTTTCTCATCCAACATTTTTTTTCAATTTTTTTACAATTTGAAATTCAAGCGCTTTTTCTGATGAGTACTCCTCGTCTGCATCACTATAAATAAATAAGATGAATATATTAGATTCGAAAGGATTTAAAAATGTATATAATTTTCTAAAACGGAGACTAATAAAAAACATACCCAATGACATTGATTCTATTCGAAACTTCATTTTCAGTATCATAGACGTATAACTGAGAGAATACTGGATTTTGTCCACATGATGGTAAAAGATTTTCCAAAGCATGGTAGTTCTCGCCACTTATACGATAGATGAATGGAGCGTTATCTTTATTTATAGACTTATCAATTTTTCCACCTATGGACGTAAATGCAAACATAGAGTTGAATCGTCATATGTTCTTTAAAAAGAATTTGCTTTTGGAATCAACTCCATTAAAATATTTTTTATAACTGTCTAGGGCCTCCTTAAAAGGAGGAAGCAAAACTTTTCCATAAGCACAACATAGAGAGAAATATTTTTTACTGCTACTTCTGTTAAGCTCTCTAGTAGATTCACATCTCCACAATCTTGCATTACAATCCTCACAAGTCACATTCTGATCACCATGGTCCAAGTAATCTAAAAAAAGATATTGAAAATTTTTAAATGTAACATATTTTTAAAGTAATTTTGAATTACTATTGAATATATTCTATAGTAATTAGCGAAAAATAATACCTGGAGATATGCCTTTTATTACATTGTTTGCCGTTACTCCATGCAGGTTTTCTAAGCATTCTTCCAAGTCAGCCATCGGTATGGGAGTAATACTGGGGTGTTTTTGTTTTAAATTAGATGTTGACCGTGTATTGCATACATCGGAATTTCGAGTTGGTTGTTGTTGGGTAATATTAGAAACCTGACACCTGACACCTAACACCTGAAGATTCTGACAAAGTAAAATAATATAAGTTTGATAACTGTTGATGCATTATAATATAGTTTGTAAACGTAAGTAAAATAAACATACCAACAATGTCAACTGGGTGTGATTGAGTGTTAGGTGTTATAGTTACTTTTCCTTTGTTACTCCGCTTAGCATTCAAAATACGCTTTCTTTCTTTACGCCTTTGTTTATAAAATTTAGATATATTGCTATGTTGAGATTCGTGACAAACTGTTTCAAATTAAAATAAATAAATATATAAATACGCAATAATGGCATGCTCTGAAAATAAGATAACTACAAAACGGGACAATACAATACTATAATACTAACATAAATAGATAAGCGACCAAACGATGACATAAAAATAAGATAAATAATACCATTAGAGATGTCTGAAAAAGGCGTTCTCTGCGTGTTAACTATAAAATAAAAAGAAATAAGTAAAAAAACAACAATGGAAATTAGTAAGCAACTAGGACATTGCCGTTGGCCGCGCGTTGCGGCGGCTAAATTATGATGTTAGTTATGTTTATGGACATATGTTGCCTTAACTTATACATATGTTACTATTTAGTAGCAGTTAGTGGGTTTTTGAAAGGCTTAATACATACATTACATATGTTGATAGCGTCTTAAGTCGCATTCATGTTTTTATGCCTACAGGACTGATGTACTATACAAAATTTGATGCGTTGGTCCTGTCTTCTAGTATCGTGAGCGCTCGCCGCTGTGGTTTACCAAAAGTCATGTTTTGTGCTCACTTTTCCAGGCATCCAAAATGGTATCCAAAAGTTGGTTCCTCTTTGGAATGGCTATTCCAAGATTCTTGGTTTCTTGCCTGAGTCTGTTCAACATATTAAGAGACAATTTGTTAATATGAAAATAATATGATAAGAAGAATATGAATTTGTGAAATTGTACCGATTAGATTATATCATGACATTGTTAAACTTATTAAGAGATGGTAGCTTTATGTTAGGTTTAATCTGAAATGAATTTGAACTTGCATAAATTGGTTCACTTTAAGATTTGAGGGTTGACAGCTTACCTGACGATTGCGGTAAAGCCCTTTTGGTGGTTGCCTTCTTTAAGTCTGGTGTTGCTGGTTGCATTAAGTCTTGTGCTTTGTTCACGGGGATGCTTCCGTTTTTCCTGACAGCAATGTGTAGCAACTTTGGGTCTTTTTTCATTGAAATGATTTTGTCTGGTAGCACTTTAGGGTCTTTGTTTCCAAGAGCTAGTACCATGTCACGACAACTTATCGATAAATAATCGTTAAGGGCTGCGTCGTAGAATACCACCTCCGTGTCGTCTGTGTTGTCATCAATTTTTGCATTTAGGCAATACCTGTTAAAATAGAAAAGTAATTAAGTGAAAAATAAATTGAAGATCTTTCTTTATGCACATGGTTTTCCTTTTTTCCTCCACTTACATGATGATAAAATAAAATTTTCTCTAAATCAATCAACAACAATGCACACAAAAGTAGACCATGAATCTATAAAGTATATACACAAAATAGACCCATATTAAAGTTATCATTCATCTTAAAAAGCAAGAAATATCCATCCATAAAAAAGTGTTTTTTTGGCCATAAAAAAACTAAGGTGTATCAGTGTATCGCTATCATGTATGAATCTTTTCTTATTTCTAAAGCACGTATGCTCAATCAAACCTGCTTATATCAACCCAAATACAGAATTAGCACAACCCCTTTTAAAATTATACATTAAACAAAAACTTTGTAACACATAAACAACAATTTATATACAATTTTCAAGAAAATACTCACTGAGGCAATTGGGCAAGCAACAATCCACACAAAAGTATACCCTGAATCCACAAAGCATATACACTAAAGTGGACCCATATTCAAGTTATGATTCATCTTCAAAAGGAAAAAAAAAACCCATAAAAAGTGTTTTTTTTTTTGCCATAAAACTTCAAGTTTTTTTTTCACTTTTAAGCACATATGTTCAAATTTCAATTAAACCTGCTTACATCAATCAAAAACACAAAAGAAGCTGTTAAAAGGTTAGCATTGTTTTAATTTGATCTTTTCATATTATTGTGTCTAATGCAAATGTCTTGTATTTGGTTGCTCATGTTGCAAGGTGAAGATTACAAGTCATAGACGTTCCTGATCAAGAAGTGTAGATTGTTGATAGAGTAGAGTCCAAGATGTCAAGAGTTCAAGTTGTTCGTGTGTGGTCCAGTTCACAAGTTCACATTTGGCCCATCTACATAATGTTCAGTAATGGTCAGGAGCCCATACATAATGTTTCAGGAGCTGAGCCCAAGTCCACTGTTGGCCCAAGGCCCAGTGTTGTTGTTTTTTACTTTCGAGGATATATTCTGACCGTTAGATCACGATCCGTGTGAGCTCTTCTAATCGTGTGGCTATTCTCTCGTCTGATTGTGTTTCTCTCTTCGATATTTTCACCTGCCTATATAAGGCTTGTATTTGACAACTGTGCACCTTTAATCAGTCGTTGTATTCTTTTAGGGTTTGAGCTTTTCTTTCACTTTCGTCTAGATCATTGTTAGGGTTTCTGTAATCAGATACGTCTTGTATCTGTGTTAGAACTTGTAATATTCTGTTGGTCTTTAGATAGGTTAGTTGGTAAAGGAGCTCAGGCTGTTGATCAGATCTTGTTGTTCAGATCTGATACTTGTTCTTGATTGGTTCTTTGTTCTTTAGGTTGGGATTTCGTTTAATAAGAGTTTTCTTTCATTATCCTGTGCTTATCCATGTTTCATAACATGGTATCAGAGCACTAGGTTGGATCTTAGATCTAGATCTGAAACGTTTGTGTTCTTCTTCCGCTGTGCATCTTGGATCTTGGATATTACAAGGTTATATCAAGGGAAGCTCTTGTGTTAAAGTAATCTTGTCTAGGGTTTGGTTCTCGGTATTCGAGAAAGGATCTGTTACTGGAGTAGATTGTGGCATATTTTCTCCCACTGATTTGTAACCCTAAGTGAAGGTTGCAATCAGTGGTGTATTTTTGGAAACTTGCTACCCGGTGAGATCGTTCCTCTCTTTTATTCTTTTGTCGTTGTGTCTAGGAGCACCTGGCCGGGTTAGGGGGACCGACATTGGCTCAACAACGTGTTGTCTGTGTTTTGTTGTGGTCTATCGTTGTCTTTTATTTGCTTCTTTGCAGACTGTGTTTGTTATTGTTTTGTTTCTTTTTGTTTCAAGTTGAGTGATTAGATCTTAGAGGACTCCCATGTTAAGACTTGTCCTGGCACCATTTGAGTGACGAACCAGGAATCTGGATCATTGACACGGTTTCGTCCTGTGTGAGGGAGTGTGTTATTATTTTTTGTTTGTTATTTGTTGGTGATTTGCTCTGTGTTAGGGTTGTATTAGTATGGCTGGGGATGATGCCACTGTTGTCAACTCCTCTACTGGAGGGGGAGGAGGCAACAATGGCCCTAGTGTTACTCTTGTAAGTAAATTGGATGCTAGTGTTCCACTTTACTTACACCCTAGTGACTATGCTAATCTAAACATAATAACTATAAAACTAACATGCACTGAGAATTACACTGTTTGGTCTAATGCATTAAAACTTGCTTTACAAGTGAAAAACAAATGGGGTTTTATTGATAAAACTTGTGCTAGGTCTGAGGATGATGAGGTATTGGGTAGGCAATGGGATAGATGCAATTCAATTGTTTTAACTTGGATTCTCAATTCAATAAGTGAAGAATTATACATGGGTCATGTGTTCTCTGAACTTGCTTTTGATGTATGGAATGAGTTAAAGGAGACTTATGATAAAATAGATGGGTCAGTGGTGTTTGATTTGTATCAAAAAAATTAACTCATTTACTCAAAATGGTACTTCTGTGTCAGAATATTATCATAGGTTAAACATTATGTGGAAACAAATGGATCAAATTTTACAATTACCTTCTTGTACTTGCAATGCCTCAAAAGAATTCAATAATTTCAGTAACATGATAAAACTTATGCAGTCTCTAATGGGTTTGGATAATACTTATCAAACTGTTAGGACTAGTTTGTTAATTAAGGATGTTTTACCAACTGTTAAAGAAGCCTTTGCTGTCATTTCTAGAGAAGAATCTCATAGGAATGCCAGCAATACAGGCAAGAGAAGTCAGTCTCTTGTTTTGTTTTCAAAGGCTTCCCAACCACCTGAGTTTGGGAATATAATAAAGTGCTACCTAAAATATATTTCTTAATAGTTGCCATACTTAAATACATGGGGGAAACGAATATATTAAAATTTATATGTATCCATAGCAAGACACATTGATATATATATATATATATAAGGGAGGGTTATCTTGAGAACGCTAAATATTGTGAGAACCGTGAGAACAAGTAAAAAAATTAGGGGTGTAAATGACACGTAGCGGCTCGGGATCGGCTCGGTAAAAAGCTCGAACGAGCCGAGCCTTAACGAGCCCGAGCCCGATCCTGAAATATGGCTCGTTTAGTTATCGAGCCCGAGCTCGAGCCCTAGATACAAAGCTCGATTGGGCTCGCGAGCCTTAACGAGCTAGAGCCCGAACCCGAGCCCGAGCCTAAGTTACAGCCGAGCCTAAGTTATAGCCTTAACGATTGGGCTCGCGAGCCTAAGTTATAGCCGAGCTTTTGCGAGCTCGAGCCGAGCTTTTGAGCTCGTTTGAGATTCTCAAATCACCTCGAGCCGAGCCGAGCCCGAGCTCGAGCTTTGGATTTTACTAGCGAGCCGAGCTCGAGCTCAAGATTGTAAGCTCGAACCGAGCCGAGCTTGAGCTCGAGCTTCACAAAACCTTAACGAGCCCGAGCCGAGCCCAGTCAGGCTCGGGCTTGGCTCGGCTCGTTTACACCCCTAAAAAAAATCAATCAAAATCAAATTTTTTTAATACAAACCTCATTATAATCAAAATATAACATTAATAAATGAATTTTCTTTCCAAATAATTCATCTTTTCTTGCAAAAACACTTTCAAATTAACTTTTTACACATGTGTAAATGAAACAGTTTACACATGTATAAACAGTAAATTTGCACATGTGTAAAAACAATTTATTTTCGTATACGTTTGAATTTTTACGCGTAAATTGTGTTTTTGAGATTGTATTTTAGTAATAAAGATAAATGCAAAAAGAAATTTTGAATTTGAATGGTTTTAGATACCGTTCTCGCGGTTCGCACGAAATATAGGTGTTTTCAAATTAACTTTCCCCTATGAGTTGTGAGAACCATAGGAACTCACTTTATAA
Organism: Ambrosia x helenae; assembly: GCA_030844895.1. NCBI lineage: Eukaryota > Viridiplantae > Streptophyta > Magnoliopsida > Asterales > Asteraceae > Ambrosia > Ambrosia x helenae. The sequence goes on along the minus strand of CM061227.1, from coordinate 23,489,702 downwards.
CCACACACTTATTATAATAAAAAATGAATATGTGGTCCAAAATTAAACAACAATAAAATAATGAATAAAATATTAATATACTTGTATTGGGTAAAAATCCCTTATACCGGTGTAATTTGGTGTAAATTAATGTATTTTTTATATAAAAAAAAAATTTACAGCGGGGTTTACGTGTTTTTACACTAGTGTGCAAAAAAAATTATTTTTTTCGCATTTTACGTCTAGTTCTCGCGAGTTCTCACAACTCATCGAGTTCTTAACGGATCCTAACCCTATATATATATATATCCATAGTTGCCATAGTTAAATAGTTGCCATACTTAAATACATCGGGGGAAACGAAATTTAAATTCCTAAATCAATAATCTCTTGTGTATCAACCTTAGTAACAAACAACTTCTGCTGGTCTGAACACCATTTGAAGACGCAATAGTCACCAACAAAAATATCTTCTGATTCAAGCAAATCAGCCCATCCAATGACAGTAAACCTTAAGAAAACAATTACGTATACTAAATAGATATAATGGGTACATTATTATAAATTAAGAAAACTGTGAACGTAAATGTTGGAAATGCAAACAACAAACCTAGCGACTTGAGAATGAACCTCTACATGCACCGTAGCAGACCACAAGTACCCATTAGTAAATTTAATCTTGATTTTCAATGATTGATTTAAATTCGCCAATTCAGCAATCGTGTTAGGAATTATCTGCATAGTAAAAACAATTAAATAAGGTAAAAAAAAATATATAGATGAGTAAAACATTTTACACAATAACCATATAAACAACACTAAACGTACCAACTCATTTGTAACAGTGCATCCAAAACCAGGTAAACCATCGTAGTTGGTAACTTTAAATTGTTGCGTATTCGGACAAACTGGTTGTTGCAAAACATTGTTATCTTCTTCTAACAAATTGTTAGTCAGAACTTTGAATAATTTCATTTGACGACCATTCTTGTTGAAAGTAATAACATTAAAACGGTCAAATTCCTTTTTTTCAAAACAAATTAGATCACCACTCTGGAGACGAAGATCACTTAGGAATTTGACCCAACCATTAGAAAAACAATAGTCACAACCAATCTTTTCTATTGACACGTTCCAATGATGTTCATCATCTACATACATACTGATTGGCAAATTAGGGATTCCATCGGGATACTGGTTATAAACAAAGGAATAAGGTATAACCTGAAAGCAAAATTAGCGTATAAAATGGACAATTAAGATACAATTCGGTGTTATATAAAAACATGTAAAATAAAATATTGAAATTAATCATGTTTACCATGGGTGTTGTCAATTCATGTTCAATCATTTTGCAGAATGACAAATCCAATTGCATGGATGGAGAATGATTGTAATGCTTCACCATGAACGTATTTGGAGTAATAAAGTCGAAAATGATGTAGAACATTGAGAAGCATAAATCATGTACAACTTTAGACCATATATTTGTTAAACAAAAAACATCATCTATCAATTCTAATAGCACCAACCAAGATTGTCCATGGTATGTGGCAATTGTAATGTTATTTTTGTGTATGTTTTTAAAGAACAAAAACCTGTTCATGGCTTTCGGCAATGTCTGGATGAACACGTTAAAAACAACATTAAAAAAAGAAATAATCAATTTGTCTATAAAAACAAATAGCCATATTTAGATGAAAATAAGAGTCATACCAAAACTCTTGCCGAAGGGTCATGCATCACCTTGATGAATTAGTCACCCTTGTGATAAGCCATAATCAAGTTTGTTTCTTCGGATGGAATCCTGGTTTTCAAATGAAAAAACGAATATGTTAAATAAACCCGATATATTTGTATATATTCCATCCGAAAAAATTATTGGAAACACCTTTTGGATCTATCTAATTGAATCGAAAAAAAATTATGGTAATCAATTGTAAAATTGTTAGAAACACATTTGAATCCATCCGAAATTAGCCATATTTAGAAACAACTTTGTATCCATTTGATCCAAAAAAAAATTATGTATTCTAATGGAATTAAAAGATTTTTGGAAACCATAATCATCGGGAAATAGTTTTAACCATTAAATACGGAAATGGTTACAAACAACTTTGAATTTATATCCATTCTACATTTTAAAGAAAAATTGTCCGGTAAATGAAAGTGAAAAAAATAAATAGTTAAAATCCCATTTTGTATCATCCAGAATTGTAAAATACAAAGACAGACCTCGAATCAGAAATGAAAAATGATGTAATAACAGACCTCGAAGATCAAATGGAAAAGATACATAGAGGAAAAAATGGAAAAGAAGAATGAGGAAGGTAGGGTGGAAGAATTCTTAAGGAATATTGGAGATTGATGGAAGAATGGAGAAAAAAATACAAAATGGTATTTATAGTAAAATATTCGGAGCCCCATTTACAGTTTTGGATCCCTCAGGCTCTCTCTAAGGCCTTCATTCGACCCGAGATGTATTCAATTATTATATAGATAGATATTAAGTAGATTAAGTTAATTATTTTTCATTTATATTTTACATATGTATTCTTTAAGGACTAAGACCACCCGTGGTGGGCGGTAATTGAGGCGTGAAAGCCCAATTTAGCGTCCTTTAAGGCCCCAACCCCCCCCCCCCCGTTCTAAATTCCCCAACCGGCTTAAGCGTTGATTTTTTAACGCCAAATTTTTTTATGTTTTCAAAATCGTACCGTTGTACAACAGTCACAAGAGGAAAACAAATATTTTTATAAATCAAATTTAATTACCTATATATAACCCAGTCCAACCCATTTTTTATACACACTTCTCTCAATTCTTCTCATTTTTTATAAACATTTCTCCTAAAAATATTATCATGTTTCCATACCATCCAACCTTTGGTGTCCCATCTCACCCGAGCAACCCGAATACGTTGCGCCCAAACACTACCCAACTGCCACCAACTTTTAATTACCTAGATTGTGACTCGAACACGATGGGTTACACACAACTACTAAACATGTCGGGGCAATACTTTCATGGGCCAATGGGTTTTTCTTCAAATATGAACATAAACTTAGGCCATGGTTCTCAAGAAGAACCGGAGATCGTGCAGGATACTCAACCCAAGCGCGAACCCGTGCGTGAAGCCGAGGGTTCTCAACGTGGGGGTAGACGCTCGCACAAAAAAAAAAACACTACCGGGCCTCAACAAAAAAAAAAAAAAAGAAGTATCAACCTTGGGATAAAGACGAGGAATATGCACTCGCGCCAACTATCAAGACAAACCGTTGTTTTGGGCGATAATTCGAGAGACCTTTTTTTAATGCCATGGGCTAGTGATGGGGATGTGTTAGCAAAAGTGTTGGATGAATTCAACGCAACCCATGGGAAATTAATATATATGAGGTGTTGGGAGGTGCTAAAAAGAAGTCCTAAGTGGTCTAACGTACCAACCATGGGGTCTACTATTAGGCGTAGAGCAAAACGGAGTAAAACCTCCTTGTTGCGAGATCCCGAAACACCCACTTCCGATGCTCGATACGTCAACTTAAATGATCCTCTTATTGTTGACGAGGAGGAGGAAAATGAATTGGCTCGACCGCTTGGTAGAAGAAGTGTGAGAAAAGGTGGAAGGGCGGAGTCGTCTTCGGGGGGTAGCGACATGAAACGAGACTTCAAAGAAATGAATCAACGATTCAAGACATTCGAGACCATGGACAAAGACATTTGGAGATATGCAAGAAAGAGTGCCCGAAAATAAAAAGTTCATCGCGATCCAAGAATCGAGGCAAATGGAAAAAATATCGAGTTTTTGTCTAAACCGATCGACCACGTCCAAGGAGACGTATTACGCCTAGCACAAATTCATAGGCAACAAATCCGTGAGAAATACAACCTCTAGAAATGTTTCGTTTTCTAGTATGTTTCGGTTTTTATTTAGTATCTTTTGGTTTTTTTATTTATGGTATTGTAATTTTTTTTTTTATTTATGGTATTGAAATGTTATTTATTTCAATTTAAAAATAATAATTATTGGGTAATCATTGGAAGGCATTATGGGGCCTTAACCACTACACTCCATTTTCTTTTAATGCTCCCATGCTGACTAGGATGCCACATGTCATAATTTGCCTAAATTGGGGCCTTAAAATTAACCCCCACTACACATGGTCTAAGAGCATTCACAGTAGGTTATGCATATTTATGTGAGAGAAACCTCCATATTTTGATATGTGGTAGTAAATTGTTGTGAGTGAAGGATGTAGAGAAGTTAGTGTTCATCTCTATATTTGATATGGAACTGTTCATCCTCCATAATTTTTTAATATTTTTGAAAGTGGTTGTGAGTAGAGGATAGATAAAAGGTAATGATAAAAGTATAGAATAAATATTATTTAATTGAAAGAAGTGAGAAAAAGTAGTGTTTTTAGAGTAATTATGAAGAAAATATGCAGAAGCTACTGCGAATGCTCTAAGAATTCACATCTCACCCTCTATATATATTTTTCATCTCAAAATTTTAAAGAATAATTTAAAGAAAATGGGTTTAATTCTATCAACTCTATCTAACGCTATTTTTAGTGGTTTTTGGTTTAAAAATGAAACAAAAATAATTAAACATCTTAACATTCCATTCACATGATAACATATTTCCCCTTTTTGGTTTAAATAGATGTTTACGAATAAGAAAAAGAAAGAAATAGATTATAGTAAGATTTCTTAAAATAAATAATCATAGAAAGATGTGCTTTTAGTTAAATATGCAAATTGACAAAGAGAGTTGGACGTTAATAAGATAATTATTGTTAAGCTAATAGCTAAGAAAAAAATGTTTTACATCCATTTTTTTTCTCTCTCATTCATCATTTCTGAAGAAACACCAATATAACAATCTATAGATATGAGCACAGTAAAGAGATATTTCTTATTAATGGTTGCTGGACAATTACAAGGATTCAAACACAGATTATTACAGCGTTTCGACTATAATCTATCTTTCTCAACTATCGTCGAATTCTCTAAGGATTTCTCTGCCGAGTAGTGGATGAATCCTTCTCATAGGGGAGAAGGGGTATTTATAGGCCTTCGAGATGCTCTTGCCGACGTGTTATATAGATGTGGGGTCGTACGCATGCGCGGGTACATATCTCTTCAATTTCATATGATAATTACCAACCCATGCAAAGGGAAATGATGGAATTTCATCATTACAGCCCTACACACATTACCCTTGTTTCAAATACAATGCTTTTCTTATAAACCCATAATCACGTAAGTCATTATATCCTAGTTTCTCTATAAATCTATTCTATCTATATAATAAAAGAGTAGACTTGGGTTGAATGGAGCCTTCTTAGAGTGTCCACATAGACTTCAAGTGAATATGGAGCTCCATCTTACATACAACAAGTATCATTTAAAAACCCTTTTTTTCTTTTTTTCCCCAAAAATACTCCCGCCCCATAGAGTCTTCTTTCTCTTTTCTTTCTGATGGGCGATTAATATCCTCCTCATGATTCTGATCGACACCTTAAGTAATAACCATTATTGATAATCTTCTATCTTAATAAGGATCGTGTCTCCTCCCTCTGCTTCAACCATCTTTGTCGTCCTCATTGTTCTTCAATCAGGTAACCCAAACCCTAATTCTATATTTCGTATTGGTAATCTACACATAATATATCGATATATTTGTTTAATAATTCTTTAATACTATCTATCCTTGATAATATGAAATCTAGATTCTAAGGCGTTTTTGTTTTATCAATTGTTTAGCACTTTCAACATTGATTAATTTATGTTTTGAGTGTAGGGTATTTTGGTTTTGTTCTGGTACTTGCTATAGAATTAATATCTAGCTTTATTTCTAAGGAATTGATTGTAGGTTTTTCACTATCGAACTGATTATTCAATATGAAATTCATCTTTTAAATAATAATAACAAAGGCTTCTAACTTTTTTCGAAGCTATATAATCATAAAGGGTTTCTGGAGATCATTTTGAACACAAACAACACCATGGAGTCGTCCCCTTAATCACATAAAAAGGTATTTTTTTAGGATTGATCATCCGGATTAAAAGGTTTAAATATACAATTGTGGTAGTTAATTTGTGATCTTTATTTGAAATAGCGAACTGCTTACTTCATATATTTAAAAACCATCACTCAGTTGATTCTAAAGACTCTAAAGTGTAAAAAGAAATATACGATACTTCAAACATAAACTTTACTTCATATTGTTTAAACTTTACGTGTATATCCCATTTCCTGAATATTCAATTTTTGATTGTTCAAAATTTACAGGTATTAGTGAGTATTAGATGTGCGTTAGGTTAAGAAGTGAGTATTAGTTGTGCTTTTGGTATTTAGGTCTTCGTTCTTTGTCATACCCTCAAATTTCCACGTGCGGGGTTTTACCGCGAGGCGTGTAACACACCAGGATCCAAGTCAACGGTCACAATAAACGACACTATATGATTAGCTCAACACAACGGAAGCATAATATGTATTACAACTCAAAATGAAATTTAAATTTTGAAATGTTTAATCAAAACTTGCTTATGATTCCTAGACGCCGTGAGACTCCGTGCGCCTATCGACAGCTGCTACCTTAGCGACCTGAGACAAACATGCTAAAAACGTCAGCAAATAATGCCGGTGAGTTCACAGGTTTTTAATGAATACCGACTCCAAATGTATACCAACTCCAAGTGAAAATCCAAGTAAAAATCAACTCCAACTGAATACTCATGGTCAATCCTGACCACATGCATGCAAAACATATGAATACCTGTTACTACTGCGATTGGAAAACCATTACTGGACTCGAATACTGTGAATACTGAATACGTGCCCGAATGAATACTGAATACTGAATACTGCATACTGAATACTGAATACCTAAGAGACAACATGCACCCGTCCGACCTCCAGTCGACGAGTGGGGCGGGTCAAGCCCAAATAGCGCTATCCACATTTCCCCCGTTGTGCATCCCCGCACATTCATGGTTTCCCCCAGGACTTCCAAAGATCGCATAGTAATATAATGAATACTCTAAACATAATGAATACATGAAAACATAACGTATACTCCAAAACCCAATGAATTCATGAATACCAAAACGTAGTTGACACACCTTTCATGAAAACTTAGTTGAAACGCCTTTTATGAAAACATAGTTGACACATGTTTAAAGAACACAGCATGTTTTCTCCCCCGAAAATGTAAAACCAGTAAAAGAGTGGGGCCGTGAAACTCACCTTAGAGTGTGTCTTCTTGATAACTAGAGATCCAACCCGTGTATGATACTTCCGACTAGTAACAACCTATTAGTGAGTTTACATAAGTATGATGACTGCTAACCCGAAGGCTAACTAGTCCCCGATTGTCCAGATCTTGACCACGTGTGTTAAAAAGTGTGTTTAAACGTTAACCGGACATCCCAGACCGACCCGACATCCCGTTGGTGACCCATTACATCAATTAGTCATGCACATAAGTTTAACACATAAGTTTCAAGCATAAAACACTTAGTTTGCATCAAAAATCTCATTTTAGTAATCGTAGGGTCGAATGTAGCTCTAAGCGGTCAAATGTGGCTTTAAACGGTCGAATGTGGCTACCTTCGCCCCTTTTCTTCCTCCTTCGCCCGTTTGCAATACGTTCGACCATTTAGTAACCAGGTTCGACCCTGGAGTCCCTCCTTCGCACCTTCGATCGGTCGAAGGAGGCCAGGTTCGCCCCTGTTGTGCAAATTTTCCTAGAAACGCTTCAAACACATTCAAAACGACTCGAAACATCATCAAACACAGCAGTCAAGCATGGATAACTTATCCCTACAAAACCCTACCGATTTTATACCAAAATCTAGTCGTTTTACAAGTTTCCCAAAATAGTAAATTATGGAGATGTCACATCATCATGCATGCAATCTTTACCCAATTAGGAAACTTTATGAAATCAATCAAAAACTAACATAACATACTTAGATTATCATGAACAATAAACCCCACAATCATATCCTTCTCACTATCATCATGAACAAGCCCTAGATCTATCCCAAAATCCCCAAAATAGTCAAAACATCATCAATAGTCAATTGTAACCTATCTAAATCCTAAATCATCATCAATAGCAGTCCTAGATCATTGTTATAACATCTACGCAGCAATCAATCATCAAACAATACATAACATCACATAAAACACCATTAACACATGTTAATTTGTATGAAACTCATTGTTTATGAATAGGTTTTGTTTAGAAAGACATTAGGAAGGTTTTTATCCATAAAAACATGTTTGAATCAGATCTGGACTCTTGGAGTTTAATGAAAACGAATTGAAATGCTTTAAAATGATTTAGAATGAAGAACACACCTTAGATCTTTGTATAGAAGATGTTTGTAGGTTAGATTATAGAAAACAAGGGCAAAAACTCCTTCCCCAATGTTTAAAGTTGCTAGAGAGTGTTTTGAGGCGTTTAGGGTTTGTGAAATGGTGAAAAATGACAAAGTGTGGTATTTATACTATGTCCACATTCGCCCCTTTTACCTGGGCGAATGTGCTCTCCTTCGACCCTTTCACAGGGTCGAATGAGCCCTGTCCTGGTCGAAGGGAATTCTTTCAATTCCACACCCCAGGTTCGCCCATTTACAAAGGGTCGAACCAAAGCAGCATTTCTCCTTCGACCACTCGAAGTGGTCGAACCAGAAGCCATATTTATCTAGTTTTCCAGTTTGTCGTGTTTAACGCATTCTAACACATCTTAACACATGAGCATGCAACCTTAGTCTATGTTTAACATATTTAAGCATGGATAATCATTTACACATCATTTTAACACATCTATGTACCTAATCCACCACACGACCCCTAATCTACACATATACTTAATTAGTTCATATAAAGTCACCAACAACGGGACCCGGTACTAGTATTCCCAAAACGACTCCCAATGATCCTCCAGATCATTGAACCCTGGACAATCCTAACTTGACCCGACTCAACTAACCCAGTTATGTCCGTTTATAAACGTTTCCCGTTAAGGTAGGCTTATGTGTTTATACAAATGTTGACCAAAACATGTCGGGTGTCACATCATCCCCCTGTTGAAAGAATTTTCGTCCCGAAAATTTCCCGAAGTCAAAGAGAACGAAGCGATAAAAAGAAAAATTTTCCCGGTCGTCACATCATCCCCCTGTTGAAAGGAATCTCGCCCCGAGATCCACTCTTCGACAGTAATGAGTGTCGACCCAACCCAAGTAACGTTTTCCCAGAACACAAACGAAATGATAACCACGAACGAGAGATGATATCAATAGATACTCTATGCCGGGGAACCGCCCTCCCCAAAGTGAATAAAAAACAATGAATCCTTCTGATCGAAGGCCTACTAGAGACTACTGTGATCGGTCTAAATGATACACCGGTACCGTCCAAGTAACATCTCCAAAGGACCCACATCAGACCCATGAATGCAAAACGATGAATACGAATCGCCAAACAATGTGAACGAGAATGAATATGAGCATTACGAGAATCAATAAAAGAACATTCACCAGTAACAGTATCAGGATCCTCCTGGTTCTCCCTAGCGCCAATGACGTAGACATGACCACGAGTGGTTCGACCGCCACCTTCGTTGTTCCCAACACCACCTGCAGTCCCTTGCTTCAGCTTAGGACAATCCCGCTTGAAGTGTCCATTATCCCCACAGTGGTAACATCCCTGCCTCCCCTGAGGAGCAGTAGCAGTGGTAGCAGAAGTAGTGGCCTGTGCCGGTTGTAGCTGAAGAGTAGTCCTACAGTCCTTAGCATGATGACCAAAACGCTGACACCGACGACAGCGAAACTTCTCACAATCACCCGTATGATGAAACCCACACTCACCACACTTCGGGAGTTTCCCAGTATATCCGCCAAACCTCTGCTCGGATGACGCTCCCACAACCTCCTGCTTCTTCGCCTGCGGCTGGGACGACCCAGCGCGTTTTCCAGCACTCTCCCACTTCCTCTTGTTGTCCGCAGGGGCTTTCACAGCAGCACCCCTTGGAGGTAGAACGCCCTCAGCAACCTTCATGTTGGTCAGCTTGTGAGCTGCCCGAACAGTGGCCAACATAGTAGTGTGATCAGCAGCGGCAACAAGCCCAGCAATCTCTGGCACCAACCCAGCAACGTAGTGCTCAATCCTCCGGTACTCCGGTGTAGCCAAACCGGGGCACATCACAGCCAACTCGTTGTGCCTAGCAGTAAACTCCTCGATCTCTAACCCAACCATCTTCAGGTTCCAAAACTCATGCTCCAACTTCATAATCTCGTCTCTTGGGCAATACTCTGCCCTCAACATCTGAACAAACTCGGACCACGGCATAGCATTGGCCTCACCCAGACCAAGGTTCGCAGTGGTGGAGTTCCACCAGGTCAAAGCGTGTCCTTCAAGAGTAGCAGATGCATACTTGACACGATCAGTGTCAGGACAGTTACACATAGCAAACACCGATTCGATCTTCTCTAACCACCGGAGCAGACCCACTGCCCCTTCAGTCCCATTGAAGAAATGGGGCTTACAGTCCATGAACTTCTTGTAGGTGCACCCAGACTGCACCTGGTTACTATTTCCAAAAGTCTGCTGAGCAGCCTGGAAAGCAGCCAATGCAACGTCCAACTGCTGCTGCAACATGTTCTCCAACTCCGCCTGAGTCATGGTGATGTTCCCACCACCTCGTCCACCGCCATTGCGACCCCCGCCGCCACCACGGCGTCCACCAGCACGTCCACCAGCGCGTCCAAACATGTTCTGCCAAACAGGAGACAAGATACTCAAAACCACTAACAGATCGAGCTATAAGTGACCAAACGAATTCAGAATGTGGTTCCAGCATGACCATTAGTCCGAACACGAAGTCCACCAAGATTTTCATGCATTTCGATTTATGATTTCGTGTGCACCCGAAATAACAAATCGCTCTACATGGTCCTCTAGGCGTGCTCCTAGCTAGAACTTCAAATCACCCGATACCCACATTCCTAAAAGAAACTGTTATCGCACGAAGATCCCAAAGTGAACAGTCACTCAGGAGTGTACTATGACAAGTACTAGTGCATGATAGTGTGTGTGCAGGCAAGTATGTACATTAGAGCATAGAGGGGAGATATCCAAAACCCGGAAAGATCTCAAGAATATGCCGAAGCCACCCCAATGCACACTACTGCCAAGTATAAGCGATAAGCCCCTTCATCTTCAAACCCGAAGAAGAAGATAGAACCAAAGTAGAAATAACAAAAGATAGATAATGTGATACTGTGTGATGAGGACACTGACACCCCGACAAGATTAGTATGTTTACCAAATGACACGACTCGTAACTATGTGTGACCGTCTAACGTGTGTGTGATACTCGGCTATAGACTAGACTCTACATGCAGTCCGAGTTCACTATAACCATTGGCTCTGATACCAATCTGTCACACCCTCAAATTTCTCCGTGCGGGGTTTTACCGCGAGGCGTGTAACACACCAGGATCCAAGTCAACGGTCACAATAAACGACACTATATGATTAGATCAACACAGCGGAAGCATAATATGTATTACAACTCAAAATGAAATTTAAAGTTTGAAATGTTTAATCAAAACATGCTTATGATTCCTAGACGCCGTGAGACTCCGTGCGCCTATCGACAGCTGCTACCTTAGCGACCTGAGACAAACATGCTAAAAACGTCAGCAAATAATGCCGGTGAGTTCACAGGTTTTTAATGAATACCGACTCCAAATGTATACCAACTCCAAGTGAAAATCCAAGTAAAAATCAACTCCAACTGAATACTCATGGTCAATCCTGACCACATGCATGCAAAACATATGAATACCTGTTACTACTGCGATTGGAAAACCATTACTGGACTCGAATACTGTGAATACTGAATACGTGCCCGAATGAATACTGAATACTGAATACTGAATACTGCATACTGAATACCTAAGAGACAACATGCACCCGTCCGACCTCCAGTCGACGAGTGGGGCGGGTCAAGCCCAAATAGCGCTATCCACATTTCCCCCGTTGTGCATCCCCGCACATTCATGGTTTCCCCCGGGACTTCCAAAGATCGCATAGTAATATAATGAATACTCTAAACATAATGAATACATGAAAACATAACGAATACTCCAAAACCCAATGAATTCATGAATACCAAAACGTAGTTGACACACCTTTCATGAAAACTTAGTTGAAACGCCTTTTATGAAAACATAGTTGACACATGTTTAAAGAACACAGCATGTTTTCTCCCCCGAAAATGTAAAACCAGTAAAAGAGTGGGGCCGTGAAACTCACCTTAGAGTGTGTCTTCTTGATAACTAGAGATCCAACCCGTGTATGATACTTCCGACTAGTAACAACCTATTAGTGAGTTTACATAAGTATGATGACTGCTAACCCGAAGGCTAACTAGTCCCCGATTGTCCAGATCTTGACCACGTGTGTTAAAAAGTGTGTTTAAACGTTAACCGGACATCCCAGACCGACCCGACATCCCGTTGGTGACCCATTACATCAATTAGTCATGCACATAAGTTTAACACATAAGTTTCAAGCATAAAACACTTAGTTTGCATCAAAAATCTCATTTTAGTAATCGTAGGGTCGAATGTAGCTCTAAGCGGTCGAATGAGGCTTTAAACGGTCGAATGTGGCTACCTTCGCCCCTTTTCTTCCTCCTTCGCCCATTTGCAATACGTTTGACCATTTAGTAACCAGGTTCGACCCTGGAGTCCCTCCTTCGCACCTTCGATCGGTCGAAGGAGGCCAGGTTCGCCCCTGTTGTGCAAATTTTCCTAGAAACGCCTCAAACACATTCAAAACGACTCGAAACATCATCAAACACAGCAGTCAAGCATGGATAACTTATCCCTACAAAACCCTACCGATTTTATACCAAAATCTAGTCGTTTTACAAGTTTCCCAAAATAGTAAATTATGGAGATGTCACATCATCATGCATGCAATCTTTACCCAATTAGGAAACTTTATGAAATCAATCAAAAACTAACATAACATACTTAGATTATCATGAACAATAAACCCCACAATCATATCCTTCTCACTATCATCATGAACAAGCCCTAGATCTATCCCAAAATCCCCAAAATAGTCAAAACATCATCAATAGTCAATTGTAACCTATCTAAATCCTAAATCATCATCAATAGCAGTCCTAGATCATTGTTATAACATCTACGCAGCAATCAATCATCAAACAATACATAACATCACATAAAACACCATTAACACATGTTAATTTGTATGAAACTCATTGTTTATGAATAGGTTTCGTTTAGAAAGACATTAGGAAGGTTTTTATCCATAAAAACATGTTTGAATCAGATCTGGACTCTTGGGGTTTAATGAAAACGAATTGAAATGCTTTAAAATGATTTAGAATGAAGAACACACCTTAGATCTTTGTATAGAAGATGTTTGTAGGTTAGATTATAGAAAACAAGGGCAAAAACTCCTTCCCAATGTTTTAAAGTTGCTAGAGAGTGTTTTGAGGCGTTTAGGGTTTGTGAAATGGTGAAAAATGACAAAGTGTGGTATTTATACTATGTCCACATTCGCCCCTTTTACCTGGGCGAATGTGCTCTCCTTCGACCCTTTCACAGGGTCGAATGAGCCCTGTCCTGGTCGAAGGGAATTCTTTCAATTCCACACCCCAGGTTCGCCCATTTACAAAGGGTCGAACCAAAGCAGCATTTCTCCTTCGACCACTCGAAGTGGTCGAACCAGAAGCCATATTTATCTAGTTTTCCAGTTTGTCGTGTTTAACGCATTCTAACACATCTTAACACATGAGCATGCAACCTTAGTCTATGTTTAACATATTTAAGCATGAATAATGATTTACACATCATTTAAACACATCTATGTACCTAATCCACCACACGACCCCTAATCTACACATATACTTAATTAGTTCATGTAAAGTCACCAACAACAGGACCCGGTACTAGTATTCCCAAAACGACTCCCAATGATCCTCCAGATCATTGAACCCTGGACAATTCTAACTTGACCCGACTCAACTAGCTGTGACATCCGTCACTTTTCGTTGTATTTCTTCTTATAATTATATGTACGTTATACCACAATTAATAAGACGTGGCATTTCCCTTATTCTCGAACGTTTAAAAAATATTCTGTGATACATTCGGGTTCGTTTAATCATAATATAAGATAATAATAATAATATTATAGATGAAACATTGTAAAAAAATAAATGCTTGGGACGGGATTCGAACCCGCGTCCCAAGCCGGGTCAATGCACACTTCAACCAATTGAGCTATACAACACATCTGAACTAAACCCACTTGATAATTATTATATACCATCCTTAAAACTGAACAGTTGACTATAAAAAGTCAACTGACGCGTGATTCATCATCAATCAAGCTCCAAACGCGTTAATCGATCTGATTATGGAAGGTGTTGATTACCATTGACCAAGACGCGTCAATTTACAGCTTTAATCGTCATTATTCATGCCAAAAATACACCAATTGCCGCATCATCTTCAACCTATAATCAATAACTTGCCTAAACTACAATCCGAGCCTTCCACTATAAATTGAACGTGCCCACACCATCCCTACTCGCCGATAATCATTTCCCTACACTCAATTTCTGTTTTAAAACTATTACTGAAGCCGTTTGAATCGTTTTTGGGGCGCCTTCTTTGTCGAACTCGCAGACCCGATCACGTGATAATTGTAAGTTTTTTTTTTGTGGGTTCTAGCATTCGGCACCTTGTGATCATTAGCCCCAAAGATTCAGGGGCTAATGATCACCAATTGTGGTGATTGATAATTAGGGCACGATATGATATGATTTGGGGAAGAACACATGAAACAGTTAGTATATATAATTATTTTGAATCAATTAATACACAACCAACTGGTGTAGACCAGTTGGTTTACACGCTGAGGCAAAGGGAACGAACCGGCCAGTGGCCAAGGTTCAAATCCCACACACAACAATCTTTTTCTTTCATTTAACCATTAACCTAATAAACCTATATAATTAATTTAAATCCAATATATTTCGTTCTCAGGGTGTGGCTCAGTTGGTGGCCACGCTTGTGATAAAACCCGAACCGGCCAGAGGCCCGGGTTCGATTCCCATAACCAACAAGTATTTTTTTTTGCCATTTTTATATATATATTTAATACATTAAATTTTTTAAATCAGTTTTAAATACCAAAAGTGGTTTATAAATTCCACAAAAATTATCATATGATCTTCAAATGATAAAGTTCATCACTCAAATTTTTGTTTTTCAAAAATAATTTATTTAATATATATTATTAATAATACTAGTTTATTCATTTATATTTATTAAATTCTATAAAAATATCTAAACGATTTTATTAAATCTCACAAAAATTATCCTAAACTTGTATATTCTTAAACATTCCAGAAAATATTTTTATTTCAGAAAAACCGTTTATTTTATATTTTTAATTAATTTTTGTTAGTTTTAATCATAAATAAATCATAATAAATTCATTTTTCAATATTTTCGCACCAAAATTTTATATAAATTATTTCTAACTATCTAGAACTGAAATACAATTTTTAATTCAGAAATTCTTTAATTTTAATATTTATAGATATTAAAGTCATATTTTGACAATTTAAAATAATTAGATTAAATATTCTATTCTCAAGAAAATAATTTTATAAAAATTATTTTCATAATCAAATCTTATGTTGTGACTATATTTAACTTAAAATTTTACAAAAAAGACTTTTATTTATTTATTTATTAAATTTCTTATATTTTAATAAACAATTTGTTTATTAATCAAATAAACGTTTATCCCCAATTCGAAACCCTAGAATTTCATGTATCCTAGAGTTATTCCTTACTCATTATCAAATTCTTTAGGTTGATTCTTTGGAATATTTCCAACGCATATTTCGTTGTCCAGTTCAATTTCAAGCTATTACGTAGACAGTGAGTATTCCTACCCTTTTTGCTTTTATACATTTTTGGGGTGTTACATGTACACTATTACAATTTCAAATACAAGTTTACATTTTTACAATACAATTCTAGTACTATGTGCATTGCTTACAACGTGCTTTATGCTTAGACAATACATGTGGATTACATTTGTACTTAGTGAAATCATTAACATGGTACAAGCCGACCTTAACATTGGATAACGCTATTTGGATTGACAACCCGCCTAGATTGATTCTCCCCCTTTTTCATCGGAGAATCCGTGGCCATTGTTAAGTTATCACCCATTTATTGGATGAGTACACCACCGTTCATACAGTACATTATACAGTCACAGGGTTGATTTCGCTCATTTGTATGATACATAGTTTACATATTTGCACTGTAGCATGCACTTGAATTGTATATCTTTTTAACATATTATATATATCAAAACTAGGAATGCTCACCAACATTTCTTATGTTGACCAAACCTATTTTTGTATATGTTTTAGGTACAGTTTGATCTAGTGCTTTAGCAAGAGACATTTAGTGTTTTATTTTAATTCAGTTATTTCAACATTTACATTTCATTTAGACAATGTATTTTCCATTTCCATGTAAGACAATTTTGGTTTATTCAATAATATTTACATTTTAGTACCATGTGCTTTTGAACAATCATCAGTACGTGACACCTCGATGATTCCGCCATCGGTTGGGGTGTTACACTAACCCAGTTAAGTCCGTTTATAAACGTTTCCGCTAAGGTAGGCTTATGTGTTTATACAAATGTTGACCAAAACATGCCGGGTGTCACATTCTTTAATCGTCCAACTCAGGAGTACTGAGTACTTTAGGAGTTGTGTTCTTGTGGTAAGAACCGCTTTTATTATGGGCCATATCTTTCTGGTTTATTGATTGAAGCGTACACCCATTTTTAGTTAAGATAAGAATCATGTTAATTAAACAAAGATTGCGACAACCAATTGTTTAAGATTGTTGCGCCTTAACAACATAACATACAAGTGAATGATGGTTGTAAAAAATATTGGTGTTAATTATATAAAAGGTGTAGTGGATATGAGTTTTTATACATGTTGTTGTTGTCGTTGTTCCAACAACATGTTCAGATCTTTGATCTAGGGATATAAATAGTTGATTTATAGGGTTAAATTGGATGCTATACTTTGCTTTTAAATTGGCATGTTTGAAGGGGCTAATATGAAGCTAAAAAGTTGATTTTCATAGCCTAACATGGCTCCTATACTTGCTGTCCAATGACTCCTATACTTGTTGTTCGATCTGCATGTTTGAAGTGTTAATTTGAAGCTAAAAAGTTGATTTTGATTGGTTAATCTGGCGGCCATACTTTGATATAATTAACGGATTAATTAGATTTTAAAAAGTTGATTTAATGGTTAGGTTTATCTTCTATACTTTGGTGTCCAAATAGCATGTTTAAAAGGTGAATTTGAAGCTAAAAGTTTATTTAGTAGGTTAATTGTTGCTATACTCAGTTGTCTAAAGCAACAAGTTTAGAGTGTTAGTTATTGAGTGTTGGGGACGTATAGAAGAAACAAGCACGTCAGTTTTTTCTGTTATTGTCTGTTTTATGTTTTTCGGGTTTTTTTATCGATTATTTGTTAGTCTTCTAAAATGCAATTTATGTGAAGCATATTTGCTTTCTGATCCAGAAACAAATGGATTAGTTGGTGTTCAACCCAACCGAAGCTGTTAAGAATGTAACTTTGCAGCACAATAAGCAATTTATTTGAATTTTGAGTAAATTTAATTGGTACATTATGAAGCTAAATTTTATGCAACATTAATTTTATTTTTATTATAGATATTTTAATACATAATTTACTGATTTTAATTCAAATGTTATAAATTCAAATTTTTAAAAAATATTTTGATATGGAAATATGGTTATTGAGATTAAATGGTTGTCTTTTTTTAAGTTATCGAGTATAAGTTGAAAAGGAAGGTTTGGTCTTTTACGGTAGATTTGCCAAATCGCGTGAAATTTGACAAATCATGGCATGATGATGATCGAGTTTGGTCAGGATTAATTGAGAATTGATTGCCGGAAACAGTTCATTCAAAATTCTTTCCAAACTGATCTCTAGGCGTGTCAAACAGTTTGAATTTGTTGGTGGTTTTACCATATGTTCGGGTCGGGTGTCTGGTCATGGTTTGTGAAACCGGGTAACAGTGGACGGTTTGGCTTACTTGTTCCCAGTTCAATGGTTTACGCTTGGCATGTTTAGGCACCAATTTTGGTTTTGTTTTATTATTGGTTTTAATTTCTTATTTTTTGGTTTTATTTATAGAAAGATTTTATAAAAAATGACTAATTGTTTATTAGCCTTTTCAAATCAGAATACTATTAATATTATTTAAGATAGATTTAAATATCGGCTGTATTATAGGAAATTATTGACCAAATTTAACATAAATTGAAATTAAAAATCTGTTTTCAAATTTGAAAGTTCCTAAATTTTTAAATTTTGATTTACAATATAACAGGCAATCAATAGAGATTATTTTAAGAAACAATTTTGATTTCACTATGACCGGCAATCAATTCTCAATCAATCCTGCTCCAAATCGAACATCAATCATGCATTAATTCGATCATCAATCAATAGAGATTATTTTAAGAAATGATTTTGATTTACAATGTAACAGGCAATCAATAGAGATTATTTCACGTGTTTTGTCCAACCTACTGTCAAAGAGCAATCCTTCCTTTTCAACTTCGACTCTATAAATATAATACCCCAAATTTATTAGACCTACCCCAAATAAATTTGAAAAAAAAAACTAGACATCTGTCAGTTGTACCAATGTTAGTATATTGACCTTCCAAACTTTTTGTATTCGATTCAAGTTTTAACATAATTTTTGTTTCTCTATCTTTATTTTGCTACACTTTTATTATTTTCTGATTGAAGTCTTATTTTTTTGTTAAACAAAAAGAACAATGGCTGAAGCACAAACACAAGAGTTTACAATGGTTAACGAAATTGAAGTCTTATTATAGTTTGTGATTTCTAGGTTTTAAACATTTACATAAAATCCACTGATGAAGAATCTAATATTAAAGATCTTACCCACCGATAATGGCAAATCAATTCTTTTCATCCCATTTCTTTTTCTCAGATTCAAAGACCTAATCATTCAAGTAAATTTGAAGATTAACCGGTATGTTTTGTGTTCTTTGGTTTCTGACTTTAACTATTTAAATTAGTCTATTGTTACAATAAACCACATCATCAATTGTTACAACATCGGTTGTTGTCTTGAGGTATATTTTGTTGATTTTCGTTTTTCTATGGATTTAATGATGATTAACAGGTTTAGGGTTTGCTTATTGGTTTGATTTTTTGTGGTTATGATATAGATGTTATGCGATTTGGATGATTAGATTCTGTAAATGTTACTAAGTTTTATCTAGGGCATGTTTGACCTAACTTATTGGGAAAGTTAGGAGCTAAAATATTTATGTCGATCTTAAAGAACCCAACTGTTTGAAAGAAATAAAAATCTGATATAAAATTTCAACATGTTCATACGATGATCCCGTCAAAGAATGAAAAATGATTGACTAACCGGCCACATACCACCATTTATTGAAAATAATTGAGGAGTCATGTTTGACTTTTAAGAGTCAGTTGAGCTCTCTGGAAAAGAGTTACTATATTCTCTATAGAATATAAACAACATAGTATTCCTAATGGTATTTTTACCATTCAACATATCTTGCAATCTTGCATAGTTTTCTTGGAATATAGATGATTTCTTCGGGCATAGAATTTAGGATGTAAGCGGTGCGAGCCAAGCCCCAGCTTTCCTAAGTTTGAGCACATGTAATATATGAGAGCTTGTTTAGAGCTCTCTTAAATTTTATGCTGGCGTGTGTGTCTCTGCTTTAATCCTTGATGTTTTCTACAAGTTTATGTTAAGAGTTTTTGTTTGCCTCATGGTCCCTAATTTTTTTGTGTTACAGGTTGTACTTTATTATGTTGTTATTGGTATCTTCCTTGCTAATATACATTTATTTTGACATGGGTTTTCGCAATAGAGATTATCATATGGAGAGCAAATGTAAGAAGCAGATGGAGTAGTTTTGCATGATGAACCAAAGCAACTAGACATATGAATTTGTAAGCATGTTGATATTTTTTAAGTTTTTGTCGTTTTGTGCAAGAACGTTGAATAGTAAGAATTTGGATAGTAAATATGTAGATGGAGCAGCTTAGAGATGAGTAAAAAAATGGATAAGGTGGAGAGGAGTATCCGGGAATATTGTGAAGTGCTAAATCAAGTTGTAGATGATAGCAACCCTAATTTAGATAACCCCAAATTGAGCATTTGTCACAGACATATGTAGCCAATAGGAAAGATTATCTAAAGCCGATGTACTTCATTCTATTGGAGGCCATAGTGTAATAGCAGTCAAATCTTCCTGTCTTTATTCATATATTATTATATAAAATATTATTTAAGGTAAACCTTTTTCTTTACCCCTATCTCTTTGCTCTGGCATACAAAGAAATATATAGAGATTTGTAAATTATAAAATGTAATTTCATTTTTCCTTATTATAGACAATATGTAATATATTTTCATTTCACATTGTATTTTGGGCCGGCGGTCTCACTAGAAGAAGCATCTCTATTCTCATGGGGTAGAGGTAAGGTTGTTCACATCTTACCCTCCTCATACCCTACCTTAGCTTAGCTATTAGCGAGATTAGCTGAGTATGATGATTGTATTAATCATCTTTCATTATTACATGTAATATGTATCTTCCGAGTTTTGAACCTTATTTACTGATACAATACAATCATCTTTCATTATTACATGTAATATGTATCTTGAGTTTTGAACCTTATTTGCTAATACAATATTAATATATATACTTTTTTGCATTTTACTTGTGAATCAACCGTGTGTCCACACGGAACTCTAACCTAGTATATAGTACAACACGAAGAAAAAAAATAAAACTCATCGTATTGGAGCCTTCTATAATTGATAAAATAAGGGAAATATATCATAATAAACACAAAACTTTTTGTTTTTTCTCACTGAAGTCACTTAATAATTTTTTGCACATAAAAAACATTACATTTTTAATTTTTTCTTATAAAAGTTACTCAGCATCTCTTTGTACCTAAAAAGCACTATATTTTTTGTTTTTTCTCGTAAAAGTCACCCAACATTTTTATTTTTTATTTTTTGTGATATGTTTTTTTTTTTGCAGTTTTTAAGATATTTTGTAGATATATATTTATTTTGGTAACAAATTATATGACAAAAAAATATCTTATTGCAATCAAAATAATATTAGTTTTGCTAATTTAAATAGTCATACAATTCTTAAGTACCAAGAAATAAAATTATATAACAAATAAACATTGTTTTTTAATCGATGTACGATGCTTGAAATACTTAACTTTATTGATCAACTTTATCATTTTGATTTTTTAAGTATAAAAAATATATAGGCCACCTATGCAGCACGTAAGCAACTACAACGGGGAGTTTCGGTTCCGGGTTATTTGAAAAAATCATAATTTTGTTCGAAAATTGACATTTTGAGGGGTTTATGCCAAAAAAAGGTTGTTTCATGACTTTTATGAGAAAAATAGAAAGTATAGTGTGTTTTAGGTATAAAAAATTGTCTAGTGACTTCTGTAAGGAAAAAATGTAAGTGTAGTGTTATATGTCTCTTAAACTATGTTTTAGGTTGTCAAAAGTATGTTTATTGGATTGTTTAATGTATGTCTAAATTATGTTTGCAGTGTTATGTTTTATATAGTTTTAAGACTTGTTTGAACCATTACGCTTTATCTATGTATGGACTTAGGTCTACAGTATTATGTTTGCAGCCATAGTCCTAATGTTTGCAGCCATAGTTCTAATCGGTGTATTTTTGTCTAGTTATAATGTATGGCCATCAAGTTAATAAAGGTTCATTTAAAGGGTCAAATTTGCAACCATACTTCTAATGTATAGACATTTGGTTAGTAACGGCTCATTTAATGGGTCATATTGAAGTAAAATTTGCGGCCATAGTTCCAATGCATGCACATTTTGTAAGATGGTTAACCATTGTAGTGTCATGTTTGAGAAATTTCGCATCATTGACACAAAAGCACGCAACGACATTACACATTATAGTAGCACTATCATTACATTTGAAACTCTAAATTAATAGATAATTAAGAAAACAATTGCTACAACAAAGGAAAAACAATCCTGTTCCTAATAAGCTTTTTCCTTAGATTTTTTGCTTCATCTTCACTCTTTGTAACTTTAAAGCTAAATGTTGGTTCTAGATTTGAACTTCGTTTCTAGTCATCAATAAATGTTGATTCAGGATAATGACTTTTGATTTAGGGCAGACCTTGTGTTTCACACCAAGCAATAAACCCATAATTTGTAGACACCTATAAAATCTCCTACCTGGATTTCTTGATGTCAAAGAAGTGCGTATGATATCTAGTCTTCCGCATCGGCAATACAACATCGTTGATTGGATTTCAGTAGGCCTGTAAACGAACCGAACGAACACGAACACGAACACATAGTCGAACACATTTTTGTGTTCGTGTTCGTTCATTAAGAAATTTGGCGTGTTCGTGTTCGTTTATGTTCGTTCATTTAAAACATAAACAAACAGTTCATGAACATAAACGAACACAGATGATCAATATAAACGAACACAAATTAACATAAACAAAAACTAGTTTAATAATGATTCATCACAATTCAACCAAGTCTAATACATCACAATGCAACCAAAACAAAATCTAAATTAGTAGGGTTATGGAGTGTGGAGAAGAAAGGAGGTGGGGTTGTGAAGTGTAGAGAGCGGCTGATATGATTAGAATGTCAGGGTTAGGATTAAATTTTAGAACATATCAAATATATTGTATATAATATAATATGAATTAAGGTTACTTAACAAACGGGAAATAAATAATAAAAATAAAGTAAAGTTTAATTAAACAAACATAAACGAACAGAAATAAACAAACATAAACGAACGTTCATGAACATAAATGAACGAACAAAACATGTGTTCATGTTCGTTCGTTTAATTAAACGAACACAAAATTGTGTTCGTGTTCGTTCATTTATCTAAATAAATGAACATAAACGAACTTCCCGCCGAACAGTTCACGAACAGTTCATGAATGTTCGGTTCGTTTACAGGCCTAGATTTCAGGCTTATGATTTTTTATTTGCAGAAACCGTACTTATGTTTGTGTTTGTAAAACCATATGTGTTATGTGTTGGTGTTTGATGGATGGTTTTATAAGAAGGTGGTAAAATGACAGTGTTGCCCCTCAAGTGAGTGGCACTTGACCTGCATTAACGAATTAAATAAACGAGGGTCAGTGTAAAGGACATAGAGTGTACTTATTAAAAACAAAGGACATAGGATGCAATTTGGAGATAAATAAAGGACACTTTGTTTATTTCTGTCTAAAATGTAATTGTATTTAGAATTAAAATATTTGTTTCACTAAGTTACGAATAAAAACAAAGAGTTATATGTGTGACTTTAACAAATAAACAAAGCTTAGTGAAAATTATGTTTTTAGACTCGGACTAAAAGTTAAACAATCCAACTCGACTTGGTTCATTCATCCTAATAAGCTACAATGTTTTGTGTGAAAAATGATATTTAATATTTATTATCTATATTATATTATTAAGGAAGAGTGATGGTTACTATAGTCATTTTCATTTTCGTACAAGTTAAAAAGCAACATGTACAATAGATTTAAGCAAGAAATTTAAGGGTATTATTGGCATAATATGGACAATTAAGACACTTTAAAGGGTAGTATTGATATTTCACCATCCCTCTTCTTCACAATATCAAAAGAAATTTACTGTCCTACCCTTTATTTCACATCACTCCTCCTTAAAGAGAAGCTGAAACAAAACCAGTGTAACAGATCAACCATGAATGCCGATAAAAAAAAAACAGATGAACCATGAATGCTAACGATTGGAAGAGGAAACGATCGACACGTTTCTGGAATGTTATAAATCACGATTGAAGCTACCCTATACCCATTCGATTGAAGCATCTCCACCCTCTCTGCCTTCCCGATAGAACATCACCGCCACTAATCCGATTGAATTTATTTTGATGATCAATATGTTTTGCATATTTGCATCTGATGATCTTAGGTTTAATGTTTGATTATGCTAAGTTTATAGAATCGTTTCATTTATATATGATGTCCGTTGTGTATGTTCGATTTGTTCTTTGTTTCTTCCTTAATTTTGAATTGATATTGCTTAGTTACAATTTTCATTGTTTTTGCAGGTTTGTTGATCCCTTATCTCCTAATTCCAAATCCACATAGGTTTGTTTTCTTTTCTTAAATAAATTTGTATTGAATTACTATCTTCACCACGTAGCCTTGTAGGTACTAATTATTTTTGATCTTACATTGATAATATTAAAAATTAAACCATTTAGTGCTTGGTATTAAGATAATTCTTGTATAAACTTGTTATTATGGTGCTCAGGTAAATCAAAATTTAGACTTCTATAATGTTTTTGATAAATGCACGCCAAGTGCTCGATGAAATCCCTATGTGAAACTTTCCATTTAACTGAGACCAATAGTTGTTTTATATGTGTTGGGTTTTAAGTAGACAGTCCAAAGGTATTATTTTGGTCTTGAGTTTTCATGAAAATTAATATGTAGAAATGTAGAATAGAAACATGAATCGGTCAGTTCGGTAGTATTGTTTGATGCAAGTTGTGAAGTTTTATGTGCTAATAAATTGCTTTATTGTGGAAGTCACAATTGAAGATACTTACTTGGTTACTTGATGTGTATAAGAAATAGTCAAAATTGGTGAAGTAACTGTTACATGTTGTCTTGGTTTTAAAATGTGTGCATTGCATCACCTGCATAGTTTAACAAAACGGCCGACGCTAAGAAAACGATTCTAAAATGGCGCCTCGAAGGGCCAAGGCGCTAAGAAAACGTGCTCCTCTTTTATTTATGAACGTAGATTACATAAGACTTTGACATACATATAGGATATGGTTTGTGTGACCATAAAGGTTAAGCCAAAAAGACCATTAAAGATCGTAGCAACCTTTTGTCCCTCCTAAAGAAACCTGCAAATATAAAAATTAAGCAATCATCAAGATTTGTTTCTATATCATGTAATTCTGTAAATATTGCTTTTTGGTTCATTGTAATTCAAAAATTATCATGATAGAGGTCTTTGTGTGCACAAACTTATTTATCCTTTGTTTATTTAAAATTATTAGTACATCTAATGAATTAGACATGCGTCACAAATGCAAAACACTTAGTTTACAACCATAACTATTCATCAGCTTGACTTCACTTAGTTTGAATAAAGTATCCACACTTAACTCACCAAGTACGTCCACATAATCGCTTTCCTTCACATTCCAATATGAGTTTTTTTTTTCTTCGAACTCACACACTATTGTGTTTTTAAGTTGCAGGTGATGAGTTTATAGTGTTCAGGCCTATATGTGAGTGAATGCGAGTCTAATCATTTGATTATTTGGGATTAATCAGTTTAGGAGTAGTTGCAATGGGTCATTAGAGTTAATCACTAAAAGAAGTGATAATAAGTGTAAAATTCTAGGTTAGAGTTTATCACTAGAACAGTTAGTAGGCATAGAATATTGACAATTTAATACCATTATACATTTGTACAAATACATATGAAGTTAATATATATTTAAAAAAAGTCGTAAAACTAAAAAAGAAAAAAAGAAAATTGTTTTTTTTTTCCAATGTAGTTTTGATCGCACATTGCTTCTTGTAAAGAGGTTGGGAAGTGAGATGGTTATAAAAGGGAGTTAAGTCAAAATAAGGAAGCATAAGGCTGTTTCAAGCCATTTACAACTGTGTGTGTATGCACATGTAGGTGTTTGTTTATACAAACATACATGTATGCATTATTGTGTGTATGTATTTCAAGAGTTGGGAGGATTGTTGGGTTTCTTTATATTATATGTGTGTTTTGACTTTTGAGAGAAGGTTGATATCAGTCATGTGAATCTCAAACGGTTCAAATATAAAAAGCCAAAGTAAAAGGAGAACAGTCATGGGTCGAAAAGGTTGAAGATCTCCAAAGTCTTTTTTTAACAGTGTACCAATTAGATAATTTTGTTCAAGAATTTAAATTGTTAATTCTAATAACATCGTTTTTGTAATCATAATTAACGTATCAACAACCAGTAAAAATGAATATAGAATTCTTTGCATGTCAACTCATCTAGGCCCAACATGTTTTTACCCATACAAAAATAAAATTTACTTTTTTCAATTCAACATTGTTTTGACCCATTTACCCTCCTCATACATCTTGCCATCTCTACCGAAACATATGTGAGTACCTTGGAAACTGATTTTAAACCGAAAAACTGGAACTTTAAGAAGCTGAAGCTGTGCATAAATCATGTGGGTGGTTTTAGAGACCAATCTTGGATCAGGACAACTATGCAGTGTTTTTTTTTTTTAATTTTCTTTCCAAATAAGTGGTATTTTGTTGATGAAGTGAATATGATTTTGTTTCAGGAGTCTAAAAGCAAAGATCAAAGCCACATATCCTGATGCATTCCCAGATGATTCAAAGTTAGAAGCACTCGATAAACGACCAGATTTAGAAATGCCTCGGTAAAACTGTATTTAATGCTTTTTTTTCGTCTACTTTCTGTGACAAATTGTTGACTTTCTGTTGACATGGTGTGCCACTGTATTAGTTGTAGAAGTGAGGTGTTATCATTGATGGTTGTACCTAATAAGTGTAAAATTCTAGGTTAGAGTTAGTCAGTTTAGGAGTAGTTGCAATGGGTGACACATAATGAATCTACCTATCGAAACTCTTTGCTGTATGTAAATTTTGGTACATTAATGATTAAGTTCTGTTTAGTAAATTCTACATGTATGTATTCACCAAGAACTGTTTATTGTAGTCCTTTATCATTGGACAACTAGGTTCAGACTTAAGACTATAATGAGTCAATCTAACTTCTATACTTGGTTTCAGGTTGCAAAACTTTTTTCAGAAAATTCAGGAAATGGGTGTATCAATTTCCAAAAAAAAAACATGGTATTTAGTTGGGAAAAATTGCATGTATAAGTCACTATATTGCTTTTGATTCAGAGCTGCAAGGTCAATTTTGAGGGCAATGGGAAGCATGGTGTACAAACACTCACCAACAACCAAGAAACATCCCCTAAACTCGTTATTCCATATGATTTGGAGAGACTTAACTAAGAAAAATAAATCCAAACTTCGACGCCCAAAATTATATAATAAATATTTATTATATGTTGGATGAAACTTAATTATATCAAACCACACCTCACAATTTACTCCCGTAAATACCCGCTGCAACGCGCGGGCACTACCGCTAGTAGTACTTAAAGTAAGAGTAGTGATAATAATAATAATAATAATAATATAACTAGGTTCGTAGTCATCTGCGTATTGCCCATGGGCGGTAATTCCTCAAACATACGAATGGTTTCATTTTACCGTTAGAACTAGAGTTAAAGTAACCGACTAAATTACCGCCCTATCACATGATTTCTTGTGTGGCTACCTATTTTGTGAATCATGTACTTTGTATAGATGTCTAACATTCAGATAATAGTGAGGACGTGTGACATCCGTCACTTTTTCTTTTCATTTTATTTCTATATAATAATAATAATAATAATAATAATAATAATAAAAATAAAAATTCAGATTTTATTATATATACATTTTTTTATCTCTAAACCAAACCCAATCAATCTTATAATCCATAACCCAAACCATATAAACCCACCCTTCCTAAACCTTTTGGAGCCCAACCAAACTGGCCCACTGCACAGGCCCAATCCTCTCCCCTCTCTTGTGCGTTTTAAAAAAAAATAAGATCCTGCTGCAGCCGTGGCTCGAATCGGAGTCGGCCCAGCAGAATACCCGCACCACTACCAACTGGGCTACACATCATTTCTGATTTAAACCAGACCTTAATTATATTTAACCCCTCTTCAACGCTGATCCACCTTCTTCCTTAGCTGTTGCGCGCTGACCTGCGTGACCAGCATTTGAGCCGTGATTTTTGCGACGATTATCACCAATAAAAGCTTATAATTGACCGATAAAACAAGGAACATCAATCTTATGCATAATCAACGCAATTAACGACTCAAACCTTTCTAATTCGAGTCAATTATCACGCGTCTACATTCATAACGAGTCAAACCTTACCATTTCGTTCCTCCAAGCATTTCCCTATAAATTGGAGCCTTTGTTAGATCCTAAATGTGCCGAATACCAAACCCTTATTCCCAATTCAGTTAACTCCTCTTAACAATCAAGATATCGCTTGCATTTGACCTTTTGTTTGACCGTGAATTCTTCATCGTTTTCTGACTCAAGGTATCGATTACTTACATGATTCTATTCTTCATCAATGTCCGATCAATAACCCTATGATTGCTGAGGTTATTGGTTGCTAATTTATTCAATTGTTGATCCAGGGCTCGAACCTTATGAATTGGGGAAGAACACTTATGCTGAAAACGTATAAAATTATTACGAAACAAAAAATATCAACCAACTAACCCTCAGATCAGTTGGTTATACTTGTTGTTCAAAAGGGTTGAACCGGCCATAGGGCCAGGGTTCGAATCCCACAAGTGTAAAACATTTTTTTTTCTTTTTCTTTCTTCTTTTCATATATATATACTTAACCTTTAATCTTTTAAAATCGTTTTAAAATACTAAAACTATTTTATAAATTCTACAAAATTTATCTTATGTTATTCCAATGATACACTTTGCCATCCAATATTTATTTTTTCAAAAATAATTTATTTAATATATATTATAAATATTACAAGTTTATTCATTTAAAATTATAAAATTCAATAAAAATATCTAAACGATTTTATAAAATTCCACAAAAATTATACTAGACTTGTATAACAATATACATTTCAGAATTTATTTTTAATTCAGAAAAACCGTGC
This sequence comes from Ambrosia x helenae, assembly GCA_030844895.1. Taxonomy (NCBI): domain Eukaryota; kingdom Viridiplantae; phylum Streptophyta; class Magnoliopsida; order Asterales; family Asteraceae; genus Ambrosia; species Ambrosia x helenae. The sequence continues at coordinate 23,460,654 of CM061227.1, read as the reverse complement.
ATTTCATATTTTTAATTAATTTTTGTTATTTTTAATCATAAATAATTCATAATAAATTCATTTTTCAATATTTTTGTACCAAAATTTTACATAATTTATTTCTATTCATTTGGAACAGAAATACAATTTTTAATTCAAGAATTCTTTAATTTTAATATTTTTAGATATTAAAGTCATAATTTGACAATTTGAAATAAATAGATTAAATATTCTATTTTCAATAAAATAATTTTATAAAATTATTTTCATACTAAAAACTTTATTTTGTGACCATCTTTAACTTAAAATTTACAAAAAGACTTTTATTTATTTATTTATTAAATTTCTTATATTTAATAAACAATTTGACTATTAATCAAATAAATACTTACCCCCAATTCGAAACCCTAGAAAATACTTATAGACTAGATAGGCTTAGACTTATTTGTTACCTTATACATAGGGTGATACTCGACAAACGTTGGATTACACTTATTCAATTACACAAGACTTACCACCTTGCTAAGGTGAGTATTACTTATCCCCTTTTTCGCTTTTACAACTTTTGGGGTGATTCATGCACAAGTATACAAAACCTTCATATTCATTTACACATACATTTTTATTCAATTACAATTCATATATGTGTCTTGATTATCTTTGTGCTTATGATTGAACATTAACGTAGCTTACATACAAAATCATACATCTAGACATAACTTATGTTATGGTGCTCTTTACACATAGACGTAACTTATGTTACGGTGCTCATTTAGACATAACTTTGTGTTATGGTGCTCTTTTAGACTCACACGTGTCGAGGTGCTCATTATCAATTTCATTGTACAAACTTTACATGTGATCTTTGTCTTGTTTGGTTACTTGCGTGTTTACATAATGCCTTGATGATGCTAGACACATGAGTTGTACTACTTTTCAAACTTATACTATATGTACAAAACTAAGTAGTACTCACCAACATCATATGTTGACAAAATTATTTTCGTGCATGTTTCAGGATAAGCTGCTTGACGCTTCGCATAGGACTTTGGACTTAGATTTAATCAATCAATTATCTTTATTTTTGTTGTCTTGTATTTAATTTCACATGTTGTAAAACAATATTCAATAATCAAATATTTACATTTTAGTACCATGAGCTTTTGAACAATCGTCACTACGTGGCACCTCGATGATTCCGCCATCGGTTGGGGTGTTACAGATTGGTATCAGAGACATGGTTATAGGGAACTAGGTTATTAGATAAAATGGCCTAGACTATAACCGAACTTCAACTTTCATGCATAATATTTCCTAAATTACCTTACCCTCATTTCCCTCTACTTTCCTTCCTCTATCTTTCTCTTCTTCTCCATTTCTCCTCATCTTTAATCCCGGTGCATAGAGATGGTGTCCTACAAGGAGTGGAAGGCCTACATCACCATGGAACGGGAGCAGTACCTTTCATGAAAACACTCTTAGGCATAAATGCCTACTCTTATTTTTGCTCCTTCAAAGATGTTGAACTTTAATGAGTGTGATAAGGACACGTGCAATCTGGAAGGGTGGATTCCTGTACATTGGGTTTTCTGGCATAGGCAAGCATAGCGCATAAATCCATTTACGGACCTGTTATGCTTACCTGGGGATTCCTGGAGTGAGTGTCCACTTATAGGCTAAAGCATGTCTTCTTTAATCACCATTGGGTTCAATTCCTTTGAAAAGTCAACGTTCTTGTTGGGCTTTACAGCTAGACAAGGGCACTCCAAGCATCTTATGCAAGTTTTTCAATAATACTCTCTCGTTTCATATACAATATTCTGTATTTCATGATTTTCATATATTGCTTACAAGTTCATACTTTCATAATCATCTGTACGGTTATACACTTACACATTCTAATCTCATGATTATTCATTGACTGCCTCATAGATGTCTGCTCGCCGCATGCTCCGTGATGCCAGCCAACGCCCTGTTCGTGCTTCTGGACAACGTTCTGATCGTCGCCTTGCATCTTTAGTCGCTGAGCAAATTGCTGCAGTAATTCCAAACCTTGTCAGTGAGATAACCCAGAATAGTAACAACGCCAACACAGGGAGTACGACTCAATTTCGGTGCACTTTCAAACACTTTAACTCCTGCAAACCCACAAAATTCACTGGTGAGGAGGGTGCTACTGGCCTCCTCCAATGGTTTGAAAGCATGGAGAGTACTTTTGTGAACAGTGAATGTCCTGATGAACTCCGCGTTCGCTATGCTACTAGTGTCCTTCAAAAGGGGGCGCTAACCTGGTGGAATGGCGAAAAGAGCAATCGAGGAGCTGATGTTGCTTTATCATTATCTTGGGCTGAAGTTAAGGAACTCATGATCGCCAAATTCTGCCCTAGGAACGAAATCCGGAAACTAGAGGAAGAGTTCCATGGGTTAAAACAAGACAGTGGTGAGAATCTTGCGTATAATACTCGATATCACGAACTTAGCATACTGGTTCCACACATGGTCACCCCGGTCTCTCGAGCAATCGAAAAATATATCGAGGGATTACCCGACCTGATACAAGACGTAGTCACTAGGAGCAAATCTACTACGATGGAGGAAGCAATCCAACTTGCTGCTACTTTGACAGACAAACACGTAAGAAAAGGAAACTTGGTTAGGAAGGACACCAAGACGTCTACTGAGAAAACCACCAATGTTGTTGAACAATCTAAGACTATTTTAGCAAAGGCCGCCACTACTACTTCGAACTCTAAGAAACGAATGGGCGATAATCAGAATCATGCTGTTGTGGATCCTGTAACTCAGCCTCCTATCAAGAAAGCCTACACGGGAATCCATCCTCAATGCAACACTTGCAAGTATCATCACCCTGCAAATCTTCCATGCCGTCAATGTACTAGATGTGGAAGGTTTGGACACTTTGTCACCACTTGTCGAGTAATGGTTGGGACACAGGGTAATCATCAAACAGCTGCCCAGGAACCACTACAGATTACTAACGGTCGGGCATGTTATCATTGTAAAGACCCTAACCACATGCGACCTCAATGCCCTAAATTGAATAATGTAAACCTGGTGGCACATGGACGAGCTTTCAATGTCAATATCAACGAAGCAAACGGTCAGGATGACGTTAATCCCATTGTTTAAGCCATGGATGAAATCTTCCCAAGACTCGAGAATCCAATACTCGTGTTTTCATTTCTTGACCCTATTATCATTTTGTACCCAATTTTGTCGCACTCATTAGCATACAACATCTAGAAATGTCCTTGCATACTATTGTGTACGAACACAGATTGGGGTGTTACAGGACGTTACCCTCCATAATCGGATTCTCACAGAATCGACGTGCAATATGGCGTATCAATCATGAGGTTTCCATGTGTCACTCTAGCGAATTTGCAACCTTTTTCTAAAAAAAAAAAACATATTGCTAACTGCTGGAAATTGGTGTTAAGTTATCAATTATTTAATGCAACTATCAAAGTACGATAAAAAGATTACACTTTGGACAATAAAGTAATACTATTTAATTGTTAAATATTATTAATCATAAATAACTTCGATTGTGGAATAAATATTTTGTATTTAGCAAAATATTTAGTAGAAAAATTATTACGAATAATCACAGATAAATGTTTACAGAAATAATTGATCGCGAAGTGGATTAATTAATCAGATTAATTAATAAGATCGTTTAAAGCGTTGAACGATAGAATAATTATTATTGAATAATTATGGCATTGAATGATCGAGTACTCGTTGTTCGATCTTAGCGGTGATTTGATGATTATCGTTGAATGGTGATTATAGATGTGGACCTTAATAATGATGTTTGTCATATAAAGGGTTAAGTGATATATGTTTTATTATGTGATAATAAAACATAAATATAAAAGTTTTTTTTATAATTAAACGTTAATTATATAAAAACTAAAAGGTGGGGCTTAATTAAATAGTTAATTAGTCAAGGTTTACTACTTTGTGAGCAAGTAATAAGTTTAGGGATTATAGTGTAACTATGATTATTATATAACCATGCTTAACTCTAAAACCCTAATAACCCAATCATAATCTCTAGCTACCACAAAGTTTAAAAGTGACACCATCATGACAACCACCATAAATTGCCGCCACCATCACCCTCCACGACCGACCCACTGTCGTCGCTCCACACCATAAATCCAACTTGCTGCTACTTTGACAGACAAACACGTAAGAAAAGGAAACTTGGTTAGGAAGGACACCAAGACGTCTACTGAGAAAACCACCAATGCTGTTGAACAATCTAAGACTGTTTTAGCAAAGGCCGCCACTACTACTTCGAACTCTAAGAAACGAATGGGCGATAATCAGAATCATGCTGTTGTGGATCCTGTAACTCAGCCTCCTATCAAGAAAGCCTACACGGGAATCCATCCTCAATGCAACACTTGCAAGTATCATCACCCTGCAAATCTTCCATGCCGTCAATGCACTAGATGTGGAAGTTTGGACACTTTGTCACCACTTGTCGAGTAATGGTTGGGACACAGGGTAATCATCAAACAGCTGCCCAGGAACCACTACAGATTACTAACGGTCGGGCATGTTATCATTGTAAAGACCCTAACCACATGCGACCTCAATGCCCTAAATTGAATAATGTAAACCTGGTGGCACATGGACGAGCTTTCAATGTCAATATCAACGAAGCAAACGGTCAGGATGACGTTAATCCCACTGGTTAAGCCATGGATGAAATCTTCCCAAGACTCGAGAATCCAATACTCGTGTTTCATTTCTTGACCCTATTATCATTTTGTACCCAATTTTGTCGCACTCATTAGCATACAACATCTAGAAATGTCCTTGCATACTATTGTGTACGAACACAGATTGGGGTGTTACAGGACGTTACCCTCCATAATCGGATTCCAACAGAATCGACGTGCAATATGGCGTATCAATCATGAGGTTTCCATGTGTCACTCTAGCGAATTTGCAACCATTTTCTAAAAAAAAAACATATTGCTAACTGCTGGAAATTGGTGTTAAGTTATCAATTATTTAATGCAACTATCAAAGTACGATAAAAAGATTACACTTTGGACAATAAAGTAATACTATTTAATTGTTAAATATTATTAATCATAAATAACTTCGATTGTGGAATAAATATTTTGTATTTAGCAAAATATTTAGTAGAAAAATTATTACGAATAATCACAGATAAATGTTTACAGAAATAATTGATCGCGAAGTGGATTAATTAATCAGATTAATTAATAAGATCGTTTAAAGCGTTGAACGATAGAATAATTATTATTGAATAATTATGGCATTGAATGATCGAGTACTCGTTGTTCGATCTTAGCGGTGATTTGATGATTATCGTTGAATGGTGATTATAGATGTGGACCTTAATAATGATGTTTGTCATATAAAGGGTTAAGTGATATATGTTTTATTATGTGATAATAAAACATAAATATAAAGTTTTTTTTATAATTAAACGTTAATTATATAAAAACTAAAAGGTGGGGCTTAATTAAATAGTTAATTAGTCAAGGTTTACTACTTTGTGAGCAAGTAATAAGTTTAGGGATTATAGTGTAACTATGATTATTATATAACCATGCTTAACTCTAAAACCCTAATAACCCAATCATAATCTCTAGCTACCACAAAGTTTAAAAGTGACACCATCATGACAACCACCATAAATTGCCGCCACCATCACCCTCCACGACCGACCCACTGTCGTCGCTCCACACCATAAATCCAACTTGCTGCTACTTTGACAGACAAACACGTAAGAAAAGGAAACTTGGTTAGGAAGGACACCAAGACGTCTACTGAGAAAACCACCAATGCTGTTGAACAATCTAAGACTGTTTTAGCAAAGGCCGCCACTACTACTTCGAACTCTAAGAAACGAATGGGCGATAATCAGAATCATGCTGTTGTGGATCCTGTAACTCAGCCTCCTATCAAGAAAGCCTACACGGGAATCCATCCTCAATGCAACACTTGCAAGTATCATCACCCTGCAAATCTTCCATGCCGTCAATGCACTAGATGTGGAAGGTTTGGACACTTTGTCACCACTTGTCGAGTAATGGTTGGGACACAGGGTAATCATCAAACAGCTGCCCAGGAACCACTACAGATTACTAACGGTCGGGCATGTTATCATTGTAAAGACCCTAACCACATGCGACCTCAATGCCCTAAATTGAATAATGTAAACCTGGTGGCACATGGACGAGCTTTCAATGTCAATATCAACGAAGCAAACGGTCAGGATGACGTTAATCCCACTGGTTAAGCCATGGATGAAATCTTCCCAAGACTCGAGAATCCAATACTCGTGTTTTCATTTCTTGACCCTATTATCATTTTGTACCCAATTTTGTCGCACTCATTAGCATACAACATCTAGAAATTTCCTTGCATACTATTGTGTACGAACACAGATTGGAAATTTATCAAATTCGGTTACGTTTATTTTAAATCATATAAGTTTCAGACTCTACCTTACAACTTATTGAAACATTTGGACTTGATTTTCATGAAAACCAAACTACTAAAAACTCGATACTTGATCATACAGAGTCTTTCTAAAAACATCATTGGTTATTACATGAAACTTGATTTTTCCCTTAATTTGTGTAACACCTCGAGGTGTTACGGGTCTCTTAAACGGGTTGGGTCGTACCTGACCACCCGATTACTAAATTAAATATTCAAGTTCGAATCTCGCGACAAACCGTTTCAACCGAATATATAGATAATAATTATTAAGATTTTATTATCTCGGTTAAACGCTCCTTATCTGCTAATAACTCGTTGTCAAACGCTCCTTATTTGGTTGTTATATCCGTTACCAAATACCCTAGTTCCAGTTATTATCCCCGTAGCCAAACACCCTCTATTTAATTATCCTATATAACCACCCCTCTCTCTTACCTCTCGCTCTCTTTCTCTGCATATACATCACACACACATTTGTGTGCTAAAGAAGCCCTCACCGGAGACCAATGGCCGGCCACCGCCGCCTCTGTCTCCGGCCAACCTCTCCGGTCACCACCACCACCACAGTACGTCGGCGTCTTCTTTCCCGGTAAGCACAACCTTCCCCTCCTACTCGATAACCCTCTTTTCTCTATTTCTGTTGATACCCGATAACCATCACCCGAATCCTTGATAACCTTGATACTGAAATCCTCCGTACGGACACAAACCCGGAACCCATCGATGGAACTATTGAACCCGCTGACTCTTCAGTTGCTCGTATTCCTGTTTTCGGGTTTCAGACTCGGACAGTCACCGAGTTCGGGTGACTGTCAGCGGTCTCCGAGGTGTTTCCGGCAAGTGACCGGCCAAGACCCAACCCGTAATCTTGTGTATCAGTGATGATATGAGTCGGTGAAACCATCCCTTCTATTTGGTACTCGACAGGTTACTTTAAACCATTTCTTTTACGTTTTGATAACCGGACAGTCACCAAGATCCGGTGACTGTCATCGTATGTCGAATCCTCTCAGCTTTATGAACCGATTATGGTCGGTTATTGGGTATAATTATTAACATGTTGTTATGTTGATTATTGTAAGGTACCAATACGGATGATGGGTCCGATACCCGGTTCTATACAAATCCCGGTTAACCCCCGATAATATTCCGGTTAGTCTCCGGTCCATTTCCGATCGGGTCATGATAATAATCCGGCAAGAAGCCGACCACTTCATGATAAGGTATAATCTTTAACAGCTATTATATATATGTTGGTATTAGTCGTTGATACCCGGTTATAATACTGTTTTTATGATTGTGCGAGGTACCCTTAACCGTATCGAGGAATAGAGTCGTACCGAGTCGACTCAGTGACTCGATCAACACCCGGAATAGAACCCGGTCCAATAGCTAGACGAGGAATATTATTAGAATTATACGAATATATATATAATACGAATAACGTACGGACTTGATAATAATAATAAGAGAATAATAAACATATATAAAATATATATGTTTATATATATAAGATTCGATATATAAAACGATATACTAAACTCGGGTAAGTTCGTGTCTAGAGTTCTTTAGGTTCGCGTGCCAAGCTGTAAAGGCCAGCTTTATTTCTTTTTGCCTAGATGCCCAAACCCCGAGTTTAGGACTATCTAATATATACTGAATTATATATATATAAAATTATATATATGATATATATCCTAAGTATTACAATCTAACAAGTCCCACGCGTAACACGTATCAATATATATATGAAATATAATTATAATAAGAAGATTAGCTGAAGATATAACGCAAACCGGTGAGTATCGTGAACTCCCCACTTTTACTGTTTTATTAAGTTTTTCGGGGGAATACATGTCATTTATAAGAAAACATAATAATGCTTTACATAAAAGAATGAGTATTAATAAAAGTTATACAAAGGGGTAATAGAAACGACAAGGACAGTACTGGACGGTATCGCCATTTCCTTTCTTGTCCAACCAGAGGATAAGAACCAGTTTTACCCGAGTAGAGGGTAGAAATAATTATATTTATCACAAGCAGAGTGATACCATAGATAGGAATGGCAACCAATAGAATATAATCGGAATAATAGACATATAATCGAATTGATATAATAGAATATATTTTCCCCTCCAGAAGTTATAACTGTAAAGCATGTTTATAAAAGAATATTTTAAACAAAAGAATTATTAATAAACGAACTGGCCATTCACTTTATAAAATACACGACCTCACCAACTTTATGTTGACAGAAACTATTTTTGACATGTGTTCAGGTAACCCAACAGATATGATGACGTGGATCCTGGAAGACTAAAGACTGTTATTACCCTGGATTCCGCTGTGTAGCTCCGATAACCCGACCGACGACCCGGCCACGTCAGGCAGGGTCGTTACAGTTGGTATCAGAGCGGCGCTTAATAACAGTTTTGAAGTCTTTATTAATCCAGGATCTACCAGAATATTTTTTTAAAAAAGAAAAGTCGCTTAGAGAAATATTTAGGATGTCAGGATTAGTAAAGAAAATATCAGGTTATTAAATTTTCGGGTACCTAAATGCCAAATCATTATAAAGTTGGTGAGAACCATAACAGTATATTAGAAATTAAAACGAATCCACTACAGGATATTACTAGAATGATTATGTGGGGTAAATTGACAATTCTGTACACAATTGTGAATTTATATGCACATTTAATTTCTGGGAAATCTTACAGGATATTAAGGCCATATGAAATAAGAAAGAATACAGAATAGAAATCATGATGCTAAAAGAAATCATAAAATAAATCCAGATATAAAACACGAAAATTATAGAAGTATATATATAAATAGATATAAAAAAATTACAAAATTATTCTTCGATATTTTAATCGACTTGTACGAGAGTTTGAAATCGTATTTCACTTTCTAGAAAAACTCGTTGATTAATAATCATACGTCGTATATTCCAAAAATTTCGTATAAATTATCGAAATATTCCAGTCTCAGTAATCATTTAAATCGTTAACCTTACGATTATTCCAATAATTATAAATAAAATACAAATATACGTTCCAACTTGAACATTCCTATGCTCGAGTTTCCAGAAATATTATTTTTACACCGTAATTTCCGAAATTTTTATAAAATCTGATATGCTAGAAACATATAAATATCGTGTTTCTAAAGAATTTCCTCCGACTATTTAATTAAAGGTTAAATATATTCCGCGATTATCTATATTGTTTTAATTCTTTCTAGTATGATTTTGAAAGTTTATTGAATTTATTCTTAGTCATTATTATTTTTATACTAAACCAGTATTTCGATTTTTAGTAAAAATATATATACCCTGATTTTCAAATAACGATTTATTCAAAAGATTGAGAAAATCCGATTAATATTTTTTTTATCAAATCAAGTATTGATAATCTTTGAAAAACCCCAGAATCTATCTCAGGTTTTATCCAAATTTATCCATTTAACCTTAAAATTTTGATCTAAATATTTTGAGAAATCTACGTTAGTTTTATCAATCCATAATAAGAACTTTATTTATTAAAAAAATTTAAGAATTCCGACACTATGAAAATTTTTTACAACGACCCTTTTCAAATAGTTATTATTTTTAAAAATAAATATTATTATGAAACTCGAATCAGTATTGTTATTATAAATTATTCCTAAAGTTTTTATACAAAAAGAACCACGACCGTATTATTTTACCGAAATATATTTCATATCGTATTTAATGTTATTTTCATAAAGATTTATTAATCAAATTCGTATTCGTATATATATATATAAATATCAAGAGCCTTTTCAGTATAATTTTATATATATATATATATATATATATCTATGTTCGATTGTATAATTCCTCGATATTATTTTAATATAAACGATACATATTATATATATTCCGTTTTATAATCAAAACTCATCTTTGTATTTACATAAAAATCCTAGTTATATGTCCTCCCGATCCTTTTCAGAATTAAATTTGGACAACAATATTAATCTCGAAATTCAGTAACCAAAATACTTTGGAATCTGTTGAACGAACCGAATTCTTACTCGCTCGATTATATGACAATATAAATACCGTCTTAATCCTATGATTCGAACAAGTCAGGGATATTAAGAAGATTGAATTGTTATATTGAATATCTTCTAACACGAGCAAATTCTTGAACGATTGACAGTCTATTTCGTTAGACTCAAATCAACACGTTTTAATTCTGGAATCATATAATTTCGAATCTAAGAGAAAATAAAGAACAGAATATCAAAATAATATGTAAGGGACACATACCTATTGTGATTAAAATAAACAATTACTGGAATGTTAGGTGAGGTGGAATAGTAATTATGGTTGCAAACATAATTATGAATACCACAGGCACAGGAACATTCGAGTAGGATTTTATCAAGATCACAGTATGTTGAGTCACGAACATATTAAGAGAAATAATAAGAAAATAAATAATAAGAAGAAATATAAATCCGAACTATCAGCGTATCGTATGTGGAGAATACGACCACAAAACTGGCAATATAGTTGAAATTCCTTCGTGAATACGACTGAGAATATGTTCGCAGAATAAGAACCATCGATTGGTTAAATTCTACGAGTCATAGAAATCATTTTATTGATTTTTAATTGCCAACCAAAGTTAGTTATATGTCCTATGTGGAATCCCTATGGCAAAGGATATCCGGACCCTTACAGAAGGTATATCCGGACATTTGCCACTAAGTCACAGGATTCTTTATGAGGATATATACTACTATGAACAAATCTTCGCAGTTACTTCTGTATAAAAACTCACGTGAGTTATAGTATAATCAAATTGGTGAAACGGTCAAGTATTACCAAGTTTGAAATTTACGAAGTCATGGAAGAATTGTTAAATCCTTAAGAATATATCAAAATATGATACCAAGCGGAATCGCGTAGAGATTCGCAAGGTATAATCGAAGTGAAACGAAAAATGAATAAAATTATGCTCATTTGTCCAGTGAAACTCTCTAGCCAAAGAATGACGGAATTCCTGTTCTAAGTTAAAGGCTGTGAGAGATCATTTAAGAAATCACTGTTCTGGCAAGAACTATCTATACAAATATCCCGGTGAAATAAGCTTCGCTTATAATAAGTTGGATATAAAAGAATATAAATCAACCATAAAAAGAATTATAATTTGAAAAGACATCCGATATGTCTAAATAATAAAAAGGCATTAGAAATGCCAGATAACACGAGAAGGCAAACGAAGTGCCAAATATTTTAGAAGGCATCCGATATGCCAGAAGAAAATACTATAAGAATATAAACATTAAAAGAAATTATCAAATAAGAATGTAAGTTGTACGAAAACGACTAGAAAATTATAAAGAATATTTTATCGAGAGTGTCAACGAATCCCGAACTAGAATTAAGAAAGAATTTTGCAGAAATAGTTAATGCAATAAGTATTCAAATCACGAATGATAATCATGATTTTGAGAAAGAATAATTGATGCATTGCCATAAGAATCTTAAGTCAAAGAATCGTAACAACGACTGTTACCAGTAGATTCCGAGACTATAAAGATAAAGTTACATATATTGACTATAGAATTGTGAAAGACCTCATTCACGATAATACACTAAGAAAAGTCAAATAATATGTATTAGATACAATGCAGTCAATCATCAATGAAATAGTCAGTAAGATTATTATAGATGATTTAAGAGAAATCTCAATCATCAATGAATTAGTCTTTTCCGGTACCTTTAGAATCCAGATAAGATACGTCTAATGATTTAAGAAACCTCCTAAGTATACCCACAAATAGAGATAACCCAAAGATCAACTATACTACATCGACATAGATAGAACTTAAAGGATAGAATTTTTAAGAAATAATCCGATAGTTACCAAAGGTTATTCCTACTCTTTAAGAATCGAAATTACAATGATGGTAAATTCTAAAGTTCAAATAAAAGAGGTAGTAGCTCGGATCCCGTTCAAGTCGTGATAATGAAGGGACTTCCGTTTCTATCTCTTAAGAACTATCTAGAATCCATCATTGTAAATAAATCCGAATATCAAACGATGAAAATATAGTATCGATACGAGAACCTTTAATAGTCATATCAAAATAGTACAGATAATCCATGTATCTGAAATAATATGACTATAGCAAGAAAGGTTAAAACGTAATTAGAAATATGATCAAGATGTAGTCTTACAGATTGACATTTCTAATATTGGATTGATACAAAATCGAGTTCCTCGCAAACCATAAGAACCGATCATGTCTCGACGATAAGTATTTTTGTTCTAATTGTAACATCCTTATAGATTAAGGGTGTAAAGGACAAGATCACTCAAATTTCGGGGACGAAATTTCCTAAGGGGGGGAGAATGTAACACCTCGAGGTGTTACGGGTCTCTTAAACGGGTCGGGTCGTACCTGACCACCCGATTACTAAATTAAATATTCAAGTTCGAATCTCGCGACAAACCGTTTCAACCGAATATATAGATAATAATTATTAAGATTTTATTATCTCGGTTAAACGCTCCTTATCTGCTAATAACTCGTTGTCAAACGCTCCTTATTTGGTTGTTATATCCGTTACCAAATACCCTAGTTCCAGTTATTATCCCCGTAGCCAAACACCCTCTATTTAATTATCCTATATAACCACCCCTCTCTCTTACCTCTCGCTCTCTTTCTCTACATATACATCACACACACATTTGTGTGCTAAAGAAGCCCTCACCGGAGACCAATGGCCGGCCACCGCCGCCTCTATCTCCGGCCAACCTCTCCGGTCACCACCACCGCAGTACGTCGGCGTCTTCTTTCCCGGTAAGCACAACCTTCCCCTCCTACTCGATAACCCTCTTTTCTCTATTTCTGTTGATACCCGATAACCATCACCCGAATCCTTGATAACCTTGATACTGAAATCCTCCGTACGGACACAAACCCAGAACCCATCGATGGAACTATTGAACCCGCTGACTCTTCAGTTGCTCGTATTCCTGTTTTCGGGTTTCAGACTCGGACAGTCACCGAGTTCGGGTGACTGTCAGCGGTCTCCGAGGTGTTTCCGGCAAGTGACCGGCCAAGACCCAACCCGTAATCTTGTGTATCAGTGATGATATGAGTCGGTGAAACCATCCCTTCTATTTGGTACTCGACAGGTTACTTTAAACCATTTCTTTTACGTTTTGATAACCGGACAGTCACCAAGATCCGGTGACTGTCATCGTATGTCGAATCCTCTCAGCTTTATGAACCGATTATGGTTGGTTATTGGGTATAATTATTAACATGTTGTTATGTTGATTATTGTAAGGTACCAATACGGATGATGGGTCCGATACCCGGTTCTATACAAATCCCGGCCAACCCCCGATAATATTCCGGTTAGTCTCCGGTCCATTTCCGATCGGGTCATGATAATAATCCGGCAAGAAGCCGACCACTTCATGATAAGGTATAATCTTTAACAGCTATTATATATATGTTGGTATTAGTCGTTGATACCCGGTTATAATACTGTTTTTATGATTGTGCGAGGTACCCTTAACCGTATCGAGGAATAGAGTCGTACCGAGTCGACTCAGTGACTCGATCAACACCCGGAATAGAACCCGGTCCAATAGCTAGACGAGGAATATTATTAGAATTATACGAATATATATATATAATACGAATAACGTATGGACTTGATAATAATAATAATAAGAGAATAATAAACATATATAAAAATATATGTTTATATATATAAGATTCGATATATAAAACGATATACTAAACTCGGGTAAGTTCGTGTCTAGAGTTCTTTAGGTTCGCGTGCCAAGCTGTAAAGGCCAGCTTTATTTCTTTTTGCCTAGATGCCCAAACCCCGAGTTTAGGACTATCTAATATATACTGAATTCTATATATATAAATTATATATATGATATATATCCTAAGTATTACAATCTAACAAGTCCCACGCGTAACACGTATCAATATATATATGAAATATAATTATAATAAGAAGATTAGCTGAAGATATAACGCAAACTGGTGAGTATCGTGAACTCCCCACTTTTACTGTTTTATTAAGTGTTTTCGGGGGAATACATGTCATTTATAAGAAAACATAATAATGCTTTACATAAAAGAATGAGTATTAATAAAAGTTATACAAAGGGGTAATAGAAACGACAAGGACAGTATTGGACGGTATTGCCATTTCCTTTCTTGTCCAACTAGAGGATAAGAACCAGTTTTACCCGAGTAGATGGTAGAAATAATTATATTTATCACAAGCAGAGTGATACCATAGATAGGAATGGCAACCAATAGAATATAATCGGAATAATAGACATATAATCGAATTGATATAATAGAATATATTTTCCCCTCCAGAAGTTATAACTGTAAAGCATGTTTATAAAAGAATATTTTAAACAAAAGAATTATTAATAAACGAACTGGCCATTCACTTTATAAAATACACGACCTCACCAACTTTATGTAGACAGAAACTATTTTTGACATGTGTTCAGGTAACCCAACAGATATGATGACGTGGATCCTGGAAGACTAAAGACTGTTATTACCCTGGATTCCGCTGTGTAGCTCCGATAACCCGACCCGACGACCCGGCCACGTCAGGCAGGGTCGTTACAATTTGACTATTCATTGAACATCTAACTATTCATGATACTCGTAAACATTTAATTATTCATGATAACACTTACACTTAATGGTTGTAGTACTTACAAACTTGCTTGTATGTGTGTATTATCCACGCAGCTCAGATAAACATTTCATTTAAAGGGCTCTTCAGACGAGTGGTAGCCCATACTTAAAAACTGTTATGCTTACAAGTCATTGCAAACCAATGCAATTGACCTCATTATTACATGGCCTCATCTCATTGATAACATCTCATTGTAACTCAACGTGTTTGTTGTGACATCTTCTTGTGAAACTTATTTGCTTTAATGTGTGTTAGATTAGGATCATAGAAGGACATAAAACCCTAATGTAAGGTAAATTGATGATTCCAGTCCGGAACGTAATCATGAATTTACAGGTGCGTTAGGGTAGTGTGAAATTCTATTAGAGTTTTTGGTAGGCGTCCAGTACGTTTTCAAGGTATCAAAGGTGTGGTGGGTTAGCTGCGGTACACCCTGTATACAAACACTAATGATGCATTGAAAGTGAGACTGGAAGTCGGACCAGGAACAAACTCTAGTTACTTGGTAGTTCATTTGGTCTTTCTATAGTCAATCAACTCGTACATTTATTTTAGGATTCCTAAAACTTGCAATCTAAGTGATTTACTAGATTCTTATTCTCGTTATTATTCGAGATGAACCTAATCCAAATCCTTAACTCACACCTATCAAACCTCTTACCTTGATCAATCGAATTTTCCAAACCACAGTTATCTTAATTTTTTTACCCTAACATCCATAACCCTATGTTACTATTAACTTCGGGACGAAGTTTCTAAAAGTAGGGGATGCTGTGACATCCGTCACTTTTTCTTTTCATTTTATTTCTATATAATAATAATAATAATAATAATAATAATAATAATAAAAATAAAAATTCAGATTTTATTATATATACATTTTTTTTATCTCTAAACCAAACCCAATCAATCTTATAATCCATAACCCAAACCATATAAACCCACCCTTCCTAAACCTTTTGGAGCCCAACCAAACTGGCCCACTGCACAGGCCCAAGAAGCAGGCCCAATCCTCTCCCCTCTCTTGTGCGTTTAAAAAAAAATAATAATAAGATCCTGCTGCTGCCGTGGCTCGAACCGGAGCCGGCCCAGCAGAATACCCGCACCACTACCAACTGGGCTACACATCATTTCTGATTTAAACCAGACCTTAATTATATTTAACCCCTCTTCAACGCTGATCCACCTTCTTCCTTAGCTGCTGCGCGCTGACCTGCGTGACCAGCATTTGAGCCGTGATTTTTGCGACGATTATCACCAATAAAAGCTTATAATTGACCGATAAAACAAGGAACATCAATCTTATGCATAATCAACGCAATTAACGACTCAAACCTTTCTAATTCGAGTCAATTATCACGCGTCTACATTCATAACGAGTCAAACCTTACCATTTCGTTCCTCCAAGCATTTCCCTATAAATTGGAGCCTTTGTTAGATCCTAAATGTGCCGAATACCAAACCCTTATTCCCAATTCAGTTAACTCCTCTTAACAATCAAGATATCGCTTGCGTTTGACCTTTTGTTTGACCGTGAATTCTTCATCGTTTTCTGACTCAAGGTATCGATTACTTACATGTTTCTATTCTTCATCAATGTCCGATCAATAACCCTATGATTGCTGAGGTTATTGGTTGCTAATTTATTCAATTGTTGATCTAGGGCTCGAACCTTATGAATTGGGGAAGAACACTTATGCTGAAAACGTATAAAATTATTACGAAACAAAAAATATCAACCAACTAACCCTCAGATCAGTTGGTTATACTTGTTGTTCAAAAGGGTTGAACCGGCCATAGGGCCAGGGTTCGAATCCCACAAGTGTAAAACATTTTTTTTTCTTTTTCTTTCTTCTTTTCATATATATATACTTAACCTTTAATCTTTTAAAATCGTTTTAAAATACTAAAACTATTTTATAAATTCTACAAAATTTATCTTATGTTATTCCAATGATACACTTTTCCATCCAATATTTAGTTTTTCAAAAATAATTTATTTAATATATATTATAAATATTACAAGTTTATTCATTTAAAATTATAAAATTCAATAAAAATATCTAAACGATTTTATAAAATTCCACAAAAATTATACTAAACTTGTATAACAATATACATTTCAGAATTTATTTTTAATTCAGAAAAACCGTGCATTTCATATTTTTAATTAATTTTTGTTATTTTTAATCATAAATAATTCATAATAAATTCATTTTTTAATATTTTTGTACAAAAATTTTACATAATTTATTTCTATTCATTTGGAACAGAAATACAATTTTTAATTCAAGAATTCTTTAATTTTAGTATTTTTAGATATTAAAGTCATAATTTGACAATTTGAAATAAATAGATTAAATATTCTATTTTCAATAAAATAATTTTATAAAAAAAATTTTCATACTAAAAACTTTATTTTGTGACCATATTTAACTTAAAATTTACAAAAAGACTTTTATTTATTTATTTATTAAATTTCTTATATTTAATAAACAATTTGACTATTAATCAAATAAATACTTACCCCCAATTCGAAGCCCTAGAAAATACTTATAGACTAGATAGACTTAGACTTATTTGTTACCTTATACATAGGGTGATACTCGACAAACGTTGGATTACACTTATTCAATTACACAAGACTTACCACCTTGCTAAGGTGAGTATTACTTATCCCCTTTTTCGCTTTTACATCTTTTGGGGTGATTCATGCACAAGTATACAAAACCTTCATATTCATTTACACATACATTTTTATTCAATTACAATTCATATATGTGTCTTGATTATCTTTGTGCTTATGATTGAACATGAACGTAGCTTACATACAAAATCATACATCTAGACATAACTTATGTTATGGTGCTCTTTACACATAGACGTAACTTATGTTACGGTGCTCATTTAGACATAACTTTGTGTTATGGTGCTCTTTTAGACTCACACGTGTCGAGGTGCTCATTATCAATTTCATTGTACAAACTTTACATGTGATCTTTGTCTTGTTTGGTTACTTGCGTGTTTACATAATGCCTTGATGATGCTAGACACATGAGTTGTACTACTTTTCAAACTTATACTATATGTACAAAACTAAGTAGTACTCACCAACATCATATGTTGACAAAATTATTTTCGTGCATTTTTCAGGATAAACTGCTTGACGCTTCGCATAGGACTTTAGACTTAGATTTAATCAATCAATTATCTTTATTTTTGTTTTCTTGTATTTAATTTCACATGTTGTAAAACAATATTCAATAATCAAATATTTACATTTTAGTACCATGAGCTTTTGAACAATCGTCACTACGTGGCACCTCGATGATTCCGCCATCGGTTGGGGTGTTACAGATTGGTATCAGAGACATGGTTATAGGGAACTAGGTTATTAGATAAAATGGCCTAGACTATAACCGAACTTCAACTTTCATGCATAATATTTCCTAAATTACCTTACCCTCATTTCCCTCTACTTTCCTTCCTCTATCTTTCTCTTTTTCTCCATTTCTCCTCATCTTTAATCCCGGTGCATAGAGATGGTGTCCTACAAGGAGTGGAAGGCCTACATCACCATGGAACGGGAGCAGTACCTTTCATGAAGACACTCTTAGGCATAAATGCCTACTCTTATTTTTGCTCCTTCAAAGATGTTGAACTTTAATGAGTGTGATAAGGACACGTGCAATCTGGAAGGGTGGATGCCTGTACATTGGGTTTTTTGGCATAGGCAAGCATAGCGCATAAATCCATTTACGGACCTGTTATGCTTACCTGGGGATTCCTGGAGTGAGTGTCCACTTATAGGCTAAAGCATGTCTTCTTTAATCACCATTGGGTTCAATTCCTTTGAAAAGTCAACGTTCTTGTTGGGCTTTACAGCTAGACAAGGGCACTCCAAGCATCTTATGCAAGTTTTTCAATAATACTCTCTCGTTTCATATACAATATTCTGTATTTCATGATTTTCATATATTGCTTACAAGTTCATACTTTCATAATCATCTGTACGGTTATACACTTACACATTCTAATCTCATGATTATTCATTGACTGCCTCATAGATGTCTGCTCGCCGCATGCTCCGTGATGCCAGCCAACGCCCTGTTCGTGCTTCTGGACAACGTTCTGATCGTCGCCTTGCATCTTTAGTCGCTGAGCAAATTGCTGCAGTAATTCCAAACCTTGTCAGTGAGATAACCCAGAATAGTAACAACGCCAACACAGGGAGTATGACTCAATTTCGGTGCACTTTCAAACACTTTAACTCCTGCAAACCCACAAAATTCACTGGTGAGGAGGGTGTTACTGGCCTCCTCCAATGGTTTGAAAGCATGGAGAGTACTTTTGTGAACAGTGAATGTCCTGATGAACTCCGCGTTCGCTATGCTACTAGTGTCCTTCAAAAGGGGGCGCTAACCTGGTGGAATGGCGAAAAGAGCAATCGAGGAGCTGATGTTGCTTTATCATTATCTTGGGCTGAAGTTAAGGAACTCATGATCGCCAAATTCTGCCCTAGGAACGAAATCCGGAAACTAGAGGAAGAGTTCCATGGGTTAAAACAAGACAGTGGTGAGAATCTTGCGTATAATACTCGATATCACGAACTTAGCATACTGGTTCCACACATGGTCACCCCGGTCTCTCGAGCAATCGAAAAATATATCGAGGGATTACCCGACCTGATACAAGACGTAGTCACTAGGAGCAAATCTACTACGATGGAGGAAGCAATCCAACTTGCTGCTACTTTGACAGACAAACACGTAAGAAAAGGAAACTTGGTTAGGAAGGACACCAAGACGTCTACTGAGAAAACCACCAATGCTGTTGAACAATCTAAGACTGTTTTAGCAAAGGCCGCCACTACTACTTCGAACTCTAAGAAACGAATGGGCGATAATCAGAA
Organism: Ambrosia x helenae; assembly: GCA_030844895.1. Lineage (NCBI taxonomy): Eukaryota > Viridiplantae > Streptophyta > Magnoliopsida > Asterales > Asteraceae > Ambrosia > Ambrosia x helenae. The sequence goes on along the minus strand of CM061227.1, from coordinate 23,440,501 downwards.
TCATGCTGTTGTGGATCCTGTAACTCAGCCTCCTATCAAGAAAGCCTACACGGGAATCCATCCTCAATGCAACACTTGCAAGTATCATCACCCTGCAAATCTTCCATGCCGTCAATGCACTAGATGTGGAAGGTTTGGACACTTTGTCACCACTTGTCGAGTAATGGTTGGGACACAGGGTAATCATCAAACAGCTGCCCAGGAACCACTACAGATTACTAACGGTCGGGCATGTTATCATTGTAAAGACCCTAACCACATGCGGCCTCAATGCCCTAAATTGAATAATGTAAACCTGGTGGCACATGGACGAGCTTTCAATGTCAATATCAACGAAGCAAACGGTCAGGATGACGTTAATCCCACTGGTTAAGCCATGGATGAAATCTTCCCAAGACTCGAGAATCCAATACTCGTGTTTTCATTTCTTGACCCTATTATCATTTTGTACCCAATTTTGTCGCACTCATTAGCATACAACATCTAGAAATGTCCTTGCATACTATTGTGTACGAACACAGATTGGGGTGTTACAGGACGTTACCCTCCATAATCGGATTCTCACAGAATCGACGTGCAATATGGCGTATCAATCATGAGGTTTCCATGTGTCACTCTAGCGAATTTGCAACCTTTTTCTAAAAAAAAAACATATTGCTAACTGCTGGAAATTGGTGTTAAGTTATCAATTATTTAATGCAACTATCAAATTATGATAAAAAGATTACACTTTGGACAATAAAGTAATACTATTTAATTGTTAAATATTATTAATCATAAATAACTTCGATTGTGGAATAAATATTTTGTATTTAGCAAAATATTTAGTAGAAAAATTATTACGAATAATCACAGATAAATGTTTACAGAAATAATTGATCGCGAAGTGGATTAATTAATCAGATTAATTAATAAGATCGTTTAAAGCGTTGAACGATAGAATAATTATTATTGAATAATTATGGCATTGAATGATCGAGTACTCGTTGTTCGATCTTAGCGGTGATTTGATGATTATCGTTGAATGGTGATTATAGATGTGGACCTTAATAATGATGTTTGTCATATAAAGGGTTAAGTGATATATGTTTTATTATGTGATAATAAAACATAAATATAAAAGTTTTTTTTTATAATTAAACGTTAATTATATAAAAACTAAAAGGTGGAGCTTAATTAAATAGTTAATTAGTTAAGGTTTACTACTTTGTGAGCAAGTAATAAGTTTAGGGATTATAGTGTAACTATGATTATTATATAACCATGCTTAACTCTAAAACCCTAATAACCCAATCATAATCTCTAGCTACCACAAAGTTTAAAAGTGACACCATCATGACAACCACCATAAATCGCCGCCACCATCACCCTCCACGACCGACCCACTGTCGTCGCTCCCCCTTCTCGGTCGGCCTCACACGTTCGGCCACGCAACGCTGCCTTGGGCCGCGTGCCGCCCTCGGGTGCCTAGTTCTACGTGCCTCGTGTTACATCGGATCTACATCGGGTGTTTTCGGGTGTTTGGGTGATTCTTGAAATTGGTGATTGTGCTTACTGGCGAAGCGTCTGATGATCCATCGTGCGGGTACTTTGGTGTTTCGTCAAGATAACGAATCTTGAACACTCTATGGTTGTGTGATTATATTATTTGTTTGTATTTGTATTTGGATCATTGGATTAGGATGTCGATTCGGTTTGAGAAATATATATTATGTTATCACGCTTCCACCTAAATATATATTAATAAACGAGTTATTAATTTTTAAGAAAATATATATAAAATAGTGATTTTATAACGAACCAAATAGTTAAGTCCGAGCGGATATTGAATCAAAGGGGTGACGTGATTCCCAACACTAACATCTAAGACCGATTCCATGGGTCATGCACAACAAGCATGCACCGTCGAGAAGCACAAGAGTACCTACGACCCTAGATTGCTAATATGCAGTTCTATCCTATTTCTGGATATTTTTACTTTCTGTTTTTATTTTTTTCTGTGTTACTTAATTTATAATAGAGGAACATATTACGGCATAGTGTGGGTACTTCATGTGACTATGATAACCATGACAACAATATTCACTACGTACATTTTACTTTCAACCGCTTTTTAACCTCTTTTTTTTTTTTACTTTTTATTTATGTCAATTTTGCTATATTGTTTTTTATTTCAGCCTTTTTTTAACCTTAATTAATAACCTTTGTTACTATTATTGATGTTTTACAAACAGTTTTGATCGAATTTACTGTGTGTTTGTGTTAGCTATATCATGTGTTGGTACTGTAACGGATTGATACTGTTTGTACGTGAACCTACCCTAAACATCTATTGTCCTACATAGGCTTTATAAAACAAGGTATTAGGTTATATACGTTATAATGGATTTGACTATCAACAGACTCGCTCTACTCAAGTGATGACTTCCTTTTCTGTTAACTTCTTTAAGTTGTTATGGATTGAATTAAAACCTATTCTAACTATACACACTACAGCAAACTGCAGCTTTAGGGGCGACGCCAGTGGCCCCTAATACTTATTCAATAGGGGCGACTTATGCTTTAGGGGCGACGGTCGCCCCTAATAATCTGCTCGTTGATCTGACGGCTGAGAAGCTGGTTGGTGGGGATTGACCTTTAGGGGCGACCAAAAAGCGGGTCGCCCCTAAAGGTGTCGCCCCTAATTCTCAAATTTCTTGTAGTGACATATGGTATGTAAATGGTTTAAAATTCTTCGTTTTTGTTAACCTCTTTAAGTTGTGGATTAAACTAAAACCTATTCTAACCATCCATATGTAAGTGGTTTAAATTATTCGATATTTAGTCGCCAGCATAAACAAAATGGCAACTCATGCTCTTTTATTTCATATTCTAACATAACATTTGAACTCAACGACACCTACGTCCCATAGGGAACAAACGAATACACTAGGCCATAAAACACAAAAGAAATAAACGAGAAAGAACCTAGACGTTAATCCTATTCAAAGAAGACCGAAGAGTTAAATACACAGCACGCCATCCAGCTTGTGTTGGGTGAACTACGTCCCAGAAGAACATGGACTCGGGTTCCTTACAAACCGTATACAACTCCTTCCCATTTTCATCCAAGCTTCCACATTTAGCATCACTGCGTGTGACTTCACAACAAGGCTTCAATGACAATTTCGCCTTCCCTATATTCCGAAAACAATTACAGTTAATCACATATCGGAATACATGTCTTATTATCTATGTCAAATGTTTTGGATTTCACCACTTGGGTCATAGCCTAGTGGTAACACCAAATAGTGTTGGGAGAAAGTATCCAGATTCAAACCTGGTGGGAGGCATTTAATGGGGTGTAATAAAAAGGGATGCTAAAAGGGGTGTAAAAAATGGGGAGGATATTAGCTGTTCAAAAAAAAATTTGTTTTGGATTTCATGGGTTATCAACGGCTACGGATTATTATTAGGGTTGTCCGAAAAGCTCGTGGCTCGGAGCTCGCTCGATATGGCTCAGTTTGAAACTGAGCCGAGCCGGCTCAGATCGGTTAGAAAGTGAGCCTAGCTCGGTTCGGTTTGTAACGAGCTGAGCTGGATCGGTTTGGCTCGAATAATTCTAATTTTTAACATATATTTTTTATATACATATAATATACTATAAAAATATTAAAAAGATAGGGAACATGTTACATATTTAATATTTAGTATTAGTAGCATAGAGATCCTGTGCTAAAGATTGAAGTTACAGCTAATTAAGTTATTTAAATAAACTCAATACTGCTTTTGATTCAAGTACTGAAGTTAAATCGTATCATAATGAACTTATACTGTATTTCGTTGAAATTTGAGACTTATTTGTATTTGCTTGAACTTATTTTAAATGTGTTATTTTTAAATATTGAATAATATTTTAAACTATTAAATTTTGAAAGCTATTTTTCTTTTTTCCTTTTAAATTCGAGTTAAACCAAGCCGAGCCGAGTCAGCTCGGTTTAAAACCAAGCCGAGCGCGAGCTTTGATTTTCAGCTCGGTTTCAAATCTGAGCCGAGCTGATCCGACTCGGTTTATAACCAATCCGAACGCGAGCTTGACCTGGCTCGGCTCGGTTCGGCTCATGAACAGCCCTAATTATTCTGTTATCTCTATAGAGAGGTTCAGAAAGTCCATTTCTTTAAAGGCTCACTACTAAAAAGGTTGTTTATGCCCGTTCCTAAGCAAGGTTGGCCCACCACTTGGACTAAAGGCTGGTTATTCCAAGCAAAGGGCCTAGTCCCTTTCATGTGTAATCTTTAACGTTAAAATGTTAAATTGTTCTAATTTAATAATTATATATTACAGAATGTTTTAGTAAAAAAATAATAATTGGTAATAGTTAAAAACTAAAGGTCACTGTGGGGCTAGCCCACCTGGTAAAGGCATGTGCCTCTTAGAAGGAAGATCTAAGGTTCGATCTCGGCAAGGGTCTAATTTAGAATTATTGGTGAAACATTTGTTATTTAGATAAAAAATTAATATCTTAGAATTTTAATTTTTGAAAATATAGTTATAATTTTGTATGAGTAATTTACCTAATGAAACTGATTATAAAGTACACAAAAGAAGTATATTACATGAACAACAATTTTAAGTATTCGGCTCGAGGGATCGGGCCTTTAGGACAGGACATTCGGGTCTAACCGAGCTATTTGATTAAATATTAGGACCAATTTGTAACTCTTAGAGATTTTCGGGCCGGGCCTTCCAGGACCGTGTGTGCATCTCTATGTTAGAAGAGCGAACCCGAAAACAGATCAAAATAACCAAGTGTTAAAAGATTATTGCGTACCCGAAAGAACTTTTTTGGTATGTAACACCGTGTTGAATGCACTAAAAGTATCAAGAATGATGAAGCTAGAATCTTTGGTGCTATTGTTCAATGTCGTCACAACCTCTTGCAACAACTGGTTATGGTATTTGGCTGATGAATTCTGGGTTTCGTTGCATTGTTTGTATGACGAATAGACAGTTTGTCCCGGAGGCATCCTACCGGTTGTAGGGTAGTCACCAAGACTCGTCGTATGCCCATCTCATGGATTTTCTTCAAGTTTATTGCTATTTGATTGACAACACTTGTAATGAATGCAGGCAGACCCTACACATTAAGAACTGAGTCATAAACCCTAAACCCTAAACCTTAAACCCTAAAACAGTATACCATCTACAAAAATCTACGTTATGGGAGGTTACCTTCCATGTGCCATTGTTAAAATGGTAAGCATCATAGTCATTGCCAGAGACCGCTACAAAAGCCAACGACGCTTTTAAATCACGCTTTGTGTAGACCCCGTCTTTAATTAGTCTTTGAAGTAAACCAATTTGGGTGGTCATGTTTGGTAGCATGTTACCGGTGTCAAACACCCCGGTTCCGCCATAAGCAAAGTTGAGTCCATACCGCAACTTGCCCGGCCAATATTTTAGGAATTTATATGGCAATGGAGACTTGATCCCCATGAACCTGGCTGCAAATCAATAGCATGTTAGATCATATCCATGTGACTTCGTATAAAATGGTTATGATGGTTACTAAATATTTAAGGTGGTTCTTATTTGAATTCATGGCCATATGGATACATATATTGTACAATACATGCATTTGTTTATCTTGTTCTCTATTTAAAGTTGTTTCTAAATTTAAGAGCATCAACAACACTATCAAGCAAAACACAAAACGTTAATAACTTGAAGAATCCTATGACTCAACACTTAAAAAATTTGACCATATAGAAGATGGAGGACATAATGATTAGAGATCAAAAGTCTGATTTGAGAGAGCTGGCAAAGGGGCATTGTGGCACCACACAAAAGGTAAAGGTACGATTACCCCACATACAATGACTAGTCTACTTGCTTTGTGCATTTGGAAATTTGTATAATGAAGAACTAATCTTATTCATATATAGGAAACCAACTTGAGATAAGAAAATCCGAAAATACCCTATGTAACATTTTTTTTTCTTTTTAACCAAGCTAGCTTTATTATATTTTAATTTTATCACTTTTGAAAAAAAAACGCCAAAGGGATATTGTGTTACACTAATGCACCAAAATGTGTTACGTATGTAACATGCTAACATAACGAGCTGATGTGTAATATGCGTGTGACACAAACTTCCCATCGCTTTTTTTTTCTTTAGTGATGAAACTATATATAAGCTAACCTGAAAAAAATTTAAAAAAATTATTACATAGGGTTTTCTAAAGTTTTCTCCTCTCAAGTAGTGGGTTTCTTAGTTATCTTTTCACTAGGTTATTATTTACATGTTAGTCATTTAAATAAATTATTATTCGGTCATATGTATTCAACTTCTTATATAGGATTTATTAAAGTTTTATAATAGATTACATTTTTACATAGTGAATCAAACTATTCATTTCCATCTAATGTACATAGGTTGGAGGAAGGTATCTCAAGCTTTCTATCCTCTGTATAAACTAACACTAAAGACTGCTTACCGGCTCGCTTACTAGTGTGGTTTATAAACTATTTTTAACCAATTCGTTTTGAAAATACTTTAAATCATGAATCATTGTTTGGCTACCGGCTAGTGAACACTCATACCGTCTAAAAGATCCTAACTTCGAAAGGTGTTTTTTATTGGAAAGTATCAAGTCACCCTCGCTATACATGTAAGCACATCAAACATAATATTGTCTATTGACGTAAAAACTGTAACGAAATAAAGTGTCTTTAGTAACCACAATATAAGCTAAAGGGTTCAAATTGTAGATCATAAACATGTATACGTGATAAATGTATGATATGAACATATGAGACCGTTCAACATATGGCCATTTGTCTATATGTAATAATTTAAAAGGCAGTTGGCTCCATCACAAGTTCACAGCCTAGCAACAAACATATATTACAAAAAGTAAGGACAAAAGGGTCATAAAGATAATACTGAATTTTGATAAATGGAGGAAGAAAAGGGAAAGTGTAAACATAAGGTGGGGCAAGGAATGATGACTTTAATAATCCAGTGGCATCATATCATACATACACTTTAAAGTGATTAAATTCTTTTGAGAATGGAACCATTTGGCTAGTAAAAAAATCGACCGTTGTTGTTGTCTAACGATTGATGTGGTTTAACAGTTTAAATATTCGTTAAGCTGCTATAAATTTAGTGATTTTTAATTTTTTTTTTAAGAAGTTTAATAGAAACTAACAGTTTTAGAATCTTTAATAGGGTTTTCATTTTGTCAAAATTGGGTAATTAAGTGTATTTGATATGGCGGGTAGCGGGCCTTTTGGCCATGTTCAGAAACTTGTAGCGGGCCTTTTGGCCAGGTTCAGAAACTTGTGGGTCTTAGGCTACCCAGCACTATTGGTAAACCTGAGCGTATGGGAAGCTTTCAGTCAAGGGGCGGGCATCATCGAGTAGTCGGACATTATTTTCGTTGGCCGTTTATAAAAAAAGTATTAGTTATGTATTAAGTTTTTAATGTCACTTGAAAATTTTGCTGGGATAAACTGATAAAGTAAATATCTCTACTACCTTATTAAGGAGGAGGGATGGGTAAGAAGGTAATTTCACCATCATTTTAAGATGGCATACAAAAGGTCTCATGCATAAATCTCTAACTTTTACCATTTTCTTCCATCTATGCCCTTATGTACAAGTCACTAATACAAATCAATTGCACCATTCAATACATTTAATTCATGTATTAACTTTTTGTTACATAGAACCATTACCAAGTAATAGATTAATTCATGTAACTTTTTTTTAATGGATTAACTTTTTGTTACCAATGGAATTTGAATTATCGCCACAAGAAAAGGCTAAGCCTTATTTAACACTTTGTAACCAGTGGGCTAAAGGCTCTTTGGTTCATGTGTGTAACTAAATGTTGCAAATAAAAATCAAGCACGAATCGGATTGGATAAATGATAGTATGGTGTATAAAGTTTTGGCAATTTAAAACGTGAATAAAAATACATACCCGCGGCAACGCGCGGGCATTCCACTAGTTATAGTTAAAGGAGAGCCAAACTTGGGTATTATCTTTTTTGAATATTTTTTCTTGAGTTTAAAGTGAAAAAAGTTACACATAAATAGTAATATTCAGTCAATTACATATGCTGAAAACTCGCATCTATTTTTTTTTAGAGTTCATAGTAACAAATTTTTTAAAGATATGTAATGGAATTTAAATTGGAGTGTTTTCTTTTAAAGCATTAGATCATATGTAATGGCATTTAATTCTAAATATTCAAATACTTCTGTGAGGCTATTTTAAAATAAATGATAAATTTATAAAATACATTCGTATTTATATAGTTACACCTTACCATAATAATAAACTATATTCAAATGGAAATGATGGTTAAACTATTCTCCTTTAAACGTAATTATTTTATTAATTACTCTAATTCCTTAAATTATGGTTAATTTAAACTATTAGTAATTTAGGGTGGACGGATTGGGTTTAGGGAGGGGTTCAGAAAGCTCGTGCTTGAGCTCAAACGCTACCCCCTCCCATTAGGGCAGAGGAACAACTTCAAGATTCGGGAACTAACTCTCGCAATCCTCGCAAATTTCAATGCCACACACATATATTGGTGGGTGTGCGTGTGTGTGTGTTTTAGTCGGAGAGAAAAACTGATTTAGCGCTCATGTAACATATATGAAGATCAAAAATATTTTATGGAGACCCTCCACATTTATATAAAAATATCATAGATGAGTTTTATGATGAATAACTTTTCAACGATAGATAAAACTTTTATAGTGTAGGAGACATGTGGAATATATTTCCATTCGTAACGGTAGTAGTAGTAATAACAATAACATAAAAATAATAATAAGAGTAGTAGTAATAATAATAGTAATAGTAACCCTAAGATGATTAGGGAACATACCAACGTAATCAGTGAGTACACGGCCATTGGAAAATCTTCCGGCAGGCTTTCCGGGGAAAGTGCCACCACAGGGGGCTTTCCAAGAGCTACCCGATATTGCCATCGGGTAGTTTCCGGTATCAACATACGAATCGCCAAACACAAATAGCTTCGTTGGTCGAAATCCTACGTATGTATGATGATGAGTCAGTATCTTCGTACGCCGATCCTGTGCATTTGCACATACCATTTCTCCTGCATACATACATATAAAACAATTAGAAAACGTGTTAATGTTTTCATCAGTTGTAAACTCCGATGTAAACTCACCGGAGATGAGGAAAAGGAGGAAGAATGTGTAAGAGAGGAGTTCCATTTAGTCAGTTAGAGAGAACGATGAATGCGAACACACAATGTGACCAAGTATGTCTTATATATTATTTTTCATGAAGCACCCTTTAAACTTGGGAGATTGATATATAGAAGAAAAAAAATAGTAGTTCTAATATTAGACATAATACTTGGTCTTAGGTTTAACTCGAATTGTTAGTGGTGGCCGGGATAGTTAAGCACGTGGAATGTTAAACATGAGACCGTGTGTTAATTCGTAAAGTTATATCGAAACGTAAAACATAAAAAAAAAAATTAAGTTGAAAGTCAATAGTACTATTGCAGTGCAATGGTAGAGGCATATATTGGTGGGCAATGATACAAGATTTGAGAAATCCTGAATTCGATTCTTGAGCCAAACGGGTTTTACCGGTATTTTCACCGTCGTGCATGTGGGTGGGTGGGTTACTGGCTTTCCCCTGGAATTGGTGTTTGGCAACTCGGGTTACTCTCGGAGTACTCGATTTGTCTAGTGGGTACCCCTAAAGTGCTCGGGTTTAATTTATTAGCCATTTAAAAAAACGTTGAAACAGTAAAAAACGTAAAACATATAAAATAATAACTAAGTCGAAACAGTAATGAATTGAACGTTATTTAAGGTAGTTAGAATTAAAAATAACAGTAGTAGAGTATAGTGTTTATTAGAATTTAAAGTATAAACTATAGGTAAATTAATTTACCTATAGTTTATAATTTAAATTTTAATATATATTTAATTCTAATGTAACGTTGAGATCAGGCTGCTATTAAACCAAATTATTAGAGATACATATTTCATGTGTTAAACCACTAACGTAGAACGCTTCATGATATATTTTTGTTTATTTCAGTGGACCCAATGAAGTAAGACCTTTATCAACAGCCTATTTTTAAGATTAGGATCCTCATGATCCTTTTATATCTATATTATCTTATTAAGGAAGAGTGACGGGTAGGATAGTAATTTTCAATTCCGTACAACTTAAGAAGCAACATGCACAAGTGATTTATGCTTAGATCATGAGGGTATAATTGAAACTTTGTGAACATTTAAGACACTTAAAAGGGTATATTAGTAAATTTGTAATGACATTTTAGTTAAAAGTATAAAATTGTTTACCTTAATGCCCCTATAATGCACTCTCTTCCTAACCCCTCCCAATTAAATGTTTTATTATTATAATTTATAATAATAATAATATCTATCTTAATAAGTAATAACTATTTTCCTATCATCTTCCCAATTTGAAACCGTCCAAGATGATTATTTAGTTTTAAGGCAATCATGGAGTCATTTATTTCTTCTCCTTCATCTATACAAGGCTACTAAATGGTTTTGGTTCTTGCAGGAACAATTGGCCAATGATATATGCAGAGTAGATATGCTATTTCAGAGAGCACTAGAAGAGGGAATTAAAATCGAGGTGCAAAGTCTTATTTGTAAATATTAACTTCTCTGGGTTGATTTTTGTTGTTTATTAAAATTTTAAAGTTATTTACATTCTTGTACTTGAAATAAGTAATACACATTTCTCCTTGTGAACAGAACAGGTCAATTAAGGGAGAAGAAATCGTCCTTTTTATCTTATCAGGGAAATATATTATGATCGCTTTGGTTGACCAGTGCATTTTGAGGTACACGCTTAACTCATATATATGCAAAGATGACCTTTTTGGTGAAAAATTAGATGGTTAATTTACTGTTAGATCAAGAAGCTTTCTTCCTATGGTGATTTTTTTTTATTTTGTAGTCAACCAGGGAAGGAGGATGTCCGTATGCCACGTTTTTATACTGGCACTGCAGAGTATACTGGTGTGAAGTGAACTATTTTACTCTTTTGTTTAACTATAACAATAATTTGAATTGTTGGATGACTTTATTATTATAGGTCATTATGTTGTTATATGTGGCTATGATGCTCATACTGATGAATTTGAGATCTGAGATCTAGCCAGCTCTAGGTAAAAACAATTCTTCATCTTTCCTCTTATGTGTCCATAGCCAATATAAGTAAAGAACCACATAACCAATTTAAATTAGGAACTGGGAAAATCATATAGGCCTGAACGTAGTGGTGAGAGAGAAAAAGAGTGGATTATGTGGTTAGAAAACCTCTTTATCCATCTTCTCATATATGATCGCTTTGGTTGACCAGTGCATTTTGAGGTACACGCTTAACTCATATATATGCAAAGATGACCTTTTTGGTGAAAAATTAGATGGTTAATTTACTGTTAGATCAAGAAGCTTTCTTCCTATGGTGATTTTTTTTTTATTTTATAGTCAACCAGGGAAGGAGGATGTCCGTATGCCACGTTTTTATACTGGCACTGCAGAGTATACTGGTGTGAAGTGAACTATTTTACTCTTTTGTTTAACTATAACAATAATTGAATTGTTGGATGACTTTATTATTATAGGTCATTATGTTGTTATATGTGGCTATGATGCTCATACTGACGAATTTGAGATCTGAGATCTAGCCAGCTCTAGGTAAAAACAATTCTTCACCTTTCCTCTTATGTGTCCATAGCCAATATAAGTAAAGAACCACATAACCAATTTAAATTAGGAACTGGGAAAATCATATAGGCCTGAACGTAGTGGTGAGAGAGAAAAAGAGTGGATTATGTGGTTAGAAAACCTCTTTATCCATCTTCTCTTGTCCATCCATCCCACACCCACATTTCAAGGTTTTATTAAATCAATTAAAACGGTTGAAGTATCTCTCTCCATTTCTCTCGGTATCTTCGGTTAGTTACCTCTCTTCCCGAAAAAACTCGGTAACACACACTTTGGAATTCACTTTTGTAAGTTGTAAAAACTAAAGGGGGGTCAGCCCAGTCCTGGCAAAGTTGCCGAGCCCCACCCAACCCCTCTTTGCCATATCAAAATCACACCAAAAATCATCAAATTGGGGTTGCGGATTGGTTATTGTTGCCGAGCGGTGAAGATTTTGAGTGTTGTCTGGGGGTGGCGGCGTTGTTGCCGTGCGGCAATCTAACCGTGCTCCCCTTGTCATGGAGTGCCTTGACCCCCTAAGAATGATAATCAACTTAATACCTTTGTTTAATTAAGAGTGTTTAATATATTTGGTCAGGTGTTCCCCATCTAAAAGAAGGAGATGTTCCACCGCAAGGAGGGAAGCGTGGATGGGCAGTGGTTCTCAGTTAGCATGGTTGATACTTTTAAATAAACTTGCACAATCTCATAATTTGCTTCCTGGATTTGAGGTACTTAGAAAGATTTTTTGTTATTAATGATTAGTAAATCATATATGCTATCACTTCCATATATTACTAAATTTTGATTGTCTAGGCATGTCAATGTTAATAGTCATTATAGCATCTACTAGACAAGTATCTTTGATGTAACAAGCTTGTGAAGTTTGCCAACATTTCTTTTAGTATAAATTATGCAAGTCTGTGAAACACCTGGTGATAACCTGCAGTCCATGAAAACAAACAAATATTGCTATTTTCATGAACAGTACAGAACAGCCTAGCTAATTTACCTTGTAAAAGGTGACAATGCATTGCTTTTGTCAGGTTATGCCAAAGTTCATCTAATCATTTGCTTGAGTTTCTGCAGAAGTAGGAAACTATTTAGTTTTCTACCATCACCTTATAAACCATTGAAAAGTGGTATATTACATAAAAGACTGAATGTCAAAAGGTATGATGTAGTTGATTCTTTCTTCCTATTTGACACTGGTTAGTAATCAAATTATCAGTTAAATATTATCGTTAATTTCACTCGAGTAAATGGTGTCTTGAATGAATTTTAGCAAATTTCACTATCTTATATTTTCTGAAGTTACGTGCTCTGGCAAGCGATTAATAAATACATGCTTTAGAGAGAAAATTGATTTATTTCAGAATTTTTTGAAGGCATACAATGAATTCTTTGTATGGCATACATTATAATGTAGGCCTGTAGTTCTGGAATTCTTTTCCTTAGAGAGCAGTGGCGTTGAAATAAATTATTGCTAATTATAACAATCCGTCAAAACACACGTGTAAGATTCCAAAAGGCGACAAAACCGACGTACCCGCAGCAACGCGCGGGCATTCCTACTAGTCCCACAAAAAAAATTCATTGACTGTTTGACACCTTATCAGCCACAAGCTACACGAACCCATTCTATGACAATTCGTGCCAACTTAATGCTAGTTTATTTTTAACAAAACCGTCAATAATATTATTGTTTCACGAATTTGAAATGAGGTGTGGTTTAGAACATAATCAAAATAAGTTGTGTGATGGGATTGGGTACTGAACCACTAGCTAGATCAGCCCAACCCATGTCCTAACTTGCGCAATTATCACCCAGCTGTGCATGCAGCAGAACATCATCCACTCTCTTACAATCATGGAAAGCCTCGCACGCAGGATGGTAAAGCGGTATATGTTCCATGCTTTCCTTAATTATCACCTTTATTAATTATTTTACTAATATAACCTATGGTAGTGGAGACAACCCTAATCAGACCTTGGCCCATTACGATTACGGTTTTGGGTGATGGTGGCATATGTTAAACTCTATATAAGGGATGATATCCCTAATAGAGATGACACTTTTTGCTAACCCTAAAAGCTATCCAAGATAGTATCCTGATCAGCACCCCAGTTTTTGTTACAAACAACTACATTCGTAGTCGTCTCCCTACCCGATCATTATTTTACTTTACAGGAATTCTAATGCCGTAGAGATATCAGTAAAGGATCATTCTTGTGGATCCATAGTCGTATCATCCCTAGCAGGAGGTAAGGCTATTTGTTTCTTCATTGGCACCATCACTATCGGTTCTCATCTTTCAAACTAGTACCTATGGATGTCGATGCCACAATCGAAAACCAAGTTGATGCTAACACCCTAAACACCGCCACGAAGAAAGTTACCCAGAAGGCACCGAATCTGTCATTCAATTTCATTCCCGACAAGGACGGGGTTGCACCAGGTCAAAACAAGGATGCTGATCAAATTCCCCTAGACCCAGTCGAGTGGCTGGCCAGGGAAACACCAAGAACGTGGCGAAATATCAAAGAATGGTCTTGGCAAAGGACAAAGGGACACTCAGAAGGCATTAACCATGGAACCCAAGGCCAATAACGTGCAGCAGTTCATGGCAGGAATGATAGCGGCCGTCTCCCTAAGGGACTACGTCAGCCTAGACGATGAACTTGACGGCTATGAAGAATTTGACGATGAAGTCAATTACGACTCGAGTTTCAACCAACAATCAAGGTCGGTGACAAACAATCATACTCGCATGGATGAAGATCTTTACAAGCCTTATAGGCCAAAGACCTTTGCAGAAATGTCAAATTTATGCCCGTGCATCACTCTGGCTCCCATACCACAAGGGTTTAAACTCCCTAGTAGTATCGGGAAATACGATGGCTTACGTGACCCAGACGACCATCTGCATGCATTTGAATGCGCTGGCCAGTTCAAGTTTGGTGCCACTTGTTCGCTCAAACCCTAACGGGTGCAGCAAGGGTATGGTACGAAAACTTACCTATGGGAAGTCTGGTTGATTTTGATGACCTGATAAAGAAGTTCAAGAATCACTTTTCGCACCTACGAAAGCACAAGAAAGACAAGGAACACATCTTGCTGTGCGTGCGGAACGATAATGAAATGGTAGAGGACTTCATAGTCCACTACAATAAGGAAGCCCTACAGCTGGGATGCGGTGAGGAGCTCACGCGTGCGGGATTCATCCAAGGAGTCCGTAGCGAGGAGCTGATGAAGTGCCTCACAGGGAAGGATGGCATACCAACTTCCTGAGAGAAATTGATTGAGGCAGCTAAGATATACGTGTCATCAGAACGCTCTTTCCAGCACGCAAGAAGTTTCCAACATAACAATAGCCATAACGCGGGATCAAGTTATGAAGGGAAGGGGAAACAATATGTCTGGTCAAGAATCTCCGGAACAGAGAAAGAATGGAAGTAGTCCTCTGCTCAAGACGCACGAAACTACTTGAATAACAAGCACCAGGTGATTAGAAGGGGCAACCAAAGAAGAATTATGACTTGACCCCTTTAACAAAGACCCCATCTTAGGTTTTGAAAACCGAACAGATCCAGTTCTAGAAGCCAAGAGAACTGAGTCATAAAAGAAGGAACGTGGATACTTCAAAGTATTGCGAATACCACGAGGACTACGGTCATGTGACGGACACCTACTATAGCCTAAAAATGGAAATAGAGAACGCAATCAAGTCTGGGCAGCTAGCGCACCTTGTGAAGTACATCCGGAAAAATCCACGGGAAGGCACAGACGCCGGAGAAAGCTCCCAGAAATGCATTCGCAATCTCAACACACATCATGTCCATCACAGCCCGCGTCACAACTGTTACATGGTTAGTCATGGATCGAGGAACAAAAGAACTTTCACAGTGACCAATGATGACGCATGGAAAGAAGCAGGCGTAATTATGCCCAAGGTACATGGCAGAGCCTCATCAACAGCTCCGTTAATCATCACAGGAGCCATCGGTCACTACTGTACTCGTTACAGGTTTTTGGATAACGGTAGCAGTACGGACATCATGTACGAGTAATGCTTTACCAGTTGGATGAGGAAGACAAAGCTCGGATAATTCCAGTTTCAGAGCCTATCTCTAGTTTCATACATGAGATGATCACCCGGTTAGGCATGCTCACGTTTCCCGTCACATTGTCAGACGAGAAACATTCGAGAACAGAAACCTGTGATTTCATGGTTCTGCTAGTCACGTCGTCGCATGACATGTTACTCGGATGAGAAGGGTTGGCAAAGTTTAATTGTAACGCATCTATGTCGTACCAAATAGTAGGTTTTCCCACCCGCACAGGTGTCGCTTTCATACGCGGGAACAAAGACTGCCATAACACTAATGTGCAGAAGCCCCTCAAGATGCAAAAACGAACTGTCCACACAGAGCCGGAAAAATGGGTTCTTAACCCTAAATTTCCAAAGCAAACAGTTATTCTTGGCCCTGCAATCTCCGACACCATACGCACTTATTTGAAGCAGCTGCTAATTAAAAATATGGATGTATTTTCCTTCCAACCAGTAGACATGGTGGGAGTCTCGCGCCACATTGCGGAACACAAGTTCAATGTGTACTTAAATCAGTTAAGTCCATCTTCTAGAAAAAGCGCAGCATGGGGCCGGAGAAAACAAGGGCCATGAATGACCATGTAACTGAATTGCTGAACGCGGGCATTCTGCGAAAAATCCGGTACCAAACGTAGGTGGCTAATCCAGTAATGGTGGGGAAATCCAACGGTAGCTGGTGTATGTGCGTCGACTACAAGGATTTAAACAAGGCTTGCCCCAAGGACTGATACCCCTTGCCCGAGATCTACCTAAAAGTCGATTCCCTTGCACCGTACAGGTTCAAATGCTTCCTTGATGCTTATAATGGTTACCACCAGATAAACATGGCTTAGACGAGGATAAAACAACTTTCCGCACTAATATAGGAACATTTTGCAACACAAATATGCCGTTTGGGCTTAAAACCGCGGGAGCTACTTATCAACGTCTAATTGACACAGCCTTTGTCAATCAGATCGGAGTCAACTTAGAAGTGTACGTGGATGACCTGGTCATCAAAAGCAAAGAGGAAGATCAGATGTTGCTCGACATCCAAAAGACCTTCGACCAACTCCATAGCGTCAGAATGAAGCTAAATCCGAGCAAGTGCTCTTTTGGAATGGAAGATGGAAAATTCTTGGGAGTGATTGTTATGAAGAACGTGTTCCGTGCAAACCCTGAAAAAATACAAACAATTGAGGGAATGCCATCACCTTCATCGGTGAAGGAAGTGCAAACATTGATGGGTCGTCTGGTGGCCCTAAATCATTTCATGTCAAACTATGCATCCAAATATTTCCCCTTTGTAGACTTTCTAAAGAATTGTCTGAAGAAGTCGAATTTCTGTTGGACATCGAAAGTAGAAAAGGCCTTCAAGGACATGAAAGAATGTTTAATGCATCTACCGGGCCCCTGCCAAGAGAGCCACAAACACTTTACCTATCCGTATCCGACAGGGCGGTGGGAACAGTCTTGATGGTCGACCGAAAAAGAGTTCAAACTCCAATCTATTATGTCAGCCGAACGCTGCTAGATGCGAAGACCAGATATTCAACAATGGAGAAGCTGGTCCTGGCACTAATACATGCTTCAAGGCATTTGCGCAGGTACTTCCAGGGACATCCCATTAATGTCTTGACAGACTATAGGATTAACGAAGTCCTGCGCAAATTGGAACTATCAGGAAGGTTGGCCAAATGGGCCATCGAGCTGGGAGAACATTCTATAACATACAAAACATGACTGTCCTTTAAAGGACAAATCATTGCGGACTTCGCCACAGAAGTTCCCATTGACAAGATAACAGAGTGTCAAATGGAATTTGAGCCAGCCACACCCAAGGATGAGTCCAAGAAGTGGGGATTGTTTACGGGCAGGGCGTGCAACGACGATGGCGCAGGAGTGGGGTTGCTTTTAATCACCCCAGAGGGAAAAGAATTCACCTATGCCATATGTCTGGATTTCCCAACAACCAATAATGAAGCAGAGTATGAGGTCTTGTTAGTAGGCCTACGCATTGCAAAAAAGATGGGAGCTCACGACAATGAGGGTCACGTAGACTCCATGCGCGTAGCCAATCACATTGATGGTTCCTATGTGGCTAGAGAGCCTTCGATGATCCTATATCTGGAACACGCTAGAGAATTAATGAGGGGTTGTAACGTCAGCCAAATCAAACGAAGCAGAACAAGCAAGCGGATGTGCTAAGCAATATGGCTTCCACAGTGTTTGAACACATGGGTAAAGAGGTTCGCGTTGAAGTGTTGAATCATTCGTATGTACCCCAAAGGCAAGTCAACATAGTCCAAAGTGAGCAATCTTCATGGCTGAGCCCGATCAAGGCCTGCTTGACTTCTGGCATTCTTCCAGACAACAAGGCTGAGGCCCGCAAGCTCAAAAACAAAGCCTTGCACTACCAAGTCATGGATGAAATCATTTGTCGTCACTCGTGTCTCAAACCATTATTGCGCTGTGTGGACTTCGTGGAGGCCACGTACTTGATCAAAGACATACATGAGGGCATATGTGGGTTACACGCAGGCCCGAGAATGGTGGTCGCCAAGTTAATGAATGCGGGCTACTACTGGCCAGGCATGCATGTGGACGCGGTGGCAGAATTGCGAAAGTGTTGACTCTTGTTAGAGGCATGCACCAGGAACCCTCCAGCCAAAGAATAACCTGGTACTAGTAACGGCAGCACGGACTTTCCAAAAGTGGGCAATTAACCTTGTGGATCCTTTCCCCACTGCGCTAAGAAATGTTAAGCACTTGGTCATGGCAATCGACTACTTTACGAAATAGGCAGGGGCCAAGACACTGGCCACGATCGACGGCCGCAGTATCAAGAAGTTCATATGGGAGTTCATAATATGCAGATTTGGCCTCCAAATGGAAGTTGTAAGTGACAATGGAATGCAGTTTGCATATCAGCATCTGCAAGAATGGCTCGCGTCCATGGAAATCAAGCAGATTTTCACCTCCTTAGCACACCCGCAAGGGAATGGGCAGGTCGAGCGGGCAAACAGAAGCATTTTCGAGGGAATCAAGGCCCAGCTAGGCATAAAGTGCACTGGCTGGGTAGACGAGCCCCCCATGTTCTATGGGCCCATCGCACTTTGTCTAAGACCAGCAACGGGGAAACACCATTCAGCCTGACGTACGGGTCAGAGGCAGTAATACCCGCTGAGCTAGGATGCCCATAGCTGAGGGTCCTAATGGCAAAATTGGACGACAATGATAAAGAATTATGCATGAATTTGGACTTATTGGAGGAACGGCATGAAATCGACTCCATCCGAGAAGCAACTAGAAAGGTACTATAATGCGCGGGTAAAGGCGTGCAAGTTCCGCGTGGGGGACTACATCTTCCACAACAATGAGGCATCAAACGCAGAGAAGCCGAGTAAGCTTGCCCCAAATTGGGAAGCACTGTACAAAATTCAAGAAGTACTCGGGAAAGGTGCTTATGCTTTGGAGCGATTGGATGGTACACCTATCCCACACACTTGGAATGCAGCGCAGCTATGCACATGTTATATTTAGTTCTTTCCTTTTTCTAAGTTTGTAATAAAGGCTTTTCATGCCTCTCATGATTTTCATTAGTAAAGTGCGTTTATCCTTCATAGCAATCATACATATTTCCATCTATCCTTGGCACTAGTCACAAAACCCACAAGGATACCTAAACAATGTCTACATGGTGTCTACCTATACTACCATGAGACGCAAAAAAGGGTGCCACCATATTATCTTTCATTATGGCTTGAAAGCATGTTGCCATTTGCCATTCACCTGACGTAGCACAAATTTGGGAGTTTTAGGCATCACATCCACATCACCTAGGTCAGCAAGACTCTTCATCTTCTGAGGACCTTCATCTGAGACATCTTGGTCATCTTGATCATCATATTCCAAGTCTTCTTGCGCCAATACCTGCCCATGATGGATCGCCAAACGATCCAGGGCATCATTGGGAAGCCCAACTCGGGGTTGCTGAGCTGCAAGGGTTATTAGCCATTCAACAACAATTTTCTTGGCATGATCATGGATTGGAGCTTTACAGAGGCGCTCAGACATTGTTAAGATTGATAAAATTAGTGGGAAAATTATGGTTATGATGGTGATTAACTTATGCCATTTATAGCAAAGAAAGTACAACATATTAATTGTCCATTAATGGAATGGATTACATCAGTCAGCTAGGACAGATGTCACATCAGATAGCTGACAGGAGCCGCCAAATCCATCTCGTCAACAGGGAAAAGGTGTCAGTACGCACCTGACACCATATGATTTATGGGGATAATGACATCATCAAAGAGCAAGCAATCATTACACATTGCGCAAAACGAAAAAGCATGAAAAACAGTGCATCAAACTAAAAATTGTTCCAAGTACATTAACAAAAATATAGAAGTATGATAAATACAGGGGGACTTAAGAGAAATCAAGATTGTCCAAATAACGATCATCAAGGTTATTAGCATCGGATGTTTCTACATTCACACCGCCCCCTGCGCTAGCTGAGGTAGATCCATCGGTCCCACAGTTCAAGGCAGTTTTGCGCTCCTCTTCTTCTCTACGCGCCTTCTCCACTGGCTCCGCCCCAATCCTACCTGATTCTTTGAAATATTCACGCAGCGCCCCCACAGGGTTGTCCATCTTGACGCATTCGTTCACCAAGTCAAAGACTTCAAATGTAAGTCCTTCAAACTCTTCCTGGGCTGCTCTCATTTCGGCTTCATACCCCTTCTTCAAGCTTCTTCCTTGCGGCATGGTGGTAGAATCCCTCATCAAAGCCTAGCTGCATGCCGGTCTTCATCATAGTACTCCCAATCTTAGCGATGACATCTCCAAACTTAGGCTCATTCCACACGCGCTTAAAGATCTGCAAAATGTCCAAAAATCTACAAACACATTGGGCAACATAACATGTATGCAAAGACAAGATGTAGTTTAGCACTTACCCCATGAAGCTCAGGCTGCATCATCCACTTGATCCGCTCTTGCGCAGCTAACACCGCAGCGGCTGCGTCATGGTAGGCAATGTTCGCTTGTTTCAGCTCTGCCTCAAGACCAGTACGGGTGGACTCCAGCATAGCCTTCTCCTTTGCCAAGCTGTTTTTCTCCTTTCCTAAGGAGTTCACCTCAAGTTCCAGCTCAGAAACCCTGGAAGTGGCTTTCAACAATTCTTGGTCACACAGATTCAACTTCGTTATTGTATCTGCCAATTCCGCTTCCTTTGCAACAAGGGTCTTTCGTTGGTCCTCGGCAATATCCCATGTCAACGTTAGTCCGCTGGCTTGACTCTTTCCAACGTTGAGAGGCCTGCGCTTGGTCAACTTTCAGCTTCCTCACCTCTTCCTCCACTACACGGGCACGTTTCTTATAACGATCCAACCTCGCCCGAATGTCCGCCTGTGTATTCAAAAACTCCTCCTCCCTGCGGACAAGGGAAGCTTGGGAGTCTCTCATATTCACCCTCGCATGAATAAAGTCGTTTTCACGACGAATCATGGAGCCAAGACCTGCCACCTACATGGACAACATAATTAACGAATTCCTGTGCGAACAAAGGGTTCGTGAATCTGGTAGTCTCCATGATATCCCACCGCGGATGGTAAGGCTGGGTAGAGTCATAAATGCGGCGGCGCTCCTACCCTTCCTACTCCTTTGAGATCCCGATCCGCGGGAATCCCGGGACATCTCCGTCACCGGCTGAGTGGGAGCAACAACAGGCTCGTCCTGCGTCTTCTTTGGTTCATGTGTGGTCGTCTCAATGACATCAGACAGCACATCATTTTCACCCTTGGCTTGCACATCAGGCTCAGACGGGGCAGTAACGGAAGCATTAGGATTTCTTTCCGCATGCCCCGGTTGCGAAGTAGTAATAGTTTCTTCTTGAACAGGCTTCACGGGGAAGTTGCGTCAACCTTCTCCTTCCCCTCCGGCTTTTCCTTCTCTTGTTAGCGTTTCACAGCCTCTACATCAACCAACTCATTCTTAACTCGAGCAACTTCTTCCTCTAACCGTCGCGCCTCTGCGGCTGACTCCTTCGCAATTGGAAGATCAACAAAGGAGGAGGAGGGAGCAGTCAATGAGGTTTCAACTGCACAGCAAGGAAGTCAAGTCATTACCACATCTCTTATTGATTGAAAGTACCATACACTATAACAAATTAATGACTTACCAGAGGCGATCTTGCGAGTCTTGGTGTAAATGGGTTTCCGCAAAAGCGGATGCTTCATGGTCACTCTAATTTTCGGTCCCTTGGTGACACCCTGTGGAGGCACCACACTAACAGGGACAGCAGGAACAATCTTCACTGTCTCTATGATGTCAAGCTCAAACGTTTGGCTAGGAGAATTTTGAAGGGTTCCATGTTGCACTAATAAATGACACCTGAAGTCCTTATTTTGCTATTGAGAAGTTAAATAATAATTTAAGGCATTTGTAGTTTTAAAGATGGATGATTTTTTGAAAGTTATTCAAGAAACCACAAATGAAAACATGACGATTTTCGAAGCTGCGATGGAAAAAGAGTGGCGTCCACCATGGCATTTTGTTATGCCTTGCTTGAATGTCATTGGAAGAATTGAGTAGCGGCCACCGTGGTGCTTTGTTAAGCATTGTCCGGAATTTCTCCTTGAGGACAAGGAGCGTTTAAGCGGGTGGGATTGTTGTGTGCCATGATTTCCAGCAAATCATACCCATGTTTATCCATTTACTAGCATTTTCTATTTTTAAGTGATTACCATTTAGTGGGGTGGTGTGGTGTGGTAGTTTATTTTAGTTTCATCTCTTATGTTTGTTTATTTAAGTAGGAGTATGGTTTCATTTAGAATTATGAATGAAAATTATGAATTAATCTAATTATCTCTCCATTTTCTAATCTAGTTTCCATCTATTTTCTTTGGCCAACAATTAATTTGTTGGAACCACATCAGTGAACTAGTCGTACGATGTCAATCTTATAAGTTTCAGACATAAGAGTATTCAGGTGTGAATATCAGTTTGCGGTTCATACATATATACACACAACCATAATACGTAATAAACTTGACATACGTAATATTAGTTAACATGGACGGCCATGGTGGGGTGCGGGGAGAACTCCTAGCCCGGGCACAATTTTTAGTGGGCACATCCGGCCGGTCACAATGCGGATTGACATGTATTGGAGGGTCGGCAATAACCTTATTGAACCGGAAGGAAATGGTTCATATCTGATCTGCGCTAATTTATAGATCTACCAAAAAATTTACAGAGTAAGGGTTTAGTGAAGAAAACGATGGTAAATGCGTAAATATTCAAAATGATGGGGGCATTTTAGTAAAGTTACGGATTTATGGGGGTTTTTTAGAGTGATTTTATGAGTACTTGAAAAAAAAATTATGTAGGTAAAACCCATGTCATTGTCGGTCAAACTGTCATTGTCATAGTATTGTTAGTCACCCTGTTATTTTCAAAATTAAAAATGATAAAAAAAATGCCGTTCAAAACAAATGATGAAAAAAATCTTAAAAAGCTTATTTCATTTTATTTTAAAATATTTAGTTTATTACTATATATTAATTTGCAAACTACTTTGAATAGTAGTTTGCAAATGAATAGTAATAATATTATTATTTTATTTATATTATTATTTTATTTCAAAACTTTATTATATTATATACTATTAACATATTATATTATATACTATTAATATGTTATACCGATCCCGACAATACCGATACCGAATGATTCGGTATCGGTACGGTACCGGTATGGTATTGGTATTTTACCTTAAAATACCGATATCATACCGATCCCGTACCGATACCGATAATACCAAAACCGAAAATCCATAAATATGGGTACCGATACCGATCCCGAAACCACTCGGTTCGGTATCAATTTGGCACGGTATCGGAATCGGGACGGGATCGGTATTCGGCCTTGTTTTATTAATTTACCTTATTCTACCACATGTTTCAAGTCAAACATGGTTGAACTAGGAAGAAATGCTATGTTAATTTTACATGAGTTTTCTTTTCAAAGCGAAAAGAAAAGCTCAAGTTATTTTTTCTCTTGTTTCATTTGATAACAAAAAAACAATAGAACTAATCGTTTATTATTAGTCGATCCGTTTTGTGCCCCCGTCAAAGAAAATTCTAAAGTAACTTAACCATTAGTCAATTAGTCAATAATCATGAAGCGTTATCCCATTTAAGTAAAGTAACTTTTCAGATTGACAATGATAGTTATCGAGAATGAAATGCTGGATAATATAAATTATGAAGACTTGATCTATCGATTTGATATTACTTTACCCGTCGTTTAAAAATAGTTTACGTTTATTTATTTCGTTACCGCCTAAGGCTAAGGGGCACCTTTTTTCGTGACTCGGCCCATACACTTAAATTTTCAGGGACGGCCCTGTTAGTTAATCATATGGTCTCCTTTTATATTACAATTTTTTTACAACACAAATAAAAAGACCTGCAATTCCAAGATTTATTTGCTCGGTAACACATGATTGTTCGAGTGACACATGACGATTTTTTGTTAACTTATGCCTTACATTTTGACATGTCAAATTCGAAACAGATAGACAAAGATATTAAGGCCCACGTGACAAATATTTTTTGTGACCCAACAACCGTAGTCCCGTAACGTTATTTTGTTCATATTCTTATTGGGCCATAACATCTATCATATGTTTTCCCCACTCGACCCAACGGCTCGAACAAATTGGGAAAGAGGGGGCCCAATGTAGGTGCACAAAAACCCAAGTAAGGAGCCCAATCCAACAAAAAACCTTGGTATGGGCATCAGGGCATACCCAGTTCGATATCTGACCTTAACTTATCTTACCTTATCTTCCTGGCGTTGGACATATGGTATGTCTGATGTAATTAAAAGTCGAGGTCAACGTAACCCGACCCGGTATGATCCGAAGAGTTACACATTGGTACACGAATCAGATAAGTTCACACGTTGGTGAATTATTATTTATGAAATAATAATTGTTTTAGTCTTGAGGGACTTAATATTAATAAGATTAATATTAAGGAGTATTAAGATATTTAGCAAGGGGGTTTATTGCAAGTTGTTGTCTAATGTCTTATAAAAGGAGGGTTAAGGAGTAAACCCTAATCACACTTTTATCAAAAACAACTAACCCCTTGCCTCTCTCTTGTGATTAGCGGCCGCCACCCAAGGAAAGAAGGTCGCCGCCTTCTTCTTCTTTTGTTCGGCCATCAACCACCACAAGCTACCACCTTCTTCTTGCAAGTGTTGCTTCCCGGTTGGTTCGTGCACGGTGTGAACTTCCTACTAGCGAGGATTCGTTGTAACCCACGTGTTACAATTCCGGTGTAGTCGTCAAAGGTTGATCACTAAACCCCCTATGGTTGTTTTATTATTTATTTGTTTATACGCGTTTAACTGAGATCCTGATTGGGAATATTTTATTAATTGGATTAATAAAATTAAATATATATTTATTCATATAAATCGGCTAAGATTATATAATGTATATAATCGATTTTTCTAATAAATATAAACCGCTTCCGCTGTGTATACGATACCATGATTCCCAACAGTGGTATCAGAGCCACGGTTACGTGCGTATAGATGGTAAAGTTATAATTTTGATCTATGTTTTATTTGTCAAAAATTTATTTATTTTTTTGACAAAAGATCAAAAGCTTTTTGTTGTTCATGGATTGTGATGTGAATCGAGCCCTAGGTATTTTGACCCTTGTCATGGTTGTGTTTGTGATGTTTTATTTTTATTGATTTGTATTTTTTTATTACGGATATTGGATCCGGTGTAATAGATATGATTAGAATAGATTTGTTTTATTTGTATTTCAAATTTATTTGTAATCCTATAAGTACAAGATCAAGACGAAGATAAAAAGGCGAACAGGTTCCATGAAGATAGAGATCTCGGGTCAAGTGGGAGCTATATCAAAATTGTTTTGAAACCCTTTTGACTAGTTCGTTTCGTTTCTGGCTAAAACGAAACGGGCGACCTATTAGGGGCTCGATTCGTTTAATTTTATTATTATGTTTTGTGGTTGTGGTTTATTTATTGTAAATAATTTAGATAACCCAAAATAAATAAAATTTTCACAATCATGACAACGGTTTTATTAAAACAAGTTTTATAAAAACCGAAAAGCATATTTAATAAAAGGAGTTTTATTAATATTAAAACAAGTCCATTCGCGATAATACGACCAACGTAGTTTAAATAGGGTATTTAAAACTATACCGTGTCGAGTGTTGAAAGGAGTTTCAATTATCACAAACAATATAAAATTGGATTTTATAAACTATTGTGTGACTCACATCATGCTAACGAGTCATTCAATATATTTATGGTAAATATTAAAATTAAATCCCAATTTTAAATTGATGTTTCATGCCACCCTTAACGAGTTAACACTCCATTCTATATCGAACCCAAATGTTAGTGCTGACCCTGCATCTGGGCGTTGATCATGAGTGAAGGTAATCATTGCGGTTGCTGTGTAACATAGGCCAGTGTTACAGTTAATAGTAAAGGACCAAACATCGCTTGTTAGACAAGTGGGCATAGTTGGGGTTAAACATACATCGCTTTTAGCGATAACCCCAAAAGGAGAGTTGTGTAGTGGACACAATTAACAATCGTTGTTTACCTACCTAATCGTGCTAGTGGACAGTGCTAAGCCAGTTCATTGTGTATTGAAGAATCGGGATCTCATCCTAATTAATTTTGCTTTTTGGGTCATAAAATAATTAGGATACTTAAAACATGAAATACTAATACATTAATTTTGAATTTTGTAGATGTCAACTGAAAACAATTCCACCTCTCATTTCTCTCTCAAGTCCATCTTAGAGAAGGACAAACTGAACCACTCCAACTTCATGGACTGGCACCGCAACTTGAAAATTGTTCTCAAAGCGGAGAACAAATTGTATGTTCTTGAAGAACTAGTGTAATATACGAAATTGAATAATAATTATAGTAATAAATAGTATACGATTGGTTGGTTGGCAATTTTTTTTTTCTGGACAAAATTGATCAATTGAGTTAATAATAATAATAATTATAATAATAAAAATTTCTATTCCTTCCATTTTGGTTTTCAAAAGTTGCCGAACGTCGTTTCCAATCAATATCTATTATTATCTTGACTTAAAATAAGCTTGTGTTTAAAGCTTATCACAAAATTCAATTCACCATTTAAATTCAAATTCCTTTGCAAACAAACTGATCAACCGAATAAAGCTCGCATTAATCTTTTAAATTCTATCGTCCCCCATTTAGAGGTATATCACAAACCATGTGTTTAGCTTAAAAGTTAAAACCTTATTACGGTTGAAGCACCTTCGTCTGTCACCATAGATTCCGTCGTTCGAAACCTCCTCCAATACGCAATCAGCTATTTTTCAGATCGTGACCGTCGTACTCCGCTGTGGTTCTAGCTTTGCCTCGCTTATTCGGCTTTTGATCCATGTAAGCGAACCAAAATTTCTGTTAGAACTTAGACATCGGCTTGGTATCGTTTCGATTTCTCCGGCGACCGCGGTTGGAATACGTATACATGTGTGTGTGCGTTACTATGTGTGTGTGTGTTAAGATGGGAGTTTTAATGTGTGTGTATATATATTATTAACCTAATCAGTATCACGCAACACGTTTTCTTCTCCACATCTCATATATTATATATACCACATCACATCTAGCTACTTTTAAATTTTTATGGCTCACCAAGCAAAAACTTCTCACATGCTTTGTATATATAGATGTGTGTACTCACAGTAGGTATGAATGTTGTTTTGTTTAAGGGGTGTATGATGTGTTCATGATGATGTTGGTGTGAGTTTTGGTGTGTGTAGGTTATATATATACATATACTAGGCATGTGTGTGTTAGTGTATGTGTGGCGTCTTGTTTATTTCTTTGTGTGTGCATGTGTCATGGGTGTCTTGTGTGTTTGCATTTTGTATATGATTTGTGTTATTCTATGTATTTTAGATTTGTGGGTGTTTAA
Source organism: Ambrosia x helenae (assembly GCA_030844895.1). Taxonomy (NCBI): domain Eukaryota; kingdom Viridiplantae; phylum Streptophyta; class Magnoliopsida; order Asterales; family Asteraceae; genus Ambrosia; species Ambrosia x helenae. Next base: position 23,412,633 of record CM061227.1, on the reverse strand, counting down.
CTTGAGATTTAAAATAAATGTTATGAGTATAAACCTATGTCTTTTGAAGCTTGTTTTATTTAATTTAATTTAACTTTGTGACTTGGATGTTAAAAAAAAATCAGTACTTTACGCTCACATGTTTTATTGATAAGTACACTAATATAAATTAAACCTTAATAACGTTCATAAAAACATGTGAAATTTTAGTATATATAATAAAGGTACCAATTTTTTTTTTTTCAAAAGTTTTCATAAATAATTTTGTAAACCATATATATGTATGTAAATTTTGTTGATTATTAAAGTAAAAAGAGTTTGATTCGGGTTTTGGTCGCCGGGAGATTGCAACGAACGAGCCGATTATTGTAGTTAATTTATCATAGAACTAATATGGAAATAATGGAATATAGCTAGGTTCGCGTGCCGTGGAAAACGATTTATTTTTGCTTTGCTAACTAAGGTACGGATTCTCGATCTTGACATTATAGTTTTTTTTTTCTCTCATGTCCGTCACTTTGTAGTGCGGATTTTGTCTGTTCGTTAGTTGTCTTACATTCGAATTATTAGTTTGCCAAATCCGTTGTAGCATGCAATATACCTTATAATTTGTGATCATTGTTGCATGTTTCCGTTAATCTTATTTTGTTACCTATAAGTTGTTTGCATGACCTTAGCCTTCGTACTCTATCACCCGAGCAGTTTGTTTTGACTTGTCGTTTGGGCGTAAACGGCATGGTACTGTTCGTGACAGTGCATTATAAATTTTCACGACGTTTCTAGATTGTGTTAGTGTAACACTTGGCCACTAGAGGCGTATAGATCGATCTTAGCTTTGAGTTTGAGTTTGTTTTGTGGAGATTGGAATAATGGGTGTACGCCACACTCACCATCTCATAGGTGCATAGACTAGCTATCTGTGTACCAGTTTGTTTGTTTGTTTTGGCTCATGGGTGGTTTCCGTTTGATGTGACTTAATTTATTGTTATCTATAGTCATGCAGTTTGATATCCGGATATGTTTCTGATTTTGTTTCGATATGCTTTGTTACATTTGAACTTGTCCCGAATGGGTGTCGGGTTACTTCATAAATTGTGTTCAACATTCGTTTCGGTATGGGTTTGGGTTCGAGTTTAAAATATAGTTGTTGGGATTTCATATTTCTTTCCTTCGTCCGTTCTTTTCATGAACTATTGATTTCTCCGTTACTGGGCAATTTTTGGCTCAGCCGTATTTTTCTTTGTTGTGTTGTCTTATGTGTTCGCAGGTAATCCGGGGAATCAGGGATGAGTGAGAGATAAATGAAGTTCAAGACTTTTCATTTCGTTTAAATTCAGTAATAAATAATTTGAGACTTAGGATTTTGTTCGGTTTGATTTGAGACTCTTGGTTGTCTTGTGGATTCTATTTCCTTTTAAATGGATTGTGTTTGGTTTTGATATCTGTAATAGTGACATTTCAACCTGTCCGGGTTGGGGTGTGACAACCAGTCCCTGATGAACCCATAAATCCCAAGAGTGCGCTTTATAAAGCCTGGGCTAAGCATTTTGATGACTCTTTGAAAGTCTCATGTCTGATGCTGGCTTCCATGATCCCTGAACTTCAAAGGACCATGGAGGACATGGATGCATACGACATGAATCAGCATCTGATGGAAATGTTCCAACAAAATGCTCACCATGAGAGGTTTGATGTGATGTGATCACTTATAACCACTCGTATGCAAGAGGGTTCACCAGTTGGCACTCATGTGCTAAAAATGAAGACATATGTTGATCACTTGGCTCGTCTGGAATCCCCCTTGAGCGATGAGTTAGCTGGCGATATCATCCTGAACTCATTGCCCAAGTCATATGACCAGTTCATTATGAACTATAATATGAATGGGATGGAGATCAGATTCTCAAAACTGCTGAGGTAAACATACCTGGCAAAACTGCACCAGTGCTAATGATCAGGGAGGGTCAGATTAAGAAACCTAAAACCATGAAAAGGGCTATCAAGGCAAAGGGAAGGGAAAGGGCAAAGCTGTTGCCAACAAGAAACCTTTGAAAGATGCCAAATGTTTTTATTGTGATGAAACTGGGCACTGGAAAAGAAACTGTGCTAAGTATTTAGCTGAACTGAAGCAAGCCAAGGCTTCTAGAGGAGAGTCCTCAGGTATATATGTTATTGAAATCTTTGTTTTTTCTGGCAAAACATGGGTGTTTGACACAGGATGTGGTTTCCACATTTGTAATGTTTTGCAGGGACTAAGAAAGATTAGAAAGCTGAAACAAGGTGACTTGGAGGTCCATGTTGGCAATGGACAAAGAGTTGCAGTGAAGGCAATAGGAGAATATGTTCTTTTACTACCTTCTGGTTTAGAACTTGTTTTGAACAATGTTTATTACATTCCTAGTGTGACTAGAAATATTGTTTCATTTCATGCTTTGCATAGACAAGGTTTTGATTATCGTTTTAATGGTGAATTTATTTCTGCTTATTTTAACGATGTATTTTACTTTGATGCAAAACCTAACAATGGGATCTATAAGATAGAAATCCAAAACGATAACATATTATGCAATATCTCCCATAAACGTAATAAGTTGGACTTTAATGATACGTATATGTGGCATTGTAGACTTGGTCACATAAGTGAGAATCGTGTTAAACAACTCAAAACCGCAGGAATCCTGGATTCCAAAGTTCGGAGTCGTTTGGAAAATGCGAATCATGCTTAAGTGGAAAGTTAACAAAAGCACCTTTTTCAAATGTTGGAGAAAGAGCTAATGATTTGTTAGGACTTGTACATACAGATGTATGTGATCCATTCAGAACAATGTCAAGACATGGAGAAAGATACTTTGTTACATTTACTGATGATTTCAATAGATATGGTTATGTTTATCTTATGAAGCATAAACATGAAACTCTTGAAAAGTTCAAGGAATACCAAAATGAAGTAGAAAATCAGCTAAATAGAACTATTAAAATGCTTCGATCAGATCGAGGCGGTGAATATCTTAGTCAGGAATTCATCGACCATCTAAAGGATTGTTAAATAGTTTCACAACTCACTCCACCTGGAACACCGCAACATAATGGTGTGTCTGAGCGGAGAAATCGAACTCTATTAGATATGATTCGATCAATGATGTGTCGAACAAACCTTCCAAAATCCTTTTGGAGTTATGCTTTGGAGACCGCCGCAAGACTTGTGAATATAGCTCCAATGAAAAAGGTTACTAAAACGCCGTATGAGATATGGCATGGAAAGAAACCTCATGTATCCTACCTTAAAGTCTGGGGATGTAATGCTTATGTCACTCTAGAATCTTCGGATAAACTAGATCCCATAGGCGAAAAAATGGTTTTCGTTGGATACGGTAAGAAGATCGGTTACCTGTTCTACCACCCCACTGAAAATAAGATTTTCACCAAACGCAGAGGCACTTTCTTAGAGGAAGAGATTCTGGCGCGAGGGATTGGAGATAACTATGTGGATCTTGAAGAAATTCGAGAATCACAAATGACTGAACCAGCTGTTCAGACAGAACCAAATGTAACTGATCCAGTTGTTGAAGTTGAGCTTGAGAGGACTCAAGAAACAACAGAAACACCAAGTGTTCGGAAAAGTATTAGGGATCGTCGTGCACCGGTAAGGTATGACGATATCTTCATGATTGATGAAGCTGAGCCTACTACTTACAAAGCTGCAATCTTGGATTCAGAATCCAAGAAATGGCAAGAAGCCATGAATGCAGAGATGCAATCCATGTATGAGAACCAAGTCTGGGATTTGGTTGATCTTCCTACCGAATGTCAGACTGTGGGAAACAAATGGATCTTCAAGAAGAAGACTGGCATGGATGGGAATGTGCAAACCTACAAAGCAAGGCTTGTAGCGAAAGGTTTTACTCAGACTCAAGGAATTGATTATGAGGAAACTTTCTCGCCGTAGCCATGCTTAAGTCTATTAGAATTCTACTTGCCATTGCTGCATATTATGACTATGAGATATGGCAGATGGATGTCAAAACCGCGTTCCTTAATGGACAGTTACTGGAAGATGTCTATATGGTTCAACCTGAAGGTTTTGTCGATCCAAAGAATCCTAATAAGGTGTGCAAGCTGAATAAATCCATCTATGGATTAAAGCAAGCATCTCGCAGCAGGAATCTCCGTTTTGATCAGAAAATCAAAGAGTTTGGTTTTATCAAGAACGAAGATGAACCGTGTGTTTACAAGAAGTCTAGTGTGAGCTATATTACTTTTCTTATACTGTATGTAGATGACATACTAATCATTGGAAACAATATCCCTATGCTTAAAGATGTTAAGACCTGGTTGGGTAAATGTTTCGCAATGAAAGATCTTGGTGAAGCCGCTTATATTCTGGGAATAAAGATTTATAGAGATAGATCAAAGCGGTTATTGGGTTTGAGTCAAAGTACATATATTGATAAGGTCTTACGACGCTTCTCAATGCAAGACTCAAAAAGGGGCTCTTGCCCATGGCACATGGAACCATTCTTGATAACAAGCAGTGTGCAAATACTGAAGAGGAAAAGAAGAAAATGGAAGGTGTTCCATATGCTTCTGCGATTGGTTCCATCATGTATGCCATGTTATGTACTAGACCTGATGTCTCATATGCTCTTAGCATGATGAGTAGATATCAACAAAATCCAGGAGAGAGTCACTGGGCTGCAGTGAAGAACATTCTTAAGTACCTGAGAAGGACTAAGGACATGTTCTTAGTATATGGAGGACTGGAGGAGTAGCTGTCAGTTAAGTGTTATACTGATGCAAGCTTCCAGACTGATCGTGATGACTCAAGATCACAAACAGGATATGTTTTCATTCTGAATGGTGGGCTATTACTTGGAAGAGCTCTAAGCAAAGTGTGGTTGCTCAATCCACCTGTGAATCAGAATACATTGCTGCATCGGATGTTGCAAAGGAGGCTGCCTGGATGAAGAATTTCATTACCGATCTCGATGTTGTGCCTAGCATAAAGAAACCAATCGAGATACTGTGTGACAACACTGGTGCCATTACTCTTGCAAAGGAACCAAGGTCACATTGTTGGAGATGTTGCCTTCAGCCCACTTATAGGCCCAGTCGTTTGAAGCCCAGTATGATTAACTTGTTAAGCAAGATTAGCATAGGGTTTTAACCCTAATTTAGGCCTATAAATACTCTCTTGTACTTGTAATATTTGTATCACTCAATAAAACAATACCCCAGTTGCCCCCGTGGACGTAGGTCAGTTTAGACCGAACCACGTAAATACTTGTGTTCGTGTGCGTGTGTACGATCCTAACAACTGGTATCAGAGCTCAGGCTCTAGATCAGAAAGGAACACGTACCAGATTACACAACACAACCGTCACCCCCCCTCAACCCGCCGTCACCCACCTCCGCCTACCACCTCTGCGCCGCCGCCACCCAAATCTAGGGTTCCGGTCGCGTCAAGCCCTCCAGTCGAATACCTTCGTGTGCCGCATCCCGTCCAACCAACCCCAACCATACATCACCCAGAAGCCGTCGCTACCCTAACAAAAGTTAAGGTTTTCTGCCAGTCACAAACCAACAGCCGCCACCCTAAGTCTTGTTTAGGGTTTGAATAAATCGACGCTGCTGATAGAACCCAGTTTAGGGTTGTCGCTGCTGCTATTTTTCGATATAAACAGAACCAGGAGTCGGGTTTCTGTGCTGCTGTTGTTTTGCACGATTTGCGAGGTCAGAAGTTTGTGTTTTGGTGAAAGAAGCGGGTGTTTGTTGTTGGTTTAAGAAGAAAAGAGTCATAATTGGGTGGAGAAGTCTTATTTACCTGTTGTGCATAAAGAAAAAGAGGACAAAAAGGTTATTTGTTTTCTCTTGTGTTTCTCACGTGAAGAACAGAGAGCAAAATATTATAATATTATAATTTAGTAACTTTTTTTTTGGGAGATTTGACTTTTTTTGAGTCAAAGAAGTGGTAGTATTATTTCTATTGGCTAGTTGTCCTAGATTCAAAAAAGATAATGTCTGAAGAAGGAAAAGTCAAGGTAGAGAAGTTTGATGGGAAGAACTTTGGTTGGTGGAAGATGCAAATCAAGGATTTGCTTATACAGAAGGAGTTAGATGCTGCACTAGACCCTCCCCCTGAGATCATAACGAAAGAATGGACGAATCTTGACAAGAAAGCACAGTCAACGATTCGGCTTACTCTCTCCATGAATGTAGCTTACAACATTCTGGAACAAACCACAGCGCGTGGGATTATGGAAGCTTTGTCAGACATGTACGAGAAGCCGTCTCCTGCTAACAAAGTGTTTCTGATTCGGGAGTTAGTCAATATTCGTATGAAAGAGGGAAGTTCTGTTACTGAGCATATTAATTTATTTAAATCACATTTGACACGTTTGTCTTCTGTGAATTTTAAGATAGATGATGAATTGCAGGCTTGTCTATTGTTATCCTCATTACCTGACAGCTGGTCAGGCACAATCACAGCAGTCACAGGGTCAGTTGAGACTCTGAGTTTTGGAAGAGTTCGTGATTTGTTACTGAATGAGGACTCCAGAAGAAGGAACAATGGAGAATCAAGCTCGTTGCTCAGTACTGAAGGAAGAGGGAGAAGTAGTAAAAGAGGAGGAAATAAGGGTAGGTCAAAGTCAAAACGCAGGAGCAAGTCAAGACCTGGAAAGCCAAGGTAAGACGTACAGTGTTGGAACTGTAAGGAGTTTGGGCATTTCAGAAGTCAGTGTTCTGAACCTGCGAGAGAGAAAAGGGAGGTGAATGCTACTACATTGAGAGTTCTGTTGAAGACTGGATTATGGATTCAGGAGCGTCTTTCCATGCTACTTTTAGCACGAAGAAGATGAAGAATCTGCGAACAGGTAACTTTGGTAAAGTTCGTTTGGCTAATAATCAGAGTCTTGATATTACAGGAATCGGTGACATAGACCTTTAAACTCCATTGGGAACCATTTGGACCTTGAAGAATGTTCGGGTCATTCCTGGTTTGAAGAGGATGCTTATATCCATCGGTCAGCTTGATGATCAGGGATATGATGTTCACTTTGGTAGTGGACAATGGAGAGTTGTTAAGGGCAGTATGGTAGTTGCTAGAGGCAAGAAGAGAGGTAGTTTGTACATGGTTGAAGCATCAGTTGATGCAGTGAACGCAATATCGAGTGACCAGAGTCAGACAAAGTTATGGCATCAAAGACTCGGTCACATGAGTGAAAAGGGGATGAAGATGCTTGTTGCCAAGGGAAAACTTCCAGAGTTGAAGAAGGTCGAGTCAGAATTTTGTGAACCGTGCATCCTAGGCAAGAAAAAGAAGGTGACTTTTGTGAAGACTGGGAGAGCACCGAAAGCTCAGAAATTGGAGCTTATTCACTCAGATGTATATGGACCGACATCAGTAGCCTCACTTGGAGGTTCTCGCTACTTTGTGACCTTCATAGATGATTCAACACGCAAGGTATGGGTTTACTTTCTTAAACATAAATCTGAAGTTTTCGATACTTTTAAGAAATGGAAATCTGCTGTTGAACTTGAAACTGATTTGAAGGTGAAATGCTTGAAGTCGGATAACGGTGGTGAATATATCAGCAAGGAGTTTACAGATTATTGTGCTGATAGAGGGATCAAGATGATAAATACAGTTCTAGGAACTCCGCAACAGAATGGAGTTGCAGAGAGGATGATCAGAACATTATGTGAAAGAGCCAGGAGCATGAGATTGAATGCAGGGCTCCCAAAGATGTTCTGGGCTGATGCAGTTAACACAGCAGCGCATCTTATCAACCGTGGACCCTCAGTACCGTTGGGATTCAAGCTTCCTCAAGAAGAATGGAAGGGCAAAGCAGTCGAGTATGATCACCTGAGAATCTTCGGGTGCAGTGCTTATGATATCAACCCTGAAGGTGACAAGCATGCTGAGTTCAATGAAGAAGAATTGTATAAAGACAGAAACTTGGATAAGTCAAAGGTTCAGAAAGAAACAGTTGAGCTTAGTGTTGAGAATCAGAAGAAAGAATCTGTCACAGGGCCCGTAACAAAATCTGAAGATGACACAGAACCTGAGACTGAAGATGGTGAGAATGAAGAGTCAGTGGGAGTTTCTGACAGTGGGAGTTCAGAGTCTGAAGACGAACAGTCTCCACAGCAGCCTGACCAGACTGATACTTCGGTCAGGAGATCCACCAGAGTTTCTAAAGCGCCGGACAGGTACAGTCCCAGTCGTACCGGCCCCTCAGTTAATTATATTCTCTTGACAGAAAATGGTGAACCAGAGAGCTACTCTGAAGCAGTCAAGATGAAGGACTCGTTCCAGTGGGAGCGAGCAATGAAAGAAGAAATGAGTTCACTAGACAAGAACAAGACTTGGGTTCTTGTAAAGCTTCCGCAAGACAAGAAAGCTCTTCAGAATAAATGGGTTTTCAGGGTCAAAGATGAACATGATGGTTCTAAACGGTATAAAGCCCGTTTAGTGGTCAAGGGATTTCAGCAGAAGAAGGGAGTTGATTATGATGAGATCTTCTCTCCAGTGGTGAAGATGACCACCATCAGGTTAGTTCTAAGTATTGTAGCAGCAGAGAATTTGCATCTAGAGCAGCTAGATGTGAAAACAACATTTCTACATGGTGACCTTGATGAAGATATTTATATGGCACAGCCTGAGGGATTCCAGGTTATTGGAAAAGAGAATTGGGTGTGCAAGTTGAAGAAGAGTTTGTATGGTCTGAAACAAGCGTCAAGGCAGTGGTACTTGAAGTTTGATAATTTCATGGTGAAGACCGGTTACAAGAGATGTGAAGCCGATCACTGTTGTTATCTGAAGAAGTTCAAGAGTTCGTATATCATTCTACTTCTGTATGTAGATGATATGTTGATTGCAGGATCAGATATGAATGAGATCAGCAAGTTGAAGAAACAAATGTCCAAAGAATTCGAGATGAAGGATTTGGGTGCAGCTAAACAGATACTCGGGATGAGTATCACCAGGAGCAAGAAAGATGGATCTTTGACACTATCCCAGGAAAAGTACATCGGGAAAGTGTTAGAGAAATTCAATTTTAACAGTGAGAAGACCAAGCCTAGAAACACGCCCTTGGGAAGTCACCTCAAGCTTACCAAAGATCAGTGTCCCAGAACCGAAGAAGAAAAAGCTTATATGGCTAGAGTTCCGTATGCATCTGCAGTGGGTAGTTTGATCTACGCTATGGTGTGTACAAGACCTGACATAGCACACGCAGTCGGAGTTGTCAGTCGGTTTATGTCAAATCCGGGAAGAGAACATTGGGAAGCAGTTAAATGGGTGCTTCGTTATTTGAAGGGAACGTCAAAGATGGGGTTATGTTTCAAAGGGAAGGATTCAGTTCTCAGAGGTTATACAGATGCTGACCTGGGTGGCTGCAGAGAGACATTTAAAAGCACCACAGGTTTTGTTTTCACAGTGGGAGGAACTGCAGTCAGTTGGATGTCCAGACTTCAGAAAAGCGTGGCTTTGTCCACAACAGAGGCAGAATACATGGCTATAGCTGAAGCCAGTAAGGAGCTAGTATGGTTGAAAGCTTTTCTGGAAGAGTTAGGGAAGAAGCAGACTGACTACTTGTTGCACTGTGATAATGAAAGTGCAGTGAAACTTGCTAAGAATCCTGTGTAGCATAAGAAAACAAAGCACATCGGGATAAGGTATCACTTCGTGAGAGGATTGGTTGCTGATGGCACAATCAACTTAAAGAATATCTCAGGTGCTAAGAATCCAGCAGACATGTTCACTAAATATGTGACGTTGGATAAGCTGAAGCTGTGTGTAGCTTCAGCTGGTCTCCAGGAATAATGTTGAGGAGATCGGGGTAACTGGAGGTGCATTGAAGATCAAGGGGAGATCTTATCTACAGAAGTACAGAAGAGATGGTGCAGTTCGTGGTCCGAAGACACCAAGTGGGAGATTGTTGGAGATGTTGCCTTCAGCCCACTTGTTGAGCAAGATTAGCATAGGGTTTTAACCCTAATTTAGGCCTATAAATACTCTCTTGTACTTGTAATATTTGTATCACTCAATAAAACAATACCCCAGTTGCCCCCGTGGACGTAGGTCAGTTTAGACCGAACCACGTAAATACTTGTGTTCGTGTGCGTGTGTGTTCTACGATCCTAACACACATCACACCGCAAGGCATATACTCAGAAGGTTCCACTATATTAGAGAAATAGTAGAACGTGGAGACGTCGTGATGAACAAAGTTCATACAGATCTAAATCTGGCTGACCCCTTTACTAAGCCTCTACCTCAAGCTAGACATGAGGAGCATGCTGGAAATATAGGGCTTAGAGTTGTTAGACAATGGGCATGATCTGTAATTAGTATTGGCGTTTTATTTTGAACTATGACAATTATGTTGAATGTTTATTTGATTTAATGGGTTAAATGCAAATTTATTATTTATTAACTGTGTTCATTTATTCGTATGTTTAAATCCTTGAATAAGAGTATTCTAAATGTCCGTAGTCGATCAAATCACATGGGAATGAATTTGAATGTAAGACTATTGTGAATTGAGATGGTTGTATTCATGAGATGAATAGCTCAAGGGTTTGAGAATCATAATTCACAGATATTATTAGAGAATAATGTTGGATGTAACTCGCTTTAAAACGATCTCCATGGATCTATGTCATGAGATGTTTTGATATTGATATGTTCAATCTGTCCTTTTTTCCTAGGGCACATATTAAACTACATTGATCAAGGACTATCTTTGATGTTATCTTACACTATCCTGAAACATGGGTAGGAATAAGGGTAGCGTTGGGAGAAATCTGAGATTAAGTGGGAGTTGTATGACACTGATGGAATTCTGTACTTCTATATGATTAGAAGTCTAGACATTCTGGCGCCCTCGTAAAACTCAAACTGGTATAAACGCGTGGCCACGCTCGGACTAAGGTAGTTCGTTAGACCATTTTGAATTAGAGACGAGAATAGAGAATAGTTGATCACTATATAAGAATGAATGATCCATGTCTTATGATCAACGGATGTCTATACAGAAGGGACTTATTGATATAATTATCAGGGCTATAGTATTTGGTTAAGTAAAGCGTTACTTGAACTCAAAGAACTACTTGACGACTGTAAAGTGTCATACTAGTTTGGGTTCAATGCGATGCAGCTAGGCGTCCAACTTTGCGCACGTTGACTCATTTAATTAAAATCGTCCAAGTGGGAGATTGTTGGACATATGGTATGTCCGATGTAATTAAAAGTCGAGGTCAACGTAACCCGACCGGTACGATCCAAAGAGTTACACGTTGGTACACGAATCAGATAAGTTCACACGTTGGTGAATTATTATTTATGAAATAATAATTGTTTTAGTCTTGAGGGACTTAATATTAATAAGATTAATATTAAGGAGTATTAAGATATTTAGCAAGGGGGTTTATTGCAAATTGTTGTCTTATAAAAGGAGGGTTAAGGAGTAAACCCTAATCACACTTTTATCAAAAACAACTAATCCCTTGCCTCTCTCTTGTGATTAGCGGCCGCCACCCAAGGGAAGAAGGCCGCCGCCTTCTTCTTCTTTTGTTCGGCCATCAACCACCACAAGCCACCACCTTCTTCTTGCAAGTGTTGCTTCCCGGTTGGTTCGTGCACGGTGTGAACTTCCTACTAGCGAGGATTCGTTGTAACCAGCGTGTTACAATTCCGGTGTAGTCGTCAAAGGTTGATCACTAAACCCCCTATGGTTGTTTTATTATTTATTTGTTTATACGCGTTTAACTGAGATTCTGATTGAGAATATTTTATTAATCGGATTAATAAAATTAAATATATATTTATTCATATAAATCGGCTAAGATTATATAATGTATATAATCGATTTTTCTAATAAATATAAACCGCTTCCGCTGTGTATACGATACCATGATTCCCAACACCTGGTATATTGCAGTTCCACACCTTATGATTTGAAACCGGTTTCAAGCTAGCGATACCCAACACGAACCGGTCAAAACCCGGAATGACAATGAAATAATTGATCACTTTTTTTCCAAAATTGGGTTCCATACCTGACCAGACTTAGGTATGGTCATACCTGGCTTTTGACCTTGTTAACCGCACACATAAACGGTTTCAACCTAGACTCCTAGAGGATATTGCCCAATACCCGATATGTGGACCTTTTGGAGCCCACTGATTATCTTTGAAGCCCAACACTTGATATATTCTCTTTGACTTTGGCTATTTACTTTTGCAATAATATTTATTTCATTTTTTTTAACGTCAAATTTTATACCACCTTATTTTTGCTTATTCTTGCACTTGCAAGGATTTAAACCCACAACCTCACATTTGTAAGAGGGAACACCATACCACTAGACCAAAAGGTCATGGGTAATATTTCCACCCTCTCTACCTTTTCTTTTTACATTTCTTTTACCTTTCATTTTAACTTTCTTTTACCCTTGTTTTTTTTTTCCTTCTCCTTGTCTTTATATTTTTTTTACATTTTTTCTCTTTCCTTTTACTTTGTTATTTATCTTAATTTTTTGCCTTATCTATACTACTATATAATTGGTTATGGATGGGTAAGATAGTAATTTTCATTTAATTTTAAGACACATAAAAACATTGTTTTTACATTTGGTACAAGTGTTAATGCATAAATAATTTCTCATTTACAATATTGGCCCTCTACATTTTAACATTTAATAATGTAGTGTTATTACATCTAGCATTTATCTATACTATATTATAAAGCATTTCCTAATGACTTCTTAAATTTTAAGAGATATAAGTCTAAGGGGATGTTTGGCATGGTCTGAATGACCTCTGAATGGGATTAAGGTCTGACCGAATAAGAGGTAGCGAGGTTCAGACTGTTTGGCGCGGGCATCTGAACGGAGCAAGCGTCTGAATGAAGGTCTGAGCGATTCAGATATGAAGACAAGTCTGAACCATCCAGAGGTGACCGTTGTGTGTGTCGCTGCTGTTCGAAAACGGAATAAAACGCGACCCAAGTCTGAACCATCCTCTTCCGACCTCCAACCTCCGATCACCCCTGCTCCGATTCGACCTCCGATCCGACTTCCTCAAACCTGATCCGATCCGACCTCTCCTCCCTCAGCCACCTGCGCCGCCGCCTCCTCCCTCCTCAGTCACTTGCACCGCCGCCCTCCGCAGCCTCATGAGCCGCCGCCTCCTCCTCCCCTCAGCTCCTTCGTCGCCGCCCCATTCACAGCAGATCCATCTTCTTTTGTGTGAGTTAAATACAAAGATAGAAAGAAAAGAAAGAAAAGAAAGAAGAGAATGGTAGAAAGAAAGAAAGGAAAGATAGAAAGAATGATCTGTGCGTGTGTGTGTTTTTGTGATTAAAGAGAAGGGTGGGGTGGGGTGGGTAACATGGTGTGATTTTTTTTAATTAAGTATTCAGATCTCCAACCAAACACCACTTAATAATTCATCACTTAACTATTCAGAACCTCTTAATCATTCAGACCTCTTACTGGTTCAGCACTTACCCATTCAGACGTTGCCAAACGGCCCCTAAATGCTTTTGATACAACACATAATGCATAACATAACATAACTACTTTTTAGGGGTAAATATGTCTTTAAAACACCACATTTAATTAAAAGAAAGCCAAGAGTCATGAGATGTTTATGAAACCTCATGACATTCAATTTTATAATTACTTTAAATATATTGAATAGAAAACATATAAAAATCAACTCATGATGCTATATATTTTGTTATAACCTTTTATATAGAGTTAGGTAATTTATAAAAGTTAAAGTTTTATAAACTTGATCATACTATATAGAAATCGAGAAATCAAGAGTGAAAGTTGTGTTTTTAATCAAGAGGTAACGATTTGAATTCTAAAATTATTATGTTATATTCATACACATAAACATGCTTGATTCAATCTAAACTATATGATCACCGGATTCAACAACCGAAGAAGAAAGCTTCTGTTTATAATGAATTTCAAACAAAGGTATTAAAAAAATATTAATGTAATAGGGGTTAGGTTCATAGTAGGTATGTTAGATTAGATTGTGCTCTACAAAAGAGTTTCGGTTACACCCGATGCATCGCGCGGGCAAATTCACTAGTATTTATAATGCAATAGTATTTTATAAAAGCTTGTAAAAAACGTATTAACTTATACTAAAAATAATACATAAAATTTGACTAACATATTCAAACTCAAATAAAAGAAATAGGTATCGTGCCATTCGTGACTGACTAGGTCATTAGGAAAACCAAAATAATTGTTAAACAAGAATACATGATGACTTTTAGTTTAAAAGTACAACAATTAAATAACTTATTAACTTATACTAAAAATAATACAAAAAAAATTGACTAACATATTCAAACTCAAATAAAAGAGATAGGCATCGTCCCATTCTTGACTGACTCGGTCATTAGCAAAACCAAAATAATTGTCAAACAAGAATACATGATGACTTTTAGTTTAAAAGTTATTGTATATGTGATAAAAGTTTACGGTTAAAAATTACAATCAGACAATTGTTGTGTTAATCAAGAACAACCTCATGGTTTCTTTGATCAAATGTCATGGTTCCTTTGACCTGCACATACAACACAAACTTCTCTTTCACATCTATGGGTGTTTCATTAGACGAAACAATTGCCAACATGAGAAATGACATATATACGTTCGGAGCATATTCGGGAATATACCACAAAATCGACCAGTTAGTACTATGGGATGGCAAACCCATCCCACACACCATTCTTTATTTTTTATGGCTTAATTTAGAGTATTTAGCTATTTTTTTTTTCAGAGACTGAAATCTTGTCTTCTGATTCAAGTTTTCAGTATTCTCCGGCATCAATTTTTAGTTTTTATTCATGCTTTCAATACCAAATGACTTTCAACAAAATAATTGTCACACAAGAATACATGATGACTTTTAGTTTAAAATTATTATATATGTAATAAAAGTTGATGGGTGCAGCCCCGCCGCAATGCGCTGGTTCCTGCTAGTCTTATTTTGTTGGTATTGTACCAAGTACACACTATGAGAATACCATAATGAATCAAAATGATATCGATCAAATTTTCTCTGTGTAATAAACTGAAACGATAACTACTGCATCACCACCGCATCGCATGGTAGTCTCTCCCTGTCTCTTTCACACACACACACACACATATATATATATATATATATATAGGGTATGTATCTAGAGAAAACTCATTTGAGATGAGAAAACTCTAGAAACCCATCTAAGGATCCACATCTTGCCACGTACTTAACTTGCAATTCTTGATAATGGGCATATTCGTCAATTTTACCTTATGTTGATTCTCTCTCCTCCTGACACAATACATTCTGGCACCTATTTATCCCCACCTTCTCTTTTCATTTGAAAAACATAACTCAGCCATTAGAAGTTGGGTTCTTTTGGTTGATCATCGATTCATCATATCACATAACACTAAAAAATATTCATACAAAAACCTCATTTTTTTTGTTTATGATTTGTTCGACGTCAGACACGTTAGTGGTTGGACAAAGGCGGCGAAGGTCAACAGATATGGTGGCCACATCACATTGTATCACTCTATCTTCAAGATCCGGTCACATCGTGCCGACGAGCTGTTAAGAAAACCATAAAACACAAAAGGGTTTGACAATGATCGTGAATGCGGCGACCCTTGGCCATGACTCTACGAACAAAAACATTTTACTACTATTCCCTAGAATTGAATGTCTCTTATGAGAAGGTGTGTCACTAGTTTTACTATTGTTTCTTTAAATTTTGGCTACTGGTGGTTTTTTAATGTTTATTTTTTGGATGGATTTTTTATGAAACTTGTGTTTGAAAATAGAGACTGATGAAGGAATATGGTTGATACAGATCTCGATTTTTATTATTATTATTGTTATTATTTGATACAGATCTGGGCATGGAGATCTTGGTTCTTGGAGATCTTGGATCGACTATTATTTGTTGGGATCTCGAAACAGATCTGAATGGGGTGGGGTGGGATCTCAAACGTGGTGGTTTTTTTGAAGGTGGGGGGGGGGGGTTCTAGATGAAGATGATGAAGTGTAATAATTATAATCAGTTATTATGTGTAATAATAACTAGATGTTTGCACAGATCTGAGGTGTAATAATAATCGTTTGGGGGGTGGTCTTGGATTTACAGATCTGATGTTGAATGATGGCTCGTCGGATGTTGATGATGGCTCATCGGCCAGGTGATGTTGATGATGCTTCTAGTTTGACAGATCTGAATCATAAGTTTTTCATTTTTAAAAGATATGTTAATGTTTCAGATTCTTCATTTGGTATACTGAATCATAAGTTTTTTTTTTTGTTTTTAAAAGATTGGTTAATGGAACGGTGGTTTACTGGAAGATGTTTTTCCTACTTTAAATGTTTCACAAGTTTGTTTTTTTTTGTTTTGTTTTTTTTTTAGTTTTTGTGAATCGTGTGATTATTATGTTTTTTGAAATGTCAAGTTGGTTTGTGATTTTCATTTGTTTTATTTTTAAGTTGGTAAAATGGTTATAAAACTTATAATTAATAGATTGTTATGTTCTTTTTATTTCTTTAAATATAATCAAATGCATTTTGTTTATTTCTACTGTAGATGTTACATAAATCTAACATGGGGATTATAAGTTGTAACTTGGTAACAAAAATCATAATATACTATAAGTAAAAGATGTAACACGTAACAAAAAGTTGTTTCATGTATATACATGTTTTTATTATAAGTTGGCATTTTTGTAACATGTTTTTGTAACAAATATCAATGATACCTATAACATGTTACAACGTAACACATAAGTGTTACAGACAAAACTAACTGATGATACCTATGACATGTTAAAACGTAACACATAAGTGTTACAGAGAAATCTGACTGATCGGTTATCCATTAAAAGGTAATAAATTTGAATAAATGTAAAAGAGGGAAGAGAGATGAGAGAGATGCAGATTGAATAAATGTAAAAGAGGGAAGAAAGATGAGAGAGATGCAGGAGATAAAGAGAGGAGAGAGGAGAGAGAAGTGAATGAAAAAAGAGGACTAGGAAAAGCAAAATACCAAATATGCCCTTCTGTACCTTTTAATTTCAAAGTCACATTTTTTTTGGAATAAAAAATGCTTGGATGAATCTTAGCCATTGATGAGTGTAGATCAATGGCTATAAATAGGTTTCTAGAGTTTTCACAACTCAAAAGGGTTTTTATTTTAACCTAACCCTATATATATATATATATATATATATATATATAGAGAGAGAGGGGGGGAGGGAGGGAGAGAGGACTATGGATGTATGTAAGATAACTATAATTAGTAGATAGTATACAAGATTTGTTCCACTCGTTGATACCTATTTACACCTTAAATAAAATTCGGTTGGAAGTTTTATATTCGGTTGGAAACCCGTTGTCGGAATGTTTCGAAAAAAAATCCAATAATTGTTTTTTCAAAGTCTTGCTACGATGCTTAGACCACCCGTAGTGGGGCGTGAGTTTTCAAAATTTGGCAAAAATAGCGCCCCCAACACCGAAACAGGGGGCGCTATTTGTGATTGTTTGGCGATGGCGTTATTTAAATAACGCTAGGTGATCATTTTCTGGCCCAATCATATACCCCCACGTGGACAATGGAACGGTAATATTACCGTTGAAATTTAATTTCAAACGGCTAATTTTATTTTTGTTATTATTTATATACAACACACATATATTAACATACAAACACATATATATTAACATACATACCAAATATACCTTCCAAAAAATATTCAAACACATACATACCAATATTTGAAGAAAATGGGTTCCCCCGCGTCATCATCTATTGCGAGAGAATATTATAGGGAGTTTCTAGGCGACGAGGGTTATTCCACAGACGAAGAGTTGGAGGAAGATGCCATTACCAGTGCGCTAGCACTTTCGGCGCGGTATCTTGAAGAAAGTAGTACGCCTACACCTCCAAAACAAACTAGGCAGTACTACGAACGAGATCGTGTAGCGGCAAATGCTCGATTGATGAAGGGTTACTTTGATGAAAACCCGACTTACCCCGACCCAAAGATCTTTAGGCGTCGTTTCCGGATGAGCAAACGTTTATTTCTACGTATATCCGGAGATCTTGAAAACGCGTTTCCGTACTTTAAACAAAAGGCGGATGCTAGGGGGATGATGGGATTCACGTCTATTCAAAAGTGTACCTCGGCACTGCGTATACTCGCATACGGCAACACGATGGATATCAACGACGAGTATTTAAAAATGGCCGAGAAAACCACACGCGATTCTTTGGAGTATTTTTGACAAGGTATTTATTTTTTTATATATGTTTGTATTTATTTTTTATATATGTTTGTATTTATTTGTTTTAGGAATAATAAAGTTGTACGGAGCCCGTTATCTTAGAAGGCCCACTTGGTACGACTTACAAAAAATTTACGAGGTGCATACGGCTGAACATGGGTTACCAGGAATGCTGGGTAGCCTTGATTGTCGTCACTGGCGGTGGTATAATTGCCCAACCGCTTGGCGAGGTCAACACACGCGTGGTGACCAAAAAGGACCATCGATTATTCTTCAAGCGGTGGCTTCAGTCGATCTTTGGGTTTGGTCGGCCTATTTTGGTGTTGCGGGTTCATGCAACGACTTAAACGTTTTTGAGCAGTCGCCTATTATAGAGGATTTCGTTTCTGGCAGGGCAGCGAAGGCGTGCTTTTACGCTAATGGAAACTACTACCCACACGGATACTATTTGGCTGACGGAATATATCCGAGGTATAGCATTATCGTTAAGACGTTTAGTAACCCGTACGACGAAAAAAGGGCACACTTTAAAAAGGTCCAAGAGGCGGCGCGAAAGGACATAGAGAGATGTTTTGGGGTTCTTCAACAGCGTTGGCATTACATAAGAAACCCTGCTCGTGCATGGACCACAGACAAGCTGCGAGATGCTATGTATGCATGTATAATCATGCATAATATGATATTAGAAGATGAAGGTAAAGCGATATGCCAAAATTACGTACCGGAAGCCGTTCAGGATCTACCGCAAGCTAATGTGCAAGAAAGAGTGCTCAACGCACATGAACTTCGCGACCATGAAGTACATGACGCGTTAGCTGCGGATTTGGTCCAACAAGCGTGGTCGGTTCGGTATATTCCAAACCCAGGAGGAAACGAAGAAGAAGAAGAAGAAGAAGAAGAAGAAGAAGAAGAAGAAGAAGAAGAAGAAGAAGAAGAAGAAGAAGAAGAAGAAGAAGAAGAAGAAGAAGAAGAAGAAGAAGAAGAAGAAGAAGAAGAAGAAGAAGAAGAGGACGAAGACGAATATGAAGAATCCGAAGATGAAAATTAATATTAGTTGTAACTTTTTTTTTAATATTACTTGTAATTTTTTTTAATATTAGTTGTGTTTTTATTATTATTTGTAATTTTTTTATATTTATTTGTCTTTTATTTTAATTATTTTGAATTAAAAGATTTAAAAAAAAATAAAAAAATCAACCAATCACAAACAGGGGCTTTATAAATAAAGCCCCACCACTACACCCCTTTTTCAGTTTCTCTTTCCACGCTGACTCAGCAGCCACGTGGACCAATCAGGAAGGGGGGCTTTATAAATAAAGCCCCCCACTACACATGGTCTTACACAAGATTTAAAGTATGTTTGGCAATGAGTTTTTAAGAGCTTTTAGGAGCTTCAAGCTTTTAAGAAAAAACTCCTACTCAATAAAAAATCTTGTTTGATTGAAGAGTTGCAAGCTTTTAAGAAAAACCCCTACTAGCTACAAGCTTTTAATTAGTAAATGACACAAATACCCATTTTATTTTGAAAATAAAATAAAAACCTTATTTACAAGCTTTTAATTATGCATATTTTTGTCATTTTATACATTTTATTAAAAGCTCTAGCTACTCTGCCAAACACCAAAATATATTTAAAAAGCTTCTAACTACCAGCCACCAACTAGTTTTGCCAAACATACCCCCAAACATACCCCCTAACATTCGAATTTCAGTTTTGTTGTTATGTACTTATATGTATTTGGTTCCATTAGTTGAACATTTGCTTAATTCACAACTTTGTTTACAAAATACCGAGCATAAATGAAAACAATAAAACCTCCAAAGCGACTCTACTTATTCTTGAAAGGTGTAATCTTTGATCACAAGTCCTGGAAACACATCATCTGGATCATGAATATGTGGATTTTCTTCGACAATATATGGATCCCCACACTTTTCACCGATTGTATGTAACGTCTCCCCTTCACTAACCATATAAATTTCGTCACATGGCCTGTAACCATTGTCTCTGGGTTGTATTCGTGTCACAATTCTTTCATTTTTAGTGATAAACGACTCGCAACAACTTAGCACCAACATTATCACCAAGAACAACGAGCAGCGCCATGAGTGCGTCTCGGCCAAAGTTGTTGATGAGTGAATTCTAGCCATTATGTTGAAATGGTTTGTAGGTTTTGTTTTGGGATTTTAATGGTGGTATATAGGTGGATTAGGAGGGAGATTTGGTTGTTGGAGTTGGTGTGAAAGTAACGTTGGGGTAGAAGTTTTAATGTTTGTTTTCAATTGGGAGGATAAATGTCAAGTTGAAAATAAATAAATAAAAAGTTTGGATGTGTAGAATTTTGACATGACATGAAATTAATGAGTTTAGTTTTGGTTTAGTTTATATGGGTTTAGGGTTGGCTTCACAGTTAACATGTTTAACCAATTTATATGTATGCATGTTTGTAAAAGATGTTTTATGTAATACATGAAACTAGTTAGGTAAAAGTTAATAAAGAAGTGGACATGAGGTTTAACATCTTGTGCATAACTATTTACTAGTGGGGTGCCCGAGCGTTGCGGCGGAGACCATAACATTTCAATTGGTGATTTTAAGGGTGTGTACAAGCTGTTGTTCGGTTCACTTCGGTTTTAAGCCATAACCAAAATCAAAACTTTCGATTAAGATATTTCAAAAACCGATTGGTTTCAATTATTCATTTGTTCCCGTTTGGTTAATCGGTTATGAACATCAGTCCAATTGTTTTCAATAAATAACCAAAAAAATTACTTAAGCTGGAAATGTGGACTTGAGTTGAATTACTCAAGAAGAAGAACCCATTATTATTAATTAATTTTTTTTCTTATTATCCACTCCTTTATATGAATATTTCTTAATATTTTTGTTCGAAAAATTATTATAAACATAATTATTCTTCGCCGATCATAGAATCCGATGACCGTATAGTACGTTTAGATCAGATTAGCCATACATAGTAATTTTAGAAGTCAAATCGTTCCTCATAATTAAAAACATGGCTTTCATTATTGATTTCTCGATCTCTATATAGTATTATTAGGTTTATAAAAACTTTAACTTTTATAAAGTACCTAATTGTATGTAAAACATTATAACAAAACATGCAATATTATGAATTATTTTTTATATATGTTCTTTTTAATGTGTTTAAAATAATTATATAATTGAATTTCATGAGATCTTATAAACATCTCATGACTCTTGATTACCTTTTGATTAAACATGGTGTTTAAAAGACAATTTTACCTTCAAATGGTAGTTATTATATGCATTGTGTGTTGTAGCATAAGGAATCAAACTTGTATCTCTTAAATTTTAAGAAGTCCTTAAGAAATACTTTATAGTAATATAGTATAGATATAGATATAGATATATCATCATCATACTCAGTTAATTCTACCAATAGCAAAAACTAAGACAGGGTCTGAGGAGGGTAAGATGTAGACAGCCTTACCTATACCACGTGAGAATAGAGAGGCCGTTTCCAGTGAGACCCACGGCTCAATAGTGGTTTTGTATCAAGATTTAGACATAAGGCACATAACAATTAGCAATCGAGACAAACCCGATTGGTCCATGTACCCCGTTGTCTTTTGGCTATCAACGTCACCACCTGATACATGATTAACCGTCCGCCATTTTTAACGTTATTTTCACGAAATTAGTAAAAGAACGTTAAAACTAGTGCAACTTTACTTTTGCCCCCCCCCCCCCCCGAGGCCACACATATATACATTATATGTGCACAGCCGTAAGCGGGGCTGAAATTGTAACTTAAAAGTAATAATTCTTTTATCGGTTAAATGGATCATGTTTGTGTAAATATCTAAATACACATAAAAGTATAAATTGTTCGTGGGATGAATGGTGTAAATGTAATTTGATGTAACGCTTGGTTTTCGCCGCTCGATCCCTGTCTTGGAGATAGAGTGTGTCAGTTTTTAATGAAGTTTAATTTTCAAAAAAAATCTAAATACACATATTGTATTATGGTTTAAGTGATATAAATAACTTTTTTGGGTTTGTATACAAATTTTAAGTTCAACATGGCTAGTTAACCACCCAACATACAAAATGGGTGACTACTTTGGTATCTGTGGAGTTGGTCAACTACAAAATGATTGCAACAAATAATGCTAAAGGAATGCTTTGTGTAATTTTTTTTATAAGGGTGGTGATATTAAAACCCCCACTTCTATTCCCCCCCCCCCCCCCCCTCCCCCTCAAAGCGCCTCGCTTTGGTTACTTTTTTAACTACCTCGGTCCAAGGTAAGTTATTCTGATTTGACCCCAGGCGCTTCGCTTAGGCCTAAGCGAGGCGCTTGGAATCCAGATTTTTTTTGTGGTAAATTTTGTGTTTTGGTGGTTTGAATTGGTTTTTTATTTTATTTTTTTAATATAATTATTGTAAAAAAATATAAATATTAAAAAACAAAATAATAACTTACCTCGACATTTAAGCCGAAGACACTTTCCATCCAACACGGGGTTCGCTAACAGTGGTGTGGTCTACCTTTTTGCTTATGATCTAACACCAAATCTCATTATCTGTCAACGATGAAGGAAACCTGAAAACAACCGGATGGTTGGTAGCTATAGGTAAGAACATTGTGGATGAGGATTGTTTATCTTCCCATTGATTTCAAGTATGTTGCCTTCATCGTTGACAGATATCTCTCTGACAACAACTGAAGGCAACCTGCAACTAGGTGATGGCCATACCGACGTGAGGGTAGTCCATTGGTATTAATGGCAAAGTGATTTGTAACGGAAGAAGAAGAGAATGTTATATATATTTACCTTCCCATAGAAACTCTGAAGACCTTAACGGAGGTTTGCCAAAGGGTCATTGGTCTTCAGAGTTTCCAACCCTAATACACATTCATCAAAGGATATTCATGTGAGAATGCATAGTACAAAATTCTTTTGACAAACGTCTGCCTGATATCCAGTTGCTGGAATTTTTTACCTTCCCATTGATTTCAAGTATGTTTACCTTCCCATGGAAACTCTGAAGACCTTTACGGAGGTTTGCCAGAGGGTCATTGGTCTTCAGAGTTTCCAACCCCTAATACATTCATCAAAGGATATTCATGTGAGAATGATTTTGTACAAGATTCCTATGCAAGCAAGTCAAATTCAGTTGTTGGACCAACTTGAGATATGAGTTTGATTAGCTTGAATCTCTCTGATCCATGGTATCCACTAACCGTAGCGATTATCGCGTGTCATGGATCCTTTGAAAGTGGATACCATGGATCAGAGAGATTTAAGCTAATCAAACTCATATCTCAAGCCGGTGCAAGTTATGAAATGACACATGCAGAATGTAATGTCATGCACAATGTGTACTCACAGTGACATCGTACACTTTATATGAGTAAAACGATCGCTTTACAGTGCCGAAAACGACTATCGTCACTCTGTATGGGTGGCTTCTTAGCGCCGATCCTACTGTCGATTTCTTTCCACAACCATTACTCCAACATAACTTATTAGTTTCAGGTTTATAACAATCTTACTCTCTCTCCCTTCGTTCTTCTCTAACCTAGTATCTTCTTCCCGAACTTCAACACCATGAACCATAATCTTCTAATCTTCATAACTTACTCAAATATTAACTATGGTGATTCATAAGCTGGGATTATGAGAAACAAGTGGACTTACCTAATGATTATGATACTGCAGGAAAATGGTACAATCTGATGATTAACCATGTGGACTTACCTGAAGAAGGACTTGTGCTATTTCTTTTCAAACCCTCCCATCTTATGGAAGTTGCTAAAATAGTTAAAAAAAAATGTATTTGTGAATAATACATTAATCAAAAAGACCATCTCTTTGTCAGAGGGTCACTATTCATATACCATTGTTGTTGGATGTTCATGTGAGAATGCATAGTACAACATTAAAGAAGGACTTGTGTTATTTCTTTTCAAACCCATCCATCGTATACCAAACACGCTACAATTATTCACTATTTTATACATACAACACACCTTCATCGTTGACCGTACTGTTCTTCTTGATCTTGATCTTCACACTTGCTTTTGACAAACGTCTGGCTGACTTGAAGTTCCTTTGCAACCAGGTAGAAAGGAACTAGGTTGCAAATATAAAATACATCACATCACGATTTGCAGCCCGGCAGAGTTCGTTGTACTGGCTGTAATGATCAGAAACATTCCAAATAACTGTAATGATCGCTACGGTTGCCTTCATCGTTGACCGATATCTCTCCGATAACAACCCTTGTTTGATTATACTCTTTATGTATGAATAGTGACCCTCTGGCAAACCTATCTCTGTTTTGAATTTGTTGCTTCCATAGAGAAGTTATCAATCTCACTGTAATGATCAGGAACATTCCAAATAACTGTATAATTTCAGCTTTTGTTTAACTATTTTAGCAACTTTCATAGAGAAGCTATCAATCTCACCGATTATACTCGTGTTCAGCCTTTATCAGGTTGCCTTCATCGTTGACCGATATCTCTCCGATAACAACTGAATTCATCTTCCTTGTCTTAAAACCCTTGACATCGCTGTTTGATTATACTCGTGTTCAGCCTTTATCAGGTTGCCTTCATCGTTGACCGATATCTCTCCGATAACAACCCTTGATTGATTATACTCTTTATGTATGAATAGTGACCCTCTGACAAATCGCGTAATGATAGTCGTTTTCGGCGTCGTAAAGCGATCGTTACTATAATGATCAGAAAAAATCCAAATAACTGTAATGATCGCTACGGTTAGTGGATACCATGGATCAGAGAGATCCAAGCTAATCAAAATCCGGGCAACCCTTGTTTGATTATACTCGTGTACAGCCTTTATCAGGTTCTTTTGGCCACAGGTACAGAAAGGTTATAAATGTTCATGTCGTTTCAGGTTGCCTTCATTGTTGACCGATATCTCTCTGATAACAACTGAATTTTACTTGCAAACCGACGATCATTCAAAATTTAAAGTTACCGCTAACCTCTGCGCCATCATCGACTACAGCAAACCGACGATCTTCCTCCACAGCACTCCTAATGGGCCTCTCTTTATTTCACGGTACGATTTGTTTTTTTGTTGCTTTTTAAATAATAAGTTTTGTGTTTATCAAACCTAACGTCTGAGCAATGATTTATTATTATTAATTTATTTATTGTTATTTTATTTCTGTTTTGAAGGTGTAATGATGATGATGGTTATGATTTTGAGCATTAACCATGACTATATTACATTATTATTATTATTATAATTATTTATTATATTTGTAACTTAGTTCCTTTGTTTTATTATTATAATAATTTATTATTATCAAGAATCGGAAATTAGTAAAACGATTTATGAAAGTATCAATAATCGTGAATTAGTAAAATGATCGGATGTGACTTTTGAAAACCACAAACGATCATTTAACCAAAATATGGGTATCGAATGTATAGTCGGAGCACCAAGTAGAATGATTCACGAAAGTTGAACAAACTTGTATGTTTCAACCAAAACATACAAACGAGCAATAAACGACCCGTAACGCCTCTAACGAATTTTGTTGTATTGGGAACAACTAAAAACAATTTAAAATTAATTAAAATGAATTTTTAATCAATAACAACTATTTAAAATGAATTAAAACAAGTTATATTTTTTTAAAAAAAGGCCAAAGCTGGGCGCTTTGGCCTTTTTTTTAAAAAAAAATTAACTTGTTTTAATTCATTTTAAATAGTTGCAGCTTTGGCCTTTTTTTAAAAAAATATAACTTGTTTTAATTCATTTTAAATAGTTGTTATTGATTAAAAATTAATTTTAATTCATTTTAAATTGTTTTTAGTTGTTCCCAATACAACAAAATTCGTTTGAGGCGTTACGGGTCGTTTATTGCTCGATTGTGTGTTTTGGTTGAAACATCCAAGTTTGTTCAACTTTCATGAATCATTCTACTTGGTGCTCCGACTATACAGTCGATACCCATATTTTTTCAAAACACGATTTTTGCATGTCTAATCGACATGTTGGACTTCGGTCTCTGTTTGACGCGTTTTGTAATGTTTACTTGATCGTTTGTGGTTTTCAGAAGTCACATCCGATCATTTTACTAATTCCCGATTCTTGATACTTTCATAAATCGTTTTACTAATTTCCGATTCTTGATAATAATAAATTATGATAATGATAAAACAAAGGAACTAAATTACAAATATAATAAAAAATTATAATAATAATAATAATAATAATAATAATAATAATAATAATGTGATATAGTCATGGTTAATGCTCAAAAAAGTCAACCTTTGTTGACTCATAGGAGTCTTGAAGACGAAATGAATTTTACAAGATAGTTGAAACAAGGTATGGATATGGAGAATATGCAATGAGATGATTTCGTACAAGATTCCAATGCAAGCAAGTCAAGTTCAGTTGTTGGACCAACTTGAGATATGAGTTTGATTAGCTTGAATCTCTCTGATCCATGGTATCCACTAACCGTAGCGATTATCGCGTGTCATGGATCCTTTGAAAGTGGATACCATGGATCAGAGAGATTTAAGCTAATCAAACTCATATCTCAATCCGGTGCAAGTTATGTTAGTGATATCTGTCATCTTCTTCTTCTTCAACCGGATGGTTGGTAGTTCTAGGCAAGAACATTGTGGATGATGATGATGATGATAATAACTTCTCTTCAGCTGTTAGCTCACTTAAATCGGGAGTTATGGCTCAGTTCAAAAGCAGCTTTGTTGCTGCCTCATCAAATTCTCAAAACCAGGCTTTAATCAACAGTAACAAGAAAATGGTTTTGCCTGGTTTTGTTTCTGGCGATTCTATAGGTGGAGATGTACGAACTCCCTCTGCCACCAGTTCTCAAAGCTTGGCTCCCATGCCAGCTGGTTGGTAGCTCTAGGTAAGAACATTGTGGATGGTGATGATAATAACTTCTCTTCAGATTCTAATTGCACCGATGGAATTGGAATTGGAATTGGAATTAATGTTAGGAATTGGAGTGGACAAACCGAGGCCTAAAGTGAATCCGTTTGGTGATGGTAAACCTAGAGAGGTTTTGCTTCAGGAGAAAGGTGTGGATTATCGGAATTGAATACTTTGAGATGGCACGCGAAGCTTTAGACTCCAAGCGGATCCCTTGATCATTCACTTATTTAATTAAATTTAACGCGCATACCGCATTCGACTATACGGGGTTTTTTATTTTTTCTAAAAGTAGAAAAAACTATAAAAACATTTAACAACTAACAAAAAGTATTGTACAACAAAAGAAGAAAGTGTTCCTCTCTGTTACCAAGCATGTCAAGAAATGATAATTTTCAAATATTGCAGATCAAGGTCTGCGTTGGTACTTAACTGAATATATTTCTTAAAATCTTTGACTATACGTGGTTGATGATGTCAAGTTTAAGTTGTTGATTCATTTGGAAATCGAAAACGCCTATATAGACGTTTGATTAGAATTAAGACCTTTGTTTGTGGTTGATAATGTAAAGTTTAAGTCGTTGATTCATTTGGAAATCGAAAACGCCTATATAGACGTTTGATTAGAGTTAAGACCTTTGTTTGTGGTTGATAATATAAAGTTTAAGTCGTTGATTCATTTGGAAATCGAAAACGCCTATATAGACGTTTGATTAGAGTTAAGATATTTGTTTTTTATTTTATTTTAACTTTTTAAAATAATTATTTAAAAAAAATAAAAAAACAATTCAAAACACCAAAAAATACCCAAAATTAAAACTCTGATCCAAAGCGCCTCGCTTTGGCCTAAGCTAGGCGCTTTGGATCAACTTTTTCTGCCCCCCTGCCACCTCGTATGATTTGACCCCAGGCACCTCGCTTTGGCCTAAGCGAGGCGCTTGGGGGGGGTTAAATAGAAGTGGGGGGGGGGTGGATAGCCGGAGCCTTTTATAAACGTATATACATTTAAATTTGATGATAACAATTTATAAAGAAAATATAGGGTTAGCATCAAATACACAATGAAATAAAAATAGAAAGTCGTATGAAGGGTATCAAACAGACTTCCATTGAACTCATTCAAACGGCATTGGAACCGTCTTATCGAACCCTACAATCTTATTTTTTAGGTTTTCGCTTTTTTTTTAATTTTTAGCTTGTAGTTTTTAAAATTTACGTTATATCATAATGTCTTTTTTCTTCTTTTCATCATTGCGTCACTTTTCCGATTCATTATGTTTTTTTTCTTCACCATTGTTTTATATTTTTTTGGCATTCTGTTATATTTGTGGCTCATTGTATCATATTTCGTGATCTGTTGTGTTTTTTGTATTATTCTTATCTTTCTCATTTTTATTACATTGTGTAGTTTTTAAAATTTACGTTATATCATAATGTCTTTTTCTTCTTTTCATCATTGCGTCACTTTTCCGATTCATTATGTCTTTTTTCTTCACCATTGTTTTATATTTTTTTTGGCATTCTGTTATATTTGTGGCTAATTGGATCATATTTCATGATCTATTGTGTTTTTGTATCATTCTTACCCTTCTCATTTTTATTACATTGTGTAGGATAACTTGATCTAGAAATGAAAAACGCATGATGATAGTGGCAAGCATATACCATCAAAATGTAGATATGTCAAGCATTGTTTTATTAAAATTTGTTCAAAATAGATAGTTGCACAATTGTCTACTTCGGTAAGAACTAAAAGTCACTGTTTATTTTGTTAACTTTTTTGGACTAGCATGTCTTATTTTTATAAACTACACCTACTACACCCGTTTTGTTAACCACCGGGATTGAACCTTCACCATTTGAAAACACAAAACCTAATCTAATATCTTGATATCATGAGGTCAAAGTCTCTTTGACGGGTCAACTTGTCTATTTTGATAATTTTCCCTCGACCAATATCTGATGTTGATGGGTCAAAGTTTACCCCACTCTTGATGGTTAGATGATTGTAACTACACGAATGACCGAGGGTGTTTTGAGGTGGTTGTGTAGATTTTTTTATTGAACGACAAATGCAACTCCTATACTACTTCACACTAGTAATACTAATAATAAAATATTCCTTTTACCTAGGTTTGAACCCGAGACATCTTATTTAAGAGGCGTATGTCTCTCTACTAAATGGACAAGCCTACATTGCACAAGTTTAAACATGAGAACTATTCTTTAAAAGGCATGTTCTTCTATCATGTTATGTAGATGCTTCATTGTACTTCTAAGGCTTAAAAATTCTAAATAAATCTGCCACAAATAAAAACACACTAAGATCTAGTCTTATACAACAAATATGATACATGTTTAAGGTAAAAATAGTCCGTGGCTCATTTTATTAGTTTGATGCTAGAAAACAAGCTTAAACGTTAAACGACCATAACACAAGCTGATAGGTAGACTCGTTGACTAAGAGTACAGCCAAAATACATCCCACGAATTAAATAGCTTTAAACCTATACAAACATCAACAAGCACCAGTGGTCTAGTGGTAGAATAGTACCCTGCCACGGTACAGACCCGGGTTCGATTCCCGGCTGGTGCATGCAATGAAGAAAGCCGCTATTGTGATGTTGGGTCATCACAACTAATCGATTATTCGAATTATAAGCGTATCTGAGCTTCCTTTTTTTATTTATGATTTTTCTTTTCTCCTTACAAAGAGACAACAAGAAGTTACTAATGAAGTTCAAATTTAAATCATCCTAAAAAGCAATATATGAACCAATCCCAAATATCTCGGTGAACCGACTCAATCTAGAGAAAAAAAACTGACAGCCAAACCTTATAAAATTTGCGGATAAGGGCGGCTAATGGTTGTGATATCCGAAGATTTGGGTAGCATTTGGTACGCAGGAATGAGAGGCGAAATGGAATGTTATCTTTTTAAAGAGTAAACTGCATGGATGGTTATGGTTTGCCTAAATTTAAAGTATGCTCCCTAGCTTTTCAAAATTACCTCAATGGGATATGTGGTTTAGATTTTATTACATCGGTGGTCCGTGACTTGGATGGATGATAAGTTTATCAGTTAAGTCCATATAAAATTACTATATTACCCCTCTTTAAAAAATAAAAAAAAATTCAAATGAATGGTGCTTCCCCTGTCTCCTCAATTGTTGTAACTCTTTTTGTATATATATATCCTTGTATTATCTTTATTCAAATCAATTAAAGTTGTTACACTTCCACGTATTATGGTTTAAGTGATATAAATAATTTATTTGGGTTTGTATACAAATTTTAAGTTCAAGACTTCTAGTAAACACGGCTACTAAACCACCAAACATACAAAATGGGTGACTACTTTGGTTATCGGTGGAGTTGGTCAACTATAAGTAATGCTAAAACAAATGCTTTGTGTGATGTAATTTGGAATTTGGATAATCAACAATTTACCGAGGGCACCTTTAGTGGCGACCATCGCCGCTAAAGGTTGAGTCGCCGCTAAAGGTCGCCTCTGTTGTAGTGGTAGTGGTTTACCCACCCGTACGTTACAACGGTCATCGAAGATGTGCAAAACACACTATTATAGTGATATGTCAATTGTTTTGTGGTATCCGAAGGCTTAGAAACTATAGCTCGTTGTGTACACTGAGTATGCACCGTACATCAAGCAACCGATGGCCAAGATTAACACAAACATTATTCAAATCTTTTACATGTTATAGATAGGGTAATTACCATGCCAAAAACAACAAACTAAGCAATTTTTTGGTCTCATTATCGCTTTGGTGTTAAAATGTGTTCAAAAATCCATCAAGATAAGTTCATAGGGTAAGGGTTTACACCCGTAAGGATCTACGTACTTAACAAATTCAAGTACCCTTCACATGAATATGAGGTCATTATCAAGTAAACAACAGGGACCAATTTCAAGGCGATTACAACTTGAACAACCTCTTAGATGAAATTAAAGCCATTATTGTCTCAAAGCCACTAATAAAATTTTAACGTTTACACTCTGTAGGATCTTGTAGCATATTGAAACAAAGCTCAAATAAAACCAAAGTCAACGTAGATCAAGATACACGACATGGAGAAATATGGACGACACCACCACCGTCGCCAGGGAGGCTGCCTCCCCATCTCCGCCTCCGGTCTCTCTTTTCTCTTTCTCTCTCTTATATATATATATATATATATTTATGGTGTCTGCTTTTGAAAAGAAGCCAACAAAAGGCTTTGAAAGGAACAAATAACGTGTTAGATAAAAAAATGTGGACGCGTAGACACCAAGCCTGCACCATAGATCAAGCAACCAATGACAAGGATAAACAAAAATACTATTTGAATGATTTACACATTAATAGATAGGTATATAGTCTACAAGACAGTACCATAAACTCTACATTTTATCATACACCAAAAATTCAAATTAGGACCAACAACCAAACGAAAAAGATTTGACAAGGCCGATTACAAAATCGACCAATTCGATTAGAATATAAACAAAGCAAAATATAGGATCAATAAAACCTAATGCAAGATCAACAAGACGGATTACGAAACAAAAAAAAATCAATTACAAGATTAGGCAAGCCACATTGCACATGGTTCAACGTATGAAACTTTTCTTTAAAAAACATGTGCTTCTACCACTTTATGTAGATCGGTAGATGCTTCATTGCACTTTATTGCTAAGATGTTAGAAAACAAGTTTAAACGTTAAATGATCATAAAACAAGTTGATAGGTAGACTCGTTGACTAGGAGTACAGCTAAAATATGTCTCACTAGTTAAAGGGTTGTTTGACACCAAACAAACAACAAGCACCAGTGGTCTAGTGGTAGAATAGTACCCTGCCACGGTACAGACCCGGGTTCGATTCCCGGCTGGTGCATGCAATGAAGAAATTCGTTTACTGTGATGTTGTGTTATCACAACTATTCGATTGTTCGAATTATAAGCGTATCTGAGCTTCCTCTTTTTTTAAGATTTTTTATTTTTCCTTATAAAGAGACAACAAGAAGTTACTAATGAAGTTTCTTAATACTAAACTTTCTTTCCAAACAATTGAACAAAGTTCTAATTTAAAGCTACCTAAAAAGCAATATGAGGCAATTCCAAATATCTCGGTGAACCGCTCAATCTGGAGAAAAAACTGATAGCCAAACCTAGTAAAAAATGCGGGTAATCGCAGCTAATGGTTGTAATATCGGAAGACTTTGTGGTTGGGATTGTAGATTCAATGTACATTAGTACCATTACCTCATCTACCATTGTATGCAATTTACTGGTGATATGTGGATACTATGTTAATTTGTATATGGGTATTGAAGTTTTGAATAATCATGAAAGGAATATATTTGTCCAAATGGAAGTACATAAATCTTCTTGAAGACCCTAAGAAGTACAGAAGAACTGTTAGGATATTAGGCTTGAGAATGAGATATTGTAACACACCATGAATCCATGATAGAGTTAGGGAACAATTATATGATATTCTTTATAAAACATCACGTGGAAGTTTGTTAACTACATTTTTAGCAACTAAACATGATTTATATTTACGCTCTAGGTTGAAGGTGAGTGTTAGATTATAAGTAACTAGAAGGGTGTCTGTGTGATTTGGCAGGGAATATAGATATCGGCAATTGTGTAACATGTTATTTTTTTTAAACCAAAAAAGTCTTACTAAGACCATGTGTAGTGGGGAAGGGGTGGGGGGGGGGGTAAAAATATAATGTCCTCTTTTCTGATTGGTCTACGTGGCAGCTGAATCAGCATGTGGCTTGAATTCAAAATGGGACGTAGTGGTGGGGTGAAAAACATAAGGCCTATGTTTTTTTATTGGTTATTTATTTTATTATTTTTTTTAAATTAATCAACTAAAAGTAAAAAAAGACAAATATTATTAAAAAAAAGTTACAAATAATATTAAAACACACAAACTAATATTAATTTAAACATTACACAATCCTAAATTACTTATTAAATGAAAATATTACATAATCCTAAACTACTTATTAAAACATTAAATAATTAAACCTAAATTTCTCCCATACGGAGAATAATTATCCCAGTCCTCTAGTGTGTACTCCGGCGAGGACACGGAACGATCGCTATCACGACCGTCGGACCTGCCATCCCAGCGGATGCGGCCATAGTCAGGAGTTGATAAATAGTATGGTTCGTCATCCATACTCCTAGCTGCTTCATACTCCTCCTCAGTTGGCTCTGGAGCAGGAGGGTTTGGGTGGGGTGGGTGGGGTTGGGTCTCCACCAGTCGTAGTTGCCTCAATCCCATGGCAGCTATAGTATAATTCACAGCCCAGATGCATTCCTCTTCTGTGAGAGGAGCATCTGGAGTTAGGGGAGTGTAACCTGGTAGAGGAGGAATGGGGGTTAGTCCACGAGGAGGAGGAGGAGTAGGAGTAGGGGGTAAAAAATATAATGTCCTCTTTTCTGATTGGTCTACGTGGCAGCTGAATCAATATGTGGCTTGAATTCACAATGGGGTGTAGTGGTGGGGTGAAAAACATAAGGCCTATGTTTTTTATTGGTTATTTATTTTATTATTTTTTTAAAATTAATCAACTAAATGTAAAAAAAAAGACAAATATTATTAAAAAAAGTTACAAATAATATTAAAACACACAACTAATATTAATTTAAATATTACACAATCCTAAATTACTTATTAAATGAAAATATTACATAATCTTAAACTACTTATTAAAACATTAAATAATTAAACCTAAATTTCTCCCATACGGAGAATAATTATCCCAGTCCTCTAATGTGTACTCCGGCGAGGACACGGAACGATCGCTATCACGACCGTCGGACCTGCCATCCCAGCGGATGCGGCCATAGTCAGGAGTTGATAAATAGTATGGTTCGTCATCCATACTCCTAGTTGCTTCATACTCCTC
The DNA here is from genome assembly GCA_030844895.1 of Ambrosia x helenae. Classification (NCBI taxonomy): domain Eukaryota; kingdom Viridiplantae; phylum Streptophyta; class Magnoliopsida; order Asterales; family Asteraceae; genus Ambrosia; species Ambrosia x helenae. Next base: position 23,378,453 of record CM061227.1, on the reverse strand, counting down.
CTCAGTTGGCTCTGGAGCAGGAGGGTTTGGGTGGGGTGGGGTGGGGTTGGGTCTCCACCAGTTGTAGCTGCCTCAATCCCATGGCAGCTATAGTATAATTCACAGCCCAGATGCATTCCTCTTCTGTGAGAGGTGCATCTGGAGTTAGGGGAGTGTAACCTGGTAGAGGAGGAATGGGGGTTAGTCCATGAGGAGGAGGAGTAGGAGTAGGAGTGGACATTGGTTGAAGAGGAGGAGGAGAGAACATTTGTTGAGAAGGAGGAGGAGAAGAGAAGATTGGTTTAGGAGGAGGAGGAGGAGGAGAAGAGAAAATTGGTTTAGGAGGAGGAGGGGGGTTGAGAAAGAGTAGGAGGGGGAGGAGGAGAAGAAGAGAAGACTTGTAGATGACGTCTCCAGCGAGAGTATCGCCAGAGATTGGAAGGTCCGGCAGGCTCGTTAGGATATCCGCCACCCATATCTTTAAATATTGTGTGGTTTGTAGTTGAGTTTTTATTTGATGGTGGGTATAAAAATGTGATCTTGTAGTTGGGTTTATAGTGTAGTTGGTTTTGTAGTTGGGTTATAAAAATGTGTTTGTATATATATACTTCAAAAAAATTGACCGTTTGCAAAAAAAATTAACGTTGCATCATTTTAAAATTTTTGACCGTTCAAACTCAAAGGCATGTGGCATGATTTTGTTAGTTGTTAAACTTGGTGTCTGGCGTTAAGAACATAACACTTGGGGCTTGAATTGGTGCATAGCGCCCCACCGTAGTGGTGTGTGGGGCGCGAAAATGGTTATGATGCCCCCAATAGCGCTCGAGTACGGGTGGTCTAATGTCATGCTCAAATTAAAGTTAAAATTCTCGTTTTATGGTGCAATTGTTTTAAAATGTTAACTATGAAAAATCACGGTCGTTTACAAATCGTGACGGGTAGTTGGTATAAAATCAACAATATATTTTAAAAGATGTATCATATGTTTTATAAGTTGTATTATTTAAACTCTTAAAACTCTTAAACTATGTAAAATTACCTTTTTGTCGTCCATATTTGTATTACATATAACCTAGTATAATGTCCAATTAGGGATGGCCATGCGATGTGTATTGCTAATTCCGGTGCCATTTCTAGTTGTAAGACCATGTCCCATACTTGGATTAATAGACATCGCGTATGTGTCGGGAAGACCATCCACAATAAAGGGGAGAGAAGACCGACAAGTCGCCAGCTTATCAAACATTAGACTATGGGGTGCGGAACCCTTCCACACTCCCCCCACCTTGTCACATCGGTGCCACGTCATCTTCCCCATTCTCCTCCCGCTTCTAGGGGAAATGGTTCCCCCTTGCCCTTCCCTTTTCTTTTTTTTATTAATTTTCTTTTTTATTTATTTATAGATTTTATATTTCATTAATATTTTTTTAATTAAAATTAAAAACAAATTACATTTAAATTAAAAAAACCCGAAAATACATAAAAAAAAAACTGAAAATAAATTAATAAAAAGTAAAAATTGAACGCTCCTCCAAGCCATCTTTTGGTAATTTTGTCTTTTATTTTCTCAGCCACCGCACGTTCCGTCTCCGAAAGGCCCTCGAGACTTTCTTTCATCAACGCGAATTTGGTTGTTTCCTGTTTCGACATTTATATTTCGAGGCGTTTCCTTTCCAACTCTAGCATCGCCAAATCTCTCGCTGCGGCGTCTTCCTTCTCCTTCTTTTCCATCTCTAGCCTCGCCAAATCCCTCGCCGCCGCTTCTTCCTTCTCCTTCTTTCTTTCCAAGTACCTCTCCGTTTGCTCTTGTTTAAAGTCGCTAAAGTTTTTTTAGCAACTCTTCAATTTTCTCCACCGCCTTATCTTTCGACGCGAAACCGGTATCAACACCCTTTCCTTTTGAACTCAAGGCCGCTTTCTTGGCGCAGTCCCTTCCAATCGGCTTCTCGGTCTCAGTTGGTGGCGCCTCGTCTTCAAACTCCGGGTCGTCATTTATATTGATAGTACAACGAGCATCCGACCCACCACCACTGTAACTCCCCGATGCACTCGTTTTTGTCCTCTTCGCTTGTTCCACCTCATTAGACACCACTTTGAACTTTTCACACTTGGAAAAAATCTCATACGCTTTCGTGTACGCAAACGTCCCGTGCTTTACGTTGTATCTTTCAATAGCCAACTTCAACACGTTCTCATCAATTTTTCCTGAGGTACGATTATTCCAAGCATTTTGATAGAAACCCGCAAAAATTTGACATTTTCCCATCATCTCCCGACACTTGGTACTAACGGAGTGAACCAGACGATATTTTTCACGTTGTAACAACTTGAAGAATTCCATAACAACTTGGTTCCAAAAACCATCCTTTTTTCGATTTGTAGCTACAATTATTTAAAAAAAAGGTAGTGACCGAAAATATTTAAAAAATATATATAACCGAAAATGTTTAAAAAAATACATAACCGAAAACGTTTAAAAAAATACATAACCGAAAATATTAAAAAAAAAAAAGTGAACCAAAAGCTTTTAAAAAAACTAAATTTTTTACCTAGTATTGGGTCGGTAGAAACGATAACCTAAGCTTGTGCTAACGCCTCCAACTCATTGGGAGTCCAAGGAGTTGGGTCCGCTTTCGTACTAGGTCCTTCATTTTGGCCCCGCTTTTTTCCTTTTCTTGCGGCTTTTTTTCTAGGTGCCGATGCGGGTTTGGGGGGTGGCGCTTGGGTTTCGGGCACGTGATCATCGTGCGAGGCCAAAGAAACGAAATTGTGCTCGTGTTGTGTTTGTGTTTCGGGTATTGGTTGCCATTGATGTTGTTGCATTTGTTGTTGATGCATTTGCCATTGTTGTTGTTGAATTTGATGTTGATGTTGCATTTGCCATGGATTCATAGGGGTGTTAAACGCGCCAAAAGAGAGTGGTTGTGGCGCGGGAGTACCGGGTGTCGATGGAAATCCGAACGAGGTTTGGTTTAAGGGGTTAGCGGGTGTGTTAGGGAAGAAAGGGCACATTGGATCCATGAAAGTTTATAAAATAAGTTGGAAGTTTATAAAATGTGAAGGTTTTGAATATTGGTATGGGGTAAGAATGAAGGAAAAGGTATAAATATATAAAGGAAAAAGTTTATTTTTATTTTTTTAAATTAGCCATTTGATAACGTTCAAAGAGCAACGACTCTTTTTTCCTCGAGAAACGGGACGGGGGACGGTGGAATTCCACTGAATGCACCGAAGTATGGTCTGGGGGGTGTACACCCTCGGCAAACATGTCCACATCACCCCACAGATGGCTTTTCCCGACCCATACCCCACAGTCTTACCACTTTCATATTTTACCTCCTCACTAAAAACGGGTCGATACATCATCTCTCCTCTCTCATCCCTCCCCACTCATAACCCTTGGTTTTAGGTGCTCGTACATATGAACGGTTCCCTATCTCTCACCTTCACATCGCACTCTATTCCGTCAACTCCACCCATATTTCCTAGAAAAACACCTAAAAATCATCATTGCGAGTGCTCTACTTAGACTATTTGGTGTGGAGACAAATTCCCCCAACTCCCCCAACTGTCACATCAACGCCATGTCATTTCCCTCATTTTCTCCCCCACACTTTGGAAATGGTTTCCCCCAACTCCCCCATTCCCCCTTCCTTTTTTTATTCTTTTTCCTTTTTATTTAATTATATATTTTATATTTCATAATTATTTTGTTATAAAAATAAAATAAAAAAGCTTAAAAATAAATAAATAAACTGTGAAAAATTATAAAAAAAAGGAAAGAACACAAAAAACGAAATTTCATAAAATTTAAAAAAAAATACAACCTAAAGTTCACAAAGTAAAAATACATATTACAAACTAAAGTTCACAAAATAATAAAAATTACAAAGTAAACTTCATAAAAAAACCAAAAAACTACTCGTCATTGTTGTCGACACGAAAATTATTCCAAATGTGATCGATGAGATCCGAAACAAGGTTTCCATTCATAGTAGTATCGTGTAAAGCCCACGTGTTTGATTCTTGTTGTCCCTCGTCAACTGGCTCGAGAACCTCTTCAACCTCATTCGGATCGTAAACGCATATCGCATGACCTTCGTCTTCAATTATCATGTTATGAAGTATTAAACAAGCATACATAATGTATCTCAATCTTTGTGGATGAAATGAAAGTGCTGGGCGTTCTATTATGTGTCATTTCGCCTTGATCACACCATACAATCGTTCGACGTCCTTTCTTGCCGCTTCTTGGCACTTCGCAAACTTTTTCCTTTTATCATCTGTAGAATTCAATATTGTCTTCCTGATAGACCAGTAGCTTGGGTATATCCCATCACATAGATAGTAGCCATGCTTATATTTTACGCCATTGAGCCAAAAAGAATCATTAGGGCCGGTGCCTCTAATCATGGGGTAAAAAATATGAGATCTTCCAAGAACATTTAAGTCGTTACACGAACCTGCAATGCCAAAAAAAAGCATGCCAAATCCAAAGATCTTGTGAGCAAGCGGTTTCAAGAATAAGTGATGGCTCTCCTACGTCACCCCGAGTAAATTGACCTTTCCATGCGTGTGACATCCGTCACTTTCCTTTTATTTTTTATATATAATAATAATAATAATAATAATAATAATAATAATAAAAATAGTAATAATAATAATAATGTTAGTCTAAAGTCTTGAACCCAAAGAACAAACCCAACACCAACCAAACCCACCCTTCTTTATTTTTTTTTTCGGCCCAAACATGAGAGCCCAGCATCAGACTGGCCCAATGGCCCAGCCCCTTCCCCCTTTTTCCGGTTTAAATCAAAAAAAAGGTGCCTACCCCGGGTTTCGAACCGGGCACCTTCCAGACTCACCCACGCGGACCAACCAGCCAAGCTATGTGGATTATTTGGTTTTTATTCAAATCAATTTGTATTTATAACCTTTTAAATGCTGCTGCTACTGGACGCTGTCATGAACAGACACGCGAACCAGCCAGCATTTCTCAACTTTTGGCCTTGATTGACCTTAATATTGGAAACAATTGACTATAGAGCTCGCGTAAATAATTAACACATCAAACCCGCGTCCATTACACACTAATTTCAATCAATCGTTGACCAATTTGTATAATTACGCGTTTAGACTTTAATAATATGTCAAACTTTCCAATTAACTAATCCATTGATCCTCAGTATAAATTGATGTGCAACGAACCTTTGAAACTCGCTCACACTCTCTTCTCCACCTCCAATATTCTTAATTATAAGCTGTTCGTTCGTCACAGTTGCAATTTTGACCTTTTGGTTTGACTGACCATTCGAACTCATAACGATCTTGTAAGTGAAATCTTTTTTGTGGGATTTGTTCATCGGCATCCACACATCAAAAGCCCTAAGATTAATTGGGCTATTGATGTGTGAATCAGTCAATTGATGATCTAGGGTTCATGGCTATTTAATTTGGGGTTAAACTGATTTACGTGTATATATTTATATTTATCAGAACAAGATTCATCACAACCACAGGCCTAGGCCAAGTGGTTGTGACTGTGGCTTGTAACCAGGACCACCTGGGTTCGAAACCCGGCTGGGACGCTTTTTGTTCATTTTTTCATGCTTTTAGACAAACAAATAATATACATATATTACATTTAAATCTTGTAAATTCCTTTTTAAATATCAAAACCTTTTTATAAATTCTAAAAAAATTATATCTATCAAATCTGATGTAAAAGAATTTTCTACAATTTTTAGTTTTCTGAAATTCATTTATTTAATATTTATAATAGTTAAATCAATTTTATGCTATTATATTTATAAAAATCTATTAAAATATCAAAACAATTTTATTAATTTCTACAAAAATTATCCTGAGTTTGTATAAAGTTAAACTTTACTGAAATGATTTTTAATTCTGAAAAATCATTTATTTTATATTTTTAATCAATTTTTGTTAGTTTTAGTCATAATTAAATCATAATAAATTCATTTTCCAATATTTTTGCACCAAAATTTTATATAAATTATTTCTAACTATTTAGAACTGAAATACAATTTTTAATTCAGAAATTCTTTGATTTTAATATTTTTAGATATTAAAGTCGTATTTTGACAATTTGAAATAATTAGATTAAATATTCTATTTTCAAGAAAATAATTTTATAAAAATTATTTTCATATTTAAAACCTTATGTTGTGACTATATTCAACTTAAAATTTTACAAAGAGACTTTTATTTATTTATTCATTAAATTTCTTATATTTAATAAACAAATCGTTATTAATCAAATAAACGTTTATCCCTAAATTCGAAGCCCTAGAAATACATATATCCTAGAGTTATTTCCCTTACACATTATCAAATTCTTTAGGTTGATACTTTGAGATAGTTCCAACACATATTTCGTTGTCCAAGTCCAATTTCAAGTTATTACGTGAACTGTGAGTATTCCTACCCCTTTTTGCTTTTATACATTTTTGGGGTGTTACATGTACACTATTACAATTTCAAATACAACTTTACATTTTCACAATACAATTCTAGTACTATGTGCATTGCTTACAACGTGCTTTATGCTTAGACAATACATGTGGATTACATTTGTACTTAGTGAAATCATTAACATGGTACAAGCCGACCTTAACATTGGATAGCGCTATTTGGATTGACAACCCGCCTAGATTGATTCTCCCCTTTTTCATCGGAGAATCCGTGGCCATTGTTAAGTTATCATCCATTTATTGGTTGAGTACACTACAGTTCATACAGTACATTATACAGTCACAGGGTTGATTTCGCTCAATTGTATGATACATAGTTTACATAATTGCACTGTAGCTTGCACTTGAATTGTATAACTTTTTAACCTACTATATATATCAAATCTAGGAATGCTCACCAACATTTCATATGTTGACCAAACCTATTTTTGTACATGTTTCAGGTGCAGTTTGATCTAGTGCTTTAGCAAGAGACATTTAGTGCTTTATTTCAATTCAATTATTTCAATATTTACATTTCATTTAGACAAATGTAATTTCCATTTCCATGTAAGACAATTTTGATTATTCAATAATATTTACATTTTAGTACCATGAGCTTTTGAACAATCGTCACTACGTGGCACCTCGATGATTCCGCCATCGGTTGGGGTGTTACAATGCGGTAGGGCAATTACGCCATGGCCAATGCGTACAATCAAGACTTCCTAGCATGTCAGGAAAGCCGTGTTTCTCTGCATGGTGCGCGTAGATCTTTTCGATGTTGCTCTTTCTTGGCGTACGCATATAAACCTTGCTATATAACTTGACGACATTTTCGCAGAACTGGTACAAACATTCCCAAGTCATTCTATCAGACATCTTCAAATACTCATCCCATGCATCACTAGCAATTCGTTCGAACAATCTCCTACTCATTCGGAAACGACGCTTAAACTGTTCGTCGGTGTACACACATTCTTCATCAAAATAGTCGGCAACCAAACGTTCATGTGCACCTTTAAAAAATATACAACATATACGACACATTAAAAAAATATAAAATAACCAAAAATATAAAATATAAAACATATTAACCACAAATATAAAATATAAAATATAAAACATATTAACAAAGAATATAAAACATACCCTCACGATCTCTATTAAGGGTCGCGCTCCGTGTCAATGGTACCGAAGACGCTTCACCATTGCTTTCGTCTTCCAACTCGCCTAAAATTTTCGTCGTCTCCAACATCGCACCAACGTAAAAGTTTAGAATGTGTTCTTCCTCCTCCGATGAACTCATGACTTCTCAATTCGATTTTTATAAAAAGTTGTAGATGAAAAGTTTTATAAAATGTTGTATGGTGGTGTGGGTTGTAGAGAATATAGTTTGTTTTGGTTTGAAATTGAAATTGATTTGGTTATATATAAACTTTAGTTAAAAAAAATAAATAAATTAAAAGTCCAATGGCTAGTTCAACGGTCCAAAGAAAAACAACCAATAGGATCACTCGGTGAAGAAGAGGAAATTCCCCCTAAGTCCCCGAAAAAAAAAACGGGGGGAGGGGGGGGGGGGCGGTGTTTTGCTCGGGCACCGATGCCATGTCATCTCCCCGAATACTCTCCCCCAACCCACACCATTTAGTCTTACCCTTGGGTGTTAGCTATCAACCAATGTTTTGAAACCCGGACCGGACCGGCCGGTCCGACCGGTCGGACCGGGAAACGGACCCCCGGCCGGTCCGGGTCACTATGTTGGACCGCCCCTAGCGTCGGACCGGGAGTTGAACCACCGGACCGGCGGTTGGACCGGGATTTTGGCCGGTAAGACCGTTTTTTTGGCCGGTTGGACCGGTTTTTTTTTTATTTTTTTTTTTTGGTTTTTGTTCCACTTTTGGGCCGGTTCATTGGGCCGGCCGGACCGGTTGAACCAGTCGGACCAGTGGACCGGTGGCGACTCCGGTTCGACGTCCGGTCCGGTTCTGAAAACATTGCTATCAACTCATCTAAATTAGTTAAACTTAACAATGGGAGATTACAACAGAAACTACGACCTCTAAATCGATAATTTTTTTATTTTTCATCAATATTAATATTAATATTTTCTTCAATATATATATTTTTTGGGACTACTTTTAATTTTTTTGACGGACAGATTCACGGGGTTCCACCTTTTTTAAGTAATTGTCAAAAAGCTTATTAAAGTCTTTAATTATGAGCGGCTTTTCCGGGAGTACACGATGAAGCAACTTTACAGTTACACCCATTATGTTTTCTGCAATGGCAATCTAACCCCTTTTAGTATTAAATAATGCAAAAAGTTCATCAGACGAGTACTTCAAAATGAAACATAACTAGACAAAACGTAAATCAAGTTAATATTTTCTACCTCTCTACATCAGTTTGATGAGGCCAGAACTTGAGTTGCCGATGTAAATGAACTATACGTTAAATGAATTGTTCGATGGGAATTTCATTTTCTTTTTTGAAGGTAAACTTCATTAAGAAACGCTCCCGGTCTTCAAAAAAAGGACCGAGGCAAACCGATTACATCATATACAAAGGGAACAACGCCCAATCCTTCCAAATAAGACTTTTAAACCTAGATCGCGATCTTAGCCAAAGAAAAGACAAGGATTTGATCTTAGCGACAACCTCACCAATTTTCGCTTGTTTACCTCTAAAAATCTTTTCATTTCTCGTATTCCAAATAACCCATAGAGAAACCATAACGATCTCGTGCACAATCTTATTGGCAGGACTGTTTGTTCTCCCATTCGCTAGTTGAAGTAAATCTTTAATGTCGAAAGCATATATATGACTCATAATATGACCAATTTTACACCACGAGCCAATCGCCGACCAAACTCCAAAAGAAAAACCGCACCCGGTGAAAGGATGCAAGGAGGACTCATCATCCACGTCACATAAGACACAGGACGTGTCAGGAACATTCACGTGCCTTCTACGTAAAGCTAACCTCGTTGGTACACGATCTATTTCGACTCGCCAAGTGAAAATTTTTACCTTCAAAGGAATCCACGCGACCCATTGCATCTTAAATTGCCTATGCTGGACTCTCCCTTGTATAAGAAGTTGTTTGAAATCGGCCACTGTGTAAATACCTTGACTATTGCCTTCCCACTTCCATTGATCCATATTATCCGATAAAAAAAAGCCCATTAACCTTGGATTTCAGGCTGGACAACTTGTTCAGCTCTTCGACAGAAAACAGATCATTCCTCCAACTGCATAGGAGATTTTCGCCATTACCCGTTGACTCCTATGAGTCAGTCACAATAGAAGTTTTGCTAACCACCTTTCTGAACAGATTAGGATAAGAATTCTTAAGAACCGAGTCCCCACACCACTTGTCTAGCCAGTAGCAAATCATTTTGCCATTACCCATAGTCCCTTTAAAGCTGCAGAGAAGATTTTGGGAATGAACAGTTAGCTTTTTTAGAAGGGTAGCGATAGACTTCCAGCTCCCCGTATTGTAACGTCCAACTGGAAGAAGGTCCCAATTATTGATGTTTTTATGGCATTCTTCAATAACTTTGCGCCACAAACAATTATTTTCATGCTTATACCTCCAAGCCCATTTGACTAAAAGAGCCAAAGTAACATCGATCAATTTAGCGACACCCAAACCACCATCTTCTTAGGGGTCGCGACAACCTCCCAAGAAACCTAATGTATTTTTCTAATATCTTCATCACCCGCCCACAAAAATCGCCTCATAACAGATTCAATTTCCTCAATAACTTTCAATGGCGCTTTATAAAGAGAAAAGTAGTAATTTGGTTAACTTGATAACACAGACTTTATAAGGATGAACCGACCTCCAATGGATAGTGTTTTCGCCTTCCACGACTTTAGCCGAGATTTACATTTTCCAATAACTGGGTCCCAATTACGAATCCAGTTCATATTTGCACCAACTCTAACACCAAGGTAATTGAATGGAAAACAACTAGGAGAACAGCCGCTAATCTCCGCCATACACTTCAACTCTTCTTCTGAAGTATTTATACCAAAAACGCTCAACTTATGTAAATTGATTTTTAAGCCCGAGCATATATGAAACACACGAAGAATACGAATCATCTTCTTGAAATTCCCAACTGACCATCTCCCAACCAAAAGAGCATCATCAGCGTACAACAAGTATGAGATAGTCGGCCCATTATTACCCACTTGAACACAATCAAACTCTCATTTTGAAGATGTCAAATTGATAATACATGTAAAGGCCTCCATAACAATGAGAAAAAGAAAAGGCGAAAAGATGATCACCTTGCCTTAACCCTTTTTCGCATTAAAAAACATAAGTGGGGGAACCGTTTACTAACACGGAGGTGCGAGCTGATTTCAAAATCCATTCTATCCAGAGACACCACCGGTTCAAAAAACCCATTTGATTCAAAATGGAAAGTAAGAAAAACCAATCCACATGTCTTATTTGTCCATTTACTTTGCTTATGTTCATTCATTTAATTAAATGCACCATATAGGAACACGTCTTATTTGTCCATTTACTTTGCTTATGTTCATTCATTTCTTTATTTTGTTCATTTATGTTCTTTTTCATATTCATTTAAATTTAATTATCCATTAGTTACTGGTAATACTGTTTGACTCATCATAGATAAACGTAATCAAATAGCATAACCAAGCATTGAGTAATTGACTAAGACCATATGTAGTGGAGCGCCATTTTGGGTGTTTTCTTCAAATTCGCGCCCCAAGCGTGATGTTTATAACGCTGGGTAACAAATCAAAAGACAAATGAGGAGAGCACACGTGGATTCTACAAATGTGGGTTTTCTTGTGCAGGTGGTGGTTTCGTGGTGGTGCCGATGGTTGTGCAGGTGGTGGTTTCGTGGTGGGTGACGGTGATGGGTATGGTGGACTGTTATTGTTGTGGTGGATGGATGAAAGGAAGAAAGCAGAGCAATGGTGGTGGTGATGGTGTACAGTGGTGATGATGGATTGATCTGTGGTGGTGGTGGTGTACTGTGGTTGTGGGTGTTATGTTGATAATGAAGAAGAAGAAGAGGTAGGTGATCTGTGGTGGTGGGTGTTTATGGTTGTTCAGGTTTTGTTTTGTTTGTTTTTAAATTAGCGCCCCATTTCTTTTCCCCACTACACCCCATTTTGAATTCAAGCCCCATGCTGACTCAGCTGCCATGTGGACTAATCAGAAAAGGGGGTATTCTATTTTTCACCCCCACTACACATGGTTTAAGGAACACACATTCATGTTCTTTGTTTATTAGTACCAATTCAGTACCCACCTTTTGAAGTTTTCTAAATCAGTACTTTCGGTTTGGTATCAGTACTTTACCAATTTTTCCCTTCAACTATCCCATATTGAGCGTCTTTGGAACCGGTACCAACACCCAATTTTGACAATTTTAGATCAGTACTTTCGGTAGCGGTACCGAGCTCATCCCCACTTTTGAACCAAAGAAAATCAAACATCAAAAAAGAAAAAAAAGTAGAAGGACCAAATTGGAAACTTTTCAATATTCTCAACTTATTTTAATAACTTGAGAATCATTTTACCAATCTCCCATCAAATCAAACAATAATAATAATAATAATAATAACAAATAATAATATTCCTCTGCTTTTGTACACGTCTGGCATAAAAGTCCGGACCAACCTTCCCAAATCATTCACCTAAATATGGCTGCTACTCTCCAACAGGTAACTGTATTTACACTCAATCCCTATTTATTTCATTCCAATTTACGAACCAAATAGTCTCTGTAAGTTTCTTCATCGTTTGCACATAGTATTCCACTCAAATAACAACACACACACAGATTTTGATTTTGCATGATTTGGGGATGTTTCTGTTTATATATTTATCTGTTTTTTAGTTTGTGATCGTGTTATTATTGGGTTGTAAGTAGGTTTTGATATTTGTTTGTTTGTGTAAGGAATTAGGTAAGTATTGACCATTGAGCATTGTTGGATTGTGCAGAATTTATAGGGATTGTATGAAATATGAGGATCAATGTTGTTTTGCTTGCAATCAATGGCGGACCCAATATTTATTTTTTTGGGTGGGTCTATGTGTTTGGTTTTGGGTGGTTCAACCGGATGAACTGTGTTGTACAGGGTGGTTCGACAGGGTTAATTAGTTAACTATATAATTTCATATTTTAAACCTTAACACAAAAAATAATCTAAAAGTACATAATTACATACTAAAATACTATCAAAAAGTTAATCAATAATTAAAAAATAATCCATAAGATAATCTAAAGTTTTTAATTTTTTAAAAGTTCCTTAATAAAAAATATAATCTAAAAATAACTCAAAAATTAACCTATGTCGGTATCGGTATACCGGATTTTACCGGCATTATAAAATCGATACTGTTTCCCATATTTACAAAGTGTTTCGTACCAGATTTCCATTCGAAAACGATAATGCCGGTATAACCGGCCGGTATTTACTGGTTTTTAAAACATTGATTTTGCCTATAAACTATACTAAATTTATGGGGTCCCGCCCCTGCTTGCAATGTTTTTTTTTTTTTTTTTTGGCTATGATAAGCTTTTAGGAGCACCTAAGTTGTGGAGGTCATGGGTTCAAGTCCTACGAGGAATAGAAATTTGGCGTTCAAAAAAAATAAAATAAATAAATAACTAAGTTTTTGGTATCGAGATTTGTACCTTAGATTTATTCAACCAGTTTAAGGTAATGAGGATGATGAAAGGCCTTATTATGGTTAATTTTCAGTAATTATATACAACTATTAGATTTAGTTTTGTTTAACTGTATTCTTTTATGTGTCTGGAAAAGTTAGTGTAGAACTGCAGGTTTTATTAGTCAGTAAAAGTTAATATGTAAAAGTAAATATCTGTTTATCTGTTTCGATTTTACGAAAGAAAAATTTGTGTAAGTTTTTGTCGAATGGCAAATTATTAGAACTGAAGTAGCTGGCTCGGGGATTGTTGGAAATATGAGGATCAGTGTTGTTTTGCTTTGCAATGTCTGTTGCGACGATCATGCAGATAGCAAATGGAAGAGTTTAGAATAACGAAGGGCGTAATTATTAATGATTTTCAGTACTGATATACAATTTTAGATGTACTTTTGTTTATCTATATTCTTTTGTGCGCCTATGGAACGACTAGAGTAGATCTGTTGGTATTATCAGTCCGTAAAAGTAAATCTGATAAAACCAACTGTTAATCTTGCAGCAGTGGTAGATCGTCGTGTTTCAGTCATCATTTATCCACCTCACAATGGGTTATGATCTTCAGTATATATTGGAAACCAAGAGATTTGTGTGGCTTGTCGCTGCAGTATTTGCTATGTTTATGGTGTTTCAGTATTTCGAGTTTCCAAATCGTTACGTTATGTCATCCTTATTCTCTGTCAGCGAGAGTCAAATAGTTGCGAACACTACCCTGTTTTATGCCACAAATATCAGTAATATTACTAATTTACGTAATAATATACCAGACGCTGCAAGCCCAGTATCTGCAACCTTTTTACCACCGAATTCACCAGCTTTAACACTCCCTGCAGCCGTAAATACTACACTTATTACACCTACAATACCTTTAGGTCCCAACACTTCTAAATCTGAATCATCTGATAAAGATGTATCAACGTCCGTCAAAGATTTTAAAGAAATACAGAAAAGTCCGGTTCATTCAGACAATAAATCATCTGTAAACGGTGTTATTAAGGGGGATGCAGTGACAATCGCAGAGATGCATGATATGTTGGTTCATAATCGAGCTTCATCTCGTTCAATGGTATGCAACTTAATTTCCTATATTTTTCTGGTCTCATGGAATTATTTTAGTCAAAGTAAGTTCTTAACTACTCAAAATTGTTATAGAAACCGCGATGGTCTTCAGCAGTCGATAAGGAATTACTAGACGCAAAATATCAGATTGAGAACGCTCATGTGAATGAAACTGATCCTAGACTTTATCCTCCCCTTTACGTTAATGTTTCAAGGTTTCAGAGGTGAATACATATTTTTAACCATTTATCGAATTAAAGACAGCTGCACACGCGTTTTGTAGATCTTATGATTATCTTATCGTTGAATACAGGAGTTATGAGTTAATGGAAAAGATTCTCAAGGTACACATATACAAGGAAGGATCAAAGCCCATATTTCACCAGCCACAAGCGGTGCTTAAGGGAATATACGCGTCTGAAGGATGGTTCATGAAGTGTATGAAAGCAAGCCAACATTTTGTTACTAAAAAACCAAAACAGGCCCATTTGTTCTACATTCCGTTTAGCTCTCGGATGTTAGAAGAAACGCTATATGTTCCCGATTCTCACAGTCATAAAAACATGGTACAGTACTTGAAGAACTACCTTGACTTAATCGCGGGGAAATACAATTTCTGGAACCGAACTGGTGGATCTGATCATTTCTTTGTTGCTTGTCATGATTGGGTAAGCTATACAATCCAATCTGATTTTTATAACTCCATTTAAAGGTGCAGAAACAAGCCTGGGCCTGAGACCGATCCTGGGCTGACATACCGTCAAAGCCAAAACATACGGGCTAACCCTGAAAAAAAATATTGTTTGGTCCTGAACTTTTTTCGCAATGTCGGCTTAAGCCCAGGTCTTGTATAACCCTGAAAGTTTTAGGCCCAAAAGTCCATAAGCTACCTTTTGATTTTTGTTCAGTTTTTAACCTTTTGAATCTTTTTTTTTTTTTTTTTTTTTTGTCTAAGGGTTTTTATAATCTACTCAGATTTTTGTAAGGTAAGCATTTTTCAATTATTTTCTAGACAAAACAATAAAGTTGGACCATGCTTTAATGGTACTGCGTAGGCCCGACGGGTCCAATGAATGCCAATATTTCAGGAGACAGGTCCCTCGCGGCTCATGTTAATACGTCTGGTCTTTTCCTGCCCATGTTGGACCAGGCGTTATCAGGCGCAGGTCTTGTGCATTTCTAAATCCATTAGTCATCTCCATTTTTAATAAAATTTCAGGTTTCTTATCTCCATTTACATGTTACTTTCAGACCCCATCCATAACAAAGAAACATATGGACACTTGCATACGCGCTATGTGCAACTCAGATGTCAAAAAGGAAGGATTTACACTAGGAAAAGACGTTCCTTTACCTGAAACATTGATTAGTTCGCCTAAGAACCCGTTAAGAGAATTTGGCGGGAAGCCCGCTTCCCAACGCACGACGCTAGCTTTCTTTGCAGGACGAATGCACGGTGACGTCCGCCCAATTCTTTTACAACACTGGGAAAATAAAGACCCTGATATGAAAATATTTGGAAAGCTACCAAAATCCAAACACAACCAAAACTATATTCAATACATGCAGAGCAGCAAGTATTGTCTATGTGCAAAGGGCTATGAAGTCAACAGTCCTAGAGTTGTGGAGGCCATCTTCTACGAGTGCGTCCCAGTGATCATATCCGACAACTTTGTCCCCCGTTTTTCGAGGTTTTGAACTGGGAATCGTTTGCGGTTTTCGTGAAGGAGAAAGACATACCGAATTTGAAAAACATCCTCGTTGCGATTCCAGAAAAGCGGTATTTGGTTATGCAGGATAGGGTCAAAAGGGTACAACAGCATTTTTTTTGGCATGTTAAGCCTATCAAGTATGATGTCTTTCATATGATTCTCCATTCAATATGGTATAACAGAGTGTTTAGAATAAATCTTTAGTATTTTTTTTAAAATTGAAATTGTATATTTTATATATTCCAGTAGACAGCAACAAGCTATGCCGCTAGCCCCTTCTGGATAATAGTTTTACATTATTGTTTAGATTTTTTTGTAACATTGAAAAAAGATGGATTTTGGTCTTTGTTACAACAGTGAGATAATTGAGTTCTGACAGTTTTGTTCCTCAATTGATATGTGTAAGCATTAAGACTGCAAGAACATTTCTGAGGCTGCATTTGCCAATTGCCATTAGTGACTGAAGAGAGAGTACTGCTTCATACAAAAAAAAAGTTTTACCCATGGAAATTTTCAGAACTATTATGGCTAAGGTCATTTTTATATTTATTATTTGCTAGTACAGTGATATATACTCTATTGTGATGCCAAGTGGCAACATTTCATTGGCCTACATACTACAACCACATCTCGAACAGCGATGTCTAAAATTTATCTGAATACCCTTATGAGCTTTGAACCGTCACCACTTGTTTGAGAGAAATTCGGCAAGTCACCAATGCTATTGGTCCAGTGAAATTAAATCAATCGGCTATTTACAACAGGCCGAGTTGCAATGAATAAATTTATTTATTGCGAATCTTCTAAGAGATGATTATAGATTAAAGTTAATAAGTTTGATAGAGAGAGGCTATTGTACAAAGCATTCTTAACGTACAAAGCGTGAGAAAGATTCTCGGCCATTGATTAGGGTTAAAAACCAGTGGTGGCATGATCGTAATATCTAAACATGATTAATGTTCAGTTAAATAGTCGAATGATAAATTAGACAAATTACAATAATCCATTAATTTTTTTAATTAAACTGCCCAAATCTCATTAATTCATGAGAACAATTACATTTACAGACAATCAATGGATTTGCAATTCTCGTTTCATAACAATCGATCAGTCGTTTTGCTCAGAAACATGCTCTGTTTTTTAAACAAAAAAACAGAGCATGATACTGATGTTGAAAAAAAAAACTTCAAAATAAAAGAATAACCATCTAAACGTAAATGAATAAGTTGAAATGTGTAAACGTGCGTTACCATTGTAAAAAACTTTTATGAGCGCAGGTATGCTTTGTTTTCAAATGAAAAACAGAGCATGGTTACTAAACAGAGCTACAAAAAAAAACTAAAAAACGCACTCATAAAAACAAAAACGCACCCATAAAATCATAAAATGCACCCATAAAATCATAAAACGCACCCATAAAAATCATAAAACGCATCTTCATCTCTCAAAGGCAGAACCACAAAATAAGCACTCAAAGACATGCACCCATAAAACGCACTCATAAAAACAAAAAAAATGCACCCATAAAATCATAAAACGCACCCATAAAAAATCAAAAAAACGCATGCTACCTTGATCGTTATTTTTATGTAATCACCCATAAAATCATAAAACGCACCCATAAAATCATAAAACGCACCTTCATTTTCATATTCTTATTGATCATCAAAAATCTTCTTCTTCTTCTTCATTCTCTTCACTACCTCAATGATCATTGTTTTTCAGTAAACAAATATAATCAACATATAAAACTAAATCACTCATGGGATCGACACTCATTATCAATCGTGAACAAACGTTATAAAAATGAATGAAAAAACAGAGCATCACATGATTATCGAGATCTAGGTTTGAATCAATAGCAGTTATGTTTAAATCTGCAAAAACATGATCAAAAAATTATAAAACTATTGTTAATCACTGGAATGTCGTAAATTTCTTCAATCGAATATGATTACGTCGTAATTGAAATAAATATTGCTATGTTTGATTATGTATTTGAATCAGAGGTTGAAGAAACAAAATGTCTAAACTACCCATGTAGTCAACCATGATTGAGTTTATTGACCATAACTATGGTTTACAGGTGTCATTATCATGTGGTTTCCTACACTTTTTACATTAATGTACTTTGTACCTAATATTTTCTCAAGTTTGATAAACTCTGGTAAATGTTGAAAGAAATTGATTAACATTAAAGAGGTCCAAGTTATGTTATGAAACATATAATTATAAAAGTAAAATTAAATCAGTCTTTAATTGGTAACAAGTTTCTAGATTAAAAAATAGTTAAAATTAAATTGAATTAGTCACTCATTTATAAAAAAAATTAATTCATAGTTAACAGCAAAATGACTTAAATTGATACATAGGTTCAGTATTAAAATTAATGAAACCTAAGATGGCCACAAAGAATGTTGCGACTGAAAAATCACATTTACATATTTTCAATGTTTTAATGTTTTTAGGCTAAAAAAATAGTGCATCGGTTTTACCGGGTGGGTCAACCGCTTGACTAGTTAACCGTAACATTTTATAAAAATACATCAACTCAAAATATTCTAAAAATACCTAATTCAACAAAGTTTTAATTTTACTAAAAGTATACAATAGTTTTACGACATTGGAGTGTTGAATGCATTAAGTCCGTGATCACTTAAAAGATGAAATTCACCATGGAAGGTTGGTATTAATATCGAATTTTAGTAAAAATTTTGCAAAGCGTTTCAATGGTTCGAACCTGTATGATCAGATTTGCGGGCGATATAAAACACATACCATATTCTAATTTTACCGGCCTTTGTTGTATCGGGCCATGTCTAATAGCAGTATTACGTACTGGTATAACTGGCCGGTTTATACCGGTATAACCGGCGTTACTACGGTGTGGTGTTGGTGTTTCACGGCGTGATGGAGCCATTACGGGCTAACGGGCTCCACCACGGCCCCACCACCCTAATACAAATATCTATGCTTTGCTAACACCTAAATACTATAATTAGACGAAACATTGTCAATAGCATTGGCACGTAATGCCACATCATCTTATTAAAGACCGCTACTTTCTATGCATAATCCCTGCCTTGTATTCTCTCATAATTATCCAAGAATTATACAAAACAGTTCTATTTACGTTTGTTTTTATTGATTGACCCACTCTTGTCCATATTCATATGTATGTTCTTGCAAACCAGCGAACACACATGAAACTACAATAGAGTGGCTGTCCTTGTGTGTCGTGACACCATCCACATCCATCCTTCTCATCTCATCATGGTTGTTGCAACGATCTTGATTTCCATCGTTGTCAACACGATACTTTGCTATATTTTCAAAAGGCGCGTGTTAAGCGTAAATTTAAATTTGGTGATAGAATTTTGAAGAGACGGAATAACTTTATGGTATGATAATTTTGAAGAGTGTCGTTGTCACTTTTCATGGCAACTTTTATATGACCATCATTATGTACATGAAATAATTCATGACGGACAAATAATAACCTACTCCATCACAATAGACAACACTAAATTGTTTCATATAGCAATTATTTAATCTTTAAGATATGTGTCTATCTATCATCATGATTCCATCATCATAAAGTCATTTAGGAATCTTAACTAATTCAGACATCCAAATGGACTTTATGTTTAAAAGGATTTATCATGTCAGTAGTTGACATAGTGCCTCTTGATCTGTATATCTTCAAAAAAAAAAAGTTTAAAGGCAAGTGGTGGAGCTTCGCCTAACACCATGGGCCAGCATGTACTGATTACCCATTCCACCTGGATTGAGGATCTCCTCAGGTGGAATCCCCACATGTGGTAAATATGACTCTGACTGGAATCGAACCCTCAACCACTACATGACCTCCGCTCTAGCTTCCCCCAATTTCACCAACTGAACTAGGCTTCATCGGCTCATAGGTACATTTTCAGACTTTCCGTTAATGATTGCTTAGAAAAAAACACGGCTCATCAATTGCCATAGACTACCGATAGCAATTTCTTCGATAGGGTTTATAAATAACAATACATCTCTGTATTTCAAATGATAGATCAATATTTGGGTGTGGTATGTGAGGGGAGTTTTCCCACGATGTTAGCAAAAAAAATTCTATACGGATACTATATAATCGGAACTTTTGAGCAAAAATTTCTGGGAGTCGGACGCCCCCGCCTGCCCCTATGAAGCTGCGGCCATGCGGTTGGTATTTCTTGTATGCATTATGGCTGTTGGTTCAGTCCCCACCTAAACACTCTCTACACTCACTTACGTCTCTACACTCACTTACGTATGTATATTATATGTATGTATAGTTGCAGAGGGTTTGTAAAAGAAAAGGAATAGAAGGCTACTGTTATATGAATGAAAGGGTTACCACTTTATTGAATAAACAATGGCCTTATATAGCCAATATGTACATAACTTGCAACAATAGAAAACTATAAAATAATATCAAGTCTAGCTAAATTCCTAAAGAACCGGTACACCTCTTCCTTTGAGCCAACGTTCACCTAGAAAAGAGGTACAAAGAATGACTTCTTCTTCCAACATAACGAACACTTGTTATTTGCTCAAACTCTACCAATTTATTCAATGCAACTAAATAACTTAAACACGTCATCCTTTAACTCGTGAATAAACCCGAATAACCCAACAATGGCATACGCTCAAATGTAGTACTATATATTTAGAGTTAACATTATCTGTCTTAGTTTATAATATGTGATAATGAAATGTAGTTTAAGTTTATCTATTGTGGAAATATAGATTAACACCGATGACAACGTACGGTTGGGGTTGATATATATAAGCATGTAGTAATCCCATAATTAGTGCATGGCCATATAGTGAGTTTAGTAATTAAAAACCATTCTCCATTGTATGGAACCAGTGAGAGTTGACATTTAGTCTCCAATACATATAAATTCAGTCTTTAATTATCTCCTAATACCATGTTATTTCAGTCCCTGATATATTTCTTCATGATTGAAAATCAGTCTCTAATACTATGATATTTAAATCCCTAATGCATTTCTTTAAGAACTAGAAAAGTAATGCTTTAGACCATACCTATAGTCCCAAATATGTTTCATTATCGCGATCCCATGGTAATTTAGTTTTTAATAAGATGTACGTTTTGGTACTATCTTTTTGAATGTTTCATTCACAATGTGTCCAACGAACAATATTACGATACATAACTGTATGTAAAATAAATAATCAGTCAACAATAATCGGTTATGTTACGCACTATATATTTTTTGTTGCTAAGTATTGTATTAGTAACCAAATTTTATGACCTATAATTTGTCTTTTGAATTTTCGATAAGATTACTTCACTAGTCAGGTAGTAACCATACTCAAATGTTGATTCATTGGTTCCTAGGGCTGTAAACGAACCAAACAAACACGGACAAGGCTTTGTTCGTGTTTGTTTGTTAAGGTTTCTTGGACAAACGAACCGTTCACGAACACACTAACGAACATAATTCTATGTTTGTGTTTGTTTGTTAAGAAGTTCAGTTGTTTGCGAACTGTTCGTGAACACGGGTCTTGAACACAAACAAACAAAAACATATTAACAAAGTTGTTTTTGTATTGAAATTGTGTGTTGTGTACAATAATTTACATTACAATATATAGGGAATACAAGTTGAATGAAAAGCTACAAAGTAAATATAAAGGCATGAATCATGGGCATGAGTCATGATTGTCTACGGTAAAGCGTGTCATCTACCCGTTGAGCTAGAACATCGAGCTCTTTGGGCCCTTAAGGCGGTTAATCTTGATCTTACCGAGGCCGCTAGGAGACGATTTTTCCAGCTTCATGAGTTGGAGGAGCTTCGGGATGCAGCATATGCATGGTCATTGAGCATTAAAGAGAAAACTAAGGAGTTGCATGATAAGAGGATCAAGAAGGTGAAGGAGTTTAAAAAGGGAGATAAAGTGCTTTTATATAATTCACGGTTGAAGTTGTTCGCAGGTAAGCTTAAGTCCAAATGGGCAGGTCCATATACAGTTAATGAGGTTCTCCCATATGGCATAGTCGAACTACTAAATGATGCAGATGGAAACACTTGGAAGGTTAACGGTCATAGGCTTAAGCTTTATATTGGAGGACCGTTAGACCCGAAAGAGAAGGAAAAAACTCCTCTTGAGACCCCTTAGGATGAGAGTTGGTTGAACCTTGGGAAAGGTCCCAAGTGTAGAGTTTGTAGAGGTCTATTTTCCGTTAAATTTTCAGTTAATTATGTGTTTTTGTTTGTGTCTTTCGTCGTTTTTTTCGGTTTTGTGTTTGTGTGTTGAAGTCATATTGCAGGAATTCATAGCCATATTGGAAGAGAAAAACATGAGCAATAAAGTGACTCAAGGTAAGTTAGTCAAATTTTAATTAATTTTGGGTCTTGGAATAGGCAAGTGAAAAACTCAAAAAAAAATTTCTAAGGCATGAAAGACCCAAATTCCACAAACTTTCTGTGAAAAATCACTCATCGTGCTACGCGATGACTTTCCCCTTTCCTTGGTCGCGCGACGCGGCGTGTAACCAAAAAAAAAAAAATCACTCATCGAGACCTTCCCTGCTATTGTTTTTTCTTTCTTCCTCCTCTCAACCAAACCAAACCCTAACACCACCCATTACCTCCCACCACCACCTCCACCCCTCTGCCGCACCATAACCCCTCCACCCGCCTCCCACCTCTGGCCCTTGCAACCCCTCCGGCCTCCACCCCTCTGCACCCACCGCCTCCGACCCACTCCCTCCACCATCAAACCCCCGGTCCCTCCCCACCTCGTCAGACACCGCACCACGACCACCCACCCTCACCGTTCATCCTCCGACGGGCCACCACTATCTCCGCCTTCCAACCCCCTGCAGACCCCTCCTTCCAATCGGCCCCACACGCAGCCCTCACCCTCTGCTTCACCAACAACAACCTCCTCAAAACCCACCCGCCTGAACCCTCCTCGTCCGCCCTAACCACCCGCCTGAAACCTCCTCCGCCAACCACCACCTAAAACCCCTCTCTGCCCCTCCGTCTGACACCCTTCGCAGCCCCAAAATCACCACCGCTCTGCCTCCTTTCCCCTCCACCAGCCATCATCTCCAACCACCTCCTCGTCACCACAGTCCCCTCCTCTGATTCACGCCAAATTTCTGTTTTCTTTGCATTCCATCGTCCGCAGGTATGGTTTCTTGCAATTTACCTTTGTGCATTTATCGTTTATGTCTTGTTTTGTTCGTATGTTTCTGGTTAGTTTGTGGTCGTAGTGTCGTGTCTGTAGAGTCGTATATTTTGTTGATGTGTTTGGAATTATGTCTTAGTGTCGTGTTCTTTTGTGCTTTGATTGTGTTGGTCTTGTTATGTTGGGATTGTGTCGTTTGTGTCTATTGTTCATTGTTATCGTTGGTATAGTGTTATAGCGTCGTGGTGTTATTGCGTCTTGTTTGGGTATGTGTAATAGTGTCATTGTTTTCATCAATTGATAATGTCCTTTGGCCGACTTTTGATGTTGTCTAGTTGAGTTCTACATAGATCTTTTGTGTTAGTAGTGTCGCGTCTTTAAAGTCGAGTCGCGTATAGTTCCTTGATGTCTTTGGTATGGTGTTATAGTGTCGTGGTGTTATTGCGTCGTGTTTGGGATTGTGTCATAGTGTAGTTGTTTTACTTAGTGTTAATGTCTTTTGGTCAAGTCTACATGTCGTTTAGTTGAGTTATACATTAGTCCCTAGTCCATTAGTGTCGCTTATGGTCATTGCTTGCTTTGTGTTGGGATTATGTCATAATATTATTGTCGTTTTTATTAGGTACAAAATGGCAAAAACTCCCCCGTCTAAGGGGAGTTTTTCAACCCGAATTAAATTTTCACAAATCAAATCGTTTTCTCAATTATGCTTTCCGGGTCGCCATTTTGCATCATTAGGCACTTGTACTTAATTGCGGACAATTAAAGTGTCGGGATGAGGTATGTGTATTTTTTGAGTTAGTTTTTACTTGTTCTTGAGTCGTGGGTGTAAATTGAGTCTAAGTTTTTATTTTTGTCTTGAGTCGAGTCGCTGGGGTTTTTATTAGCTTATAGGCACGAGCCGCCTCGCCCGTACTCAATCTCCATTCGGGCGAGGCGCGGTTCACATCTTCTTGATAATCCCAGTTGTCAGTCCTGTCAGTCACGACCGCGAAAGAAATGCTATACGGTCGTTTACTAACATCAAATCAACTTTTTGCTTGTTTCTTTAAAGTTGTTTTGCAGATATGTCAGGTGAAGGCTCCTCGAACGCAGCAGCAAAAAGAAAACGGGATCCACCCCGCAAACCGATTCAGTATTCAGAGCCAGAGAAGCACAATACTGTTGAACGTGATAACCTTCGCGAGCATACTTTACTTAAATTTGCTTCAGGAACAAAAGAAGCAGAAAAGTGTGACGTTTTGATTGATCTACCTTTGCTGACACCGCGAACTATAGATTGGGATCTTTTAGACATAGTTGGGCAGCGGGACTGGATTGAGAAGTTGTTGGGCCCCAGGTTTAAGAAGGTTTTGGCTTGTGATAAACCACAATATGAGGAGATCACTATTGAGTTCCATTCCACGTACATACACAGAGAGGGTGGGTTTTATGAGTCAGATGCAGTTTTATTCTCTCTGGGCAGGGTACTACATGAGATGTCTATTCCCCACTTCGCAGTTGTTACAGGTTATTATACTGCGGAGGAGACCCAGACTTCCGCGTTTCTGACTAGTTTGAGGGGTGTGAGCAAGGAAGAGAGGGAGTATTGTATTACAGAGACAGATTTAGAAGAATTTTGGAATTCGATTGCTAATGTTCCGTACTTAGGTAGGTTGTCAGGGTCGGCGATTCGGGATCCCGTTTACAGGTACATTATTAAGGTCCTTGGTTGCACTTTGGTGGGAGGGAAGTCGACTGAAAATAGAGTGAATTGGGTTGAGTTGTTTTGTTTATATTGCATGGTGAAAGGCCGGGAGGCAAATTTGGCTAGTGTTATGGCTTGGTCGTTCTCGAGACCGAGGAGAGGTGGGACGCGAGCAGGCTTGGATATGGGCCCGTACATCACCCAGATAGCTCAAAACTTGAATGTGATGAGGCAGCCTGGGCCGTATACCGAACACAAGTTAGTGAAAGGACCCAAGAAGCCCGGGTATTATGGTTTGAAGGATTCGAGGAATGCAAATATCATTACTAGCACTGACTCGCCTGAATGGGTAGCTATCACACCAGGCCCTCAAGTATTACCTCCAGAGGGTACATCAGCAGCAGCTACTCTTCAGCAGGCCAGCATCCCTACCAGATTACAGAGACCTCGACAGAGACACGAGTTGCCAGGTCGTCAGTATCCTCTCAGAGAGCCACCACCAGTACCACTTACTCTAGAGGCATTAGCTGAGCGCACTGATAGGCAGATTAGGGAGTTGAGAGAGCTGATTACTGAGGGTCAGCGAGCACAGGCAGAGAGCCAGCGCAGGCAGGACGATGCATTCAGGTTTATTATGGGGGCATTGAATTTGGGCGTACCAGAGTTTTTCAGAGCACCAGAGCAGCAGGAGCAGCGGGATCCACATGATGATTAGGAGCAGTGTGAGGATACGAGTGCAGCATGATCATCTGGTTATATCTTTTGTTTATTTTTCTTTTGATGATGTTTTTATTTGATCATGGTCTGTACTAAACATGATATTTTGTGACATGCTCTGG
This sequence comes from Ambrosia x helenae, assembly GCA_030844895.1. Taxonomy (NCBI): domain Eukaryota; kingdom Viridiplantae; phylum Streptophyta; class Magnoliopsida; order Asterales; family Asteraceae; genus Ambrosia; species Ambrosia x helenae. The sequence continues at coordinate 23,352,792 of CM061227.1, read as the reverse complement.
GACATGGGTTGGCAGGTTGGCACTTTATATATATATATGTTGGCTATGATGGGATTATATGTGTTTGGTAGAATATTTGGCCGCTTCGTTCGTTGGTGAGAATTTGGAATTGTTTGCTGAGCACGTTTGAATTGGATGGCATGTTTTTGGATTAGACTGGCACATGACAGTCTTGCTATATTTCCAGCTAAGTCTTTTCCTTTTTATCTTTTCTTTTTTGTCTTTCTTTTTGTTCATTGTCAGTTTTTTTTATTGTGTTTGAGTCAGTTGTCCATTCCTGCATTGGGGGCAATGCAAAATTTAAGTGTGGGGATGGACCGTGTCGGTTATAGTTGAGTCTAAAAAAAAAAAAGACAAAAAAAAGTCTCTGATTTTGAAGTTTGCATTATATAAAATATGGAAGATGATAGGTAAAGTTAGGTGTCCGGTTTTCAAATAGTATGTATAATAAGAGATTAAAATTGATTGAAAACGTGTCTGATTTGGGATATGTGGGTAGACTCAACTGGTAGAAAGGTTTCCTTTGAAAAGTAATAAATTAATTATGTTAGGCTATTTTGTGGGTTCTCATCTAGGAGAAACGGGGAGACCGAAACCGCCAAAAATAGTATAAGAAGCACTGTTATAAGTTTAAAGCCGTTAGAATTTCTAATCACTTTGAAATTTTTTTTATTAGAAATCAAATAAAAAATGCTGAAGCTTAAGGTGCCTGACCACTGGGATAGCGACTTGGATTGGTCACACCCTCTGAGTTAAGTATGCTGAGATGAAAAAAAAATGCTGAAGCTTAAGGTGCCTGGCCACTGGGATAGCGACTTGGATTGGTCACACCATCTGAGTTAAGTATGCTGAGAAAAAAAAAAAGAAATAAGTGGTTTTAAATTCTCTTGGCTTTTTACATAAGACGGTTGGGAAATGGTCAATTGGTCGTTCCTTTAGCTTCATAAGCTTGAGGCGGAATTAGGAGGAACTGTGGCTTCCTTTGAGTGAGACCCTAGATAGACTAATCAACATGAACTTAACATAAATAAAAAGGGGCTTGAAGACCGGTTTGGGTTTAAGAGGATCAGTATACCTGCAATCGCAATCAACATGTTAGTAGATTATTAATTAAGTAACCTATGTTTTGAAACTGGATGTAAACCTAACTGTGATTCCATAGCATAATTCTTTTTAAGGGACAAAAAAACATAAGTGTGGGGATGTTTGATGTATTGCAAAATACATCGGTTATTTGTACATATTTTGCGTCGTTATCGAGTCAGTGTGTGTCGTTTATATATATTTTTCGGTTTCTATTTAGTATTTTATGTGTCACAGGAATCCGGATGGCAAAAGAGGCAAATTTATGCATAAACGGTGCTTTACGAGGTCCCGGATGAGTCACAAGTGAAAAGAGAAGATAAAAATAAATAAAATTGAAAAAATCACCCCATCGTGTCACGCGACCGAAGTCCTTGCACCCCGTCGCGTGACGCGGAGCCTTTTAGATTTAGCAAAAAGTCTATTCTACCCCTGCCAAGTTGAGATAATTACCCTTGCATGCCCCCGTCAGCTTTGAGTGCGTCGTGTCACGCGACCACTTACCCATAACCCCGTCGCGTGACGCGATGGCCATCAGGAAGCCCAAATTAGTGTTTTTTTCAAGCCCAAGCGAATTTAAGAACCCTAATTCGTAATTTTATGAGTCATTCTTGACTTTTGGACGAAAATAGAGCTGCTCAAGGTGATTCCAAGGCAAGAAAAGGGCAAGGTTCGAGATTTGAAGCTAGAGTTTCGACTTCCTCGGGTGTTCATCATTCGGTTTAGTTGTTTCTTAGTTTTCTTTCATTCAAACTCATGTTGATTGATATTATGAACCTCTTAATTTCTGTTTTGATGATGTTTTGTGGCTAAACTCTTATAGCTACCTAGACTAAGACAAATACTATGTTTTGATTTGCGATTTCTATGGTTTTTTGAAACTTGTTTGGATTTATGATTTAGTAAAGATTTTGATTTCTCTAGATCTAGTGTATGTGCGTATCTATTATTTTTTGATTGTTACTTATTCACTCCACTTGCACTTTTGTGAATGTCTTTCATGTATGAGTGCTAGTTAGGTTGCAGACTTTGTGTAGCAACTAGTTTATGGTCAATAGTCGCGAGTTTACCATAGGAGTGATATTTGGTGGTTAGAAGATTTTAGGTATTCTTCCACGTTCAATAGCTGTGAGGAGAGGACTTGTTGGTATGTCTAGGTTGTTAGATTGCTAGGTTAGAGGCTTTGTGAGAAGATCTACCTAGTTTCCCTTTCAACTCCTGCATATCAAGTTAGATCTAGGCTTCAATAATTACCCCTTGCACCTAGTGTACTGAGGCTTTCGCGCTGTGAGGTAGATTGTCTAGCGGGTACTCGATCATAAGAGTTAGATAACCTGTGAGGGTTTGTACTCCAACCGGTAGTTTAACAGCACAAAAATATTCTAGGGTTTCCCCTTGAGAAGGGTCGAGGGTGTCTAGTTTATTCTTGATGTTTAGTATTTTAAGATCCCGGTTCCAAATCAGTTCCATAACCATAGAAGCTTACCAGGCATAGTTAGGAGTCTGGTCTAGGTAGTGTCTTATCATCATCTAAAATCAGCTTAGCTCAATTATCGTTTTTAGTCAGTATAGTTAACCTTAGGTTATCTTTATTTTATTGCAATTTAGTTTTTAGTAAAACCCCTCTTTTTATTAATAAATCATTTTATTTTAGTTTTAGATAAGTTTTCGAGTCTAGTTACCGTTTTCTATTAGAGTCTCGTGGGTTCGATATCTGGACTTACTTTAGCTTTACTAGAGTCGATAGGTTCGCTTGCCTGTCAGTAGTTTAGTTTTTGAGAGTCTAGAGTATTACTAGGTGTCTAGTTTTAGGTTTAATTTAGTTATTTTTATTCACTGGCGAAGCTTAGTAGGGGCCGGCGGGGGCGGCCGCCCCCCCCCCGAATTTTCACGTAGAAGTGCCGATTATATAGTATTCGTATAGAAAATTTTGGAAATATAGGGTTTCGACCCCCTGAAACTAGTGACTTCCGACCCCCCGAACCTTCGGTTCAAGCTTCGCCACTGTTTTTATTAAACTACTTTTAGCACATCAGACTCCAATCTTGGACCGAAAATATAGGAAGGGTGCACGTGCAAGCGGTTTGGTGAGCACATCCGCGAGTTGATCCTTAAAGTTGACATGAAGAACTTTGAGTTGCCCGGAATTGACTTGTTCCCGCACAAAGTCATAGTCCAGAGCGATGTGTTTCATGCGGGAATGGTAAACAAGATTTGCGCATACATAAGTAGCTCCGGTGTTGTCACAGTAAAGCGATGGGGTGCTCTTAATTGGGAGCCCGAGCTCATCAAGTAAATTTTTAACCCATGAGAGTTCAGCCGCAGCATTAGCGAGTGCTTTGTACTCAGCTTCGGTAGATGATCTAGAGACAGTTTTTTGTCTAGCAGATTTCCAAGAGATGATATTGGACCCAAGATATATGAGATATGCTGTAGTTGACCGTCCCCCCATCATTAATACCGCCCCAATCTGAATCCGAAAAAGCCTGCAAGTTTAGGTTAGTATTGCGTTTCAAGAACAACCCATGATGGACCGTTCCTTTCAAATAGCGGAGTACCCGTTTGAGAGCTTGCCAGTGTGATTGTTTAGGTGAGTGCATGAATTGAGATAATTTATTGACGGCAAAGGAGATGTCGGGACGTGTGAAGGCAAGATACTGCAAAGTGCCTACAAGTTGGCGGTAGGGAGTGGGATCGACTAGGGGAGTGGAGTCAAAGGAAGAAAGAGAGTCGGAAGTGCTTAAAGGAGTGAGAACCTCTTTTGCACCATCCATTTTAAAGGTGGTAAGAATATCTTGAATGTGGCGATGTTGGGAAAGAAATAGACCATGAGGCGTAGGAATGACTTCGATTCCTAGAAAATGATGGAGAGGGCCTAAGTCTTTGATAGAGAATTGGTTGTTTAGGGCTTGAACAAAGGAATCCATAAATGGATTGTGATTGCTGGTGAGGATAATGTCGTCAACGTACACAAGGAGGTAGCAAGTGATGTTGTTGAGATTATATACAAAGAGAGAGGAGTCAGAAATGCATTTTTTAAAGCCAAAACGAGTGAGAAAGTTGGTTAGTTCGATGTACCAAGCACGTGGTGCTTGCTTAAGCCCATAGAGGGATTTTTTGAGTTTGCAAATGTGACGTGGGAATTCCGTATTGATGAACTCGGGAGGTTGCACCATAAAGACATCTTCGTGAAGAGTCCCATGAAGAAACACATTATTAACGTCTAGTTGACGTAAAGACCATCCTTTTGAAAGAGCAATAGAGAGAACGGTGCGAATGGTAATGGGTTTAGTAACGGGACTAAATGTTTCATGATAGTCTTTTCCATATTGTTGGTGAAACCATTTGGCAACTAGACGGGCTTTGTACTTGTTAATCGTGCCATCGGGTTTGCGTTTGATTCGGAATACTCATTTGCAACCAATGGGAGTTTGGGTTGTGTGAGGGACAAGTTCCCAAGTCTGGTTATGAAGGAGAGCATTATACTCAAGGTCCATGGCATGGCGCCAATCCGGATCTTTCAAGGCTTGAGTATAAGTGGATGGTTCAAGAGAAACGGGTAGAGGGTGAATGGTGGTAGAGTTGACAAAGTTAGGGTTGTAATACTTTGAATTGGGTTTTGGTTGTCGACGAGGTGGTTGAGGGTTATGTGGAGGTGAGTTCGTGGGATCATCGGATGTGTTGGATGAAGACATTGGTGAGGTGGGGTCGGTGGAGTGGGAATCGGTTGGGGTAGGGGTGGTGCTATCGGGTGGAGTTGGTGGGCCAGTTGGTGAGGGTGTCTCGATGGGTTGGGGTGTAGGGCCTGTTGTGTGGGAGGTTGGGCTGTTTGGGCATGTATTGTGTGAAGGAGGTAAAGGAGGTGGGCCGTGGGTTTGTGGAGGGATAGGGGTTTGGGCTTCGGGTGATGTGGGCTGGGGAGTAGGGGTTGGATGATGCAAGATGTTTGGGTCTGGAGTGGGTTGGTTAGAAGAGGTGGTTGATTGGGCCGATTGGTATGTGGATAGGAATGAGTCAAATGACATGTGTTTGGGTTGGGGGTTGGTGATTTGAGGTGGACAAATATGTGGGATAAATTTAACGTGGCGAGAGTGGTATAGTTTGTGACTAGTAAGGTCATAGCATTTGAATGCCGATTTGGAGGATGAGTACCCAAGAAATATGCACGCCGTTGAACGGGAGTGGAGTTTGGAAGTAGCATAGGGTCGTAACCATGGGTAGCAAAGACAACCAAACGGTTTGAGTTTGGAATAAGTAGGAGCGGTTTTGAACAACATATCGTAGGGAGATTTGTTGTTAAGGATGGGTGTAGGCAAACGATTGATTAGGTGGGTTGCAGTTTGAAAGGCATGGGACCAAAAATGTTGTGGTAAGTGGGAGTAGTGGAGTAATGCGAGGCCGGTTTCCACGACTGTCGGTGACGTCGTTCGGCAATACCGTTTTGTTCCGGTGTGTGAGGTGGTGTTGTGTAATGGGAGATACCTTGAGAGGCAAGATAAGGTGAAAGACCCATATATTCACCCCCATTATCAGTGAACAACGCAACAATGTTGGTTTTGAAAAAGTTTTCAACAAGAGATTTAAATTGTGGAAAAAGAATTTTGACATCGGATTTTTGTTTGATTGGGTATAACCAAATGTATTTGGAAAAATAGTCAACAAAAATGACATAGTATTTAAAGCCATCGATTGACGTTTTTACGGGACCCCATACGTCGGAGTAGAGAAGTTGTAGAGGTTGATTGGCAACAAAAGAGTTTTTGCCAAAAGGTAGTTTGTGGCTTTTATTTAGGGAACATGAAGTATAATGAAAAGACTCATGGGTCACCTTATTAAAACGAAGTCCCAATTTAGAAATTAAAGACTTGAACACTTGAAGCGATGGATGTCCAAGTATGTGGTGCCACATTAGAAGAGAGTTTGTTTGGGTGTTGTTGACTTGAGGGGACAATGAGATTGGTCCATAGTAGACATCATTGATGTTCACTCCTCGCATGAGGCGCGCCCCCGTGCGTAGATCCTTTACAAAAAAATGGTAGGGAAAAAATTCAACGGAAACACGATTAGTACGACAAACTTTGGCAACGGAAATAAGATTATTTCGAAGATTAGGAGCAATTAAAATGTTATTTAAAAGAAGTGGGCGAGAATTTGTTGGAATAGTTGTTTGAGCAATATGAGTTATAGGGAGAGTTTTACCATCACCTAGCCTGATCTTATCGGGTCCTCCGTATTCGGAAAGAACGGAAAATTGTTGGTTGTTGTTCGCGGTGTTGTTGGACGCACCGGTGTCCCACATCCAAGATGAGGTTGTAGCCATTGGGTGAGGGGTGGTGTAGTTAACCACCGGGGTGTTGGTATTTTGAGGCAAGACATTGTGTTCTCGTAGGAAGAGACTAAGTTTGCGACAATCTTTAGTGTCATGTCCGGGAATGTTACAATAGTAGCAATAGGTGTTATTGTTGCGATTCGGGCGAGTGTTGGTATTGGTAGTTCGGGTTGTGGCGACGGTAATGTGGGTGATTTGTTTGGCCATGGTGAATCGAAAAAAAGGTATAATGCGGACAGAAGGTGTCTGTCGAGTAGGTTGGGATCGAAGATGGCTCAAGGGAGCTTTTAGGCTCTTGATACCATATTAACAAAGTTGTTTTTGTATTGAAATTGTGTGTTGTGTACAATGATTTACATTACAATATATAGGGAATACAAGTTGAATGAAAAGCTACAAAGTAAATACAAAGGCATGAATCATGGGCATGGGTCATGGGCAAGTATCATGGGGTCAATAATCTTGACTTGACTTGGCTTAGTCAATAATCTTGACTTGACTAGGTAAATGAGAGGAGAGTAATCTTCAATTATTGATTGCTTGATTTAAGTTGTTAATAAAACAAACATTTATTATGCAACTAACTAAAAAAACATTGTTAATATTAACCATTAGACAAAGTACATCTACTAAACAATGTCGATAAGTCAAATTGTACTAACTTAGACATAATTATCTAAAATTACTTAGGCATAGGCATGAATACATGATATTCCTAATTCAAAAGTTCATAATTATCCTAAGTTTTAACTAGTGATCGGACATAAACAAACATACACGAACAGATATAAATAAACGAACGTAAACAAACACATTGCCGAATGTTCACGAACGAACGAGACACTTGTTCGTGTTTGTTTGTTTAGTTAATCAAATGGAATTTTTTGTTCGTGTTCGTTCATTTATTAAACAAACGGACACAAACGAACTTTCCGCCGAACGGTTTACGAACTGTTCACCGAACGTTTGGTTTGTTTACAGCCCTAGTGGTTCCTCATGTTATAAAAGGATGTCCCTATGACTAACCATCAAATCCTGTTTGATCGCCTATGCGTAAGTACAAATTTGACACTCTTTAGTGTATGTGCCTATAACTTTTATTTTATTGTGAGCTAATTTATATATATGTGCAATGGCAGTATCCGTGCCACAACATTGTAGGAACTTGTGCTCACTGCAGATCGCAGAGGAGGGACATGATCCCACTATTTCCAAGCTTTTTTAGACGAGACACACAGAGAAGTATGTGTGGGATGTCATCTGAATCACTTTTCTTTAGCCAAAGGCACATGAAGTCTTGATATGTTTTCTTTAAGTCAAAGGCAATTACTATTACTATTTTATTATATAAGTATTGTTTCTTTGGTGTTAGTGTGCTCCGATCCCTCTCCTGAGAAGAAATTAGGATCAGTGGCGGATCTAAAAATTAAAATAAGTGGTAACATTTTATAAAAATTATTTTAAGGGGTAACACAATATTTGTTTTAAGGTTAACATTTTATAAAAATACCTTAAAAAACCAATTTTATCCACTTCGCCAGGATAATCGAGGGTAACAAACGTACCCCCTGATATTGAACTACATCCGCCTCTGATTAGGATACTGGTTAATTAACACTTTTGTAAGGGATATATTATGTTTATTGTATAGTTATACTGTCAAAATGTCTATAAACTAATACTTATATTTTTTTTGTTTTAGTAAAAAAACCACAAGAAAGGTATAATGATTAACTTAATCAAATATATGTTCACGTGGATCATTTACACGTCAACCGTTGATGACCCTTAACTATGAGACGAAAGTGTTGCAGGCCAGAAGAAGAGACACCACTTTGGAATCGGGGCCACCATTGAAAATTATTATGTGATGACCGGTGAGCCCGATACTTACACAATCGGGAGATCTCACGCTCCTCGTGCTCATTTAGAGTATTTACCTTTATGAGCAACTGCTTTTGAGTCCCTATGGTTTGGTCATTTTAACTAGTTGAATCGAAAACCTAAACTTGTCTTGATATGAGTTAGGACTGTTCATTTTTAACCGGAACCCAAAACCTGACCCGAATATAAAGTAACTCGAACCCAAATAAACAATCCGACCCGAATAACCCCGACCCGAACTTTATATGGTTTAGTTGTCGAGTCACTTTTTTTTTTGGCCAAAAACCTTAATAACCCGACCTAAAAAACCCGAAAGCTAAGAAAAATAACCCGAAGAACACTCTAATATGAGTCCCATTGATTTCTGATTTTACCTAGCTGAGTCCAAATCCTGACACCATCCAACTTAGTCGTTAAACCTCACCACGTACTATGCACGCGAGGGGTATTTTTATCCATCACCTCTTTAATATGTTTGAATTGATTTTGGCTCACGCTTCATCTTCAAATCTTCAATTTTTCACCCTTATCTTGTTATCGACGACTTGATTTTGAACCAAGAAAACTTCGTTCAAGAACTAAGAGATCTTACACTGTGGTGGGTTCGTAGTCCAAATGTCGCGTGAAAATACAATATAATTACTTCTTAGAATTTCAAAATTTTATGGCTTTGAACTAAATAACTTATGATGCAAAATGCGACCTAAATTCAATGTGTTTTTTTTTGTTTTAGCTGTTAGGATCTATATTGTATTCCATCCAAGTCTTTCATTGAGGTTATTTTGAGAATTGTGGAATGTATGCTCATGGATATGATAGATACTCATGGTAAGATTATAAGGAGTGGAGGGGGAAAGAGGGGGATGAAGCGTCATGTGGTACTTGTAGGACCTACGTGTGAAAGGTGAAAATTGTGGGGAGTGGAAGGGGGGAGGGGGGGATTATTATTATTATTATTATTATTATTATTATTATTATTATTATTATTATTATTATTATTAATGTGTGTGTTAAATTTAAAAAAAACGAGAGCCAACCAAAACCTGCCACATATCCACTACATGTCCCCCACGCCTATGGTCTTCTCCCCACCCAACCCCTTCCCGCCCCCTTCCACGCCCAACCGGGGCGGTGTTCCCGCCCGTAAAGACTTTTCCCGCCCCCCTTTCAAGCCCCACTCCGGCCAGTCTAAGGTAAACTATATGGATATGATAGATGATGAAGTAGTGCATTATCACTTTACAATTCCACGGGCAAAATTTAAGATACATCCTTCCAATTTGTCCTTTACAATATTTTTACCCAAAACAAGGTCTATTTGATATTAGAAGGTACCAAATTCATCTCATTTGGTCACAAAGTGAATTACACCAAAATCCAAGTAACGAGTAAAACAAATTTCATTCTCCTTCTCTCAGTTGGCCTTCTCTTACCAATCTCCTCCTGATTATTGGTGGATCTAATTAGAGGGTGTTTGAAATTGAGTTTGAAAATAACTTATTGGCTTCTTGAAAAAGCCAATAAGTCATTTGGAAAAGCACCAAATCTCAGCTTTTGAAAATGACTTATTGACTTTTTGAAAAAACCAATAAGTTGTTTTCAAACTCAATCCCAAACACCCTCTTAGTCTAGGAACAATCATCATGTTTACACAATGGAGGATCCTCCAACAATTAGGTTAATTTTGTAATTATTTAAGTACTTGGTTTACAAAATAAAATCTTCACAAGGTTTGCAGAAAAACTTATTGCTATTTAACTACAATGTAATTGATGCCCGAGATTTTTTAGATTCTATTTTCAAATCAGAGTTGCAGCACCACGCGAGCATACAACCGATCGAAGCCATTGAACGATTTCTCTAAGATATGGAAATATAAGGATTTTAATTTTTGGGGAAGATAACATGCATGTATGTACAAAGGGGCAGAGAATAAAAAAGGGCGACTGGATAAAAAAAACACAAGTGCATAGCTCATAGTGACGTTCAACAAATAAGTTGGATGGGATTTGAGATCTGGACTCAGGTAGGTAGAATCAGAAACCGGTGGCTCTTAAATCAAAGACAAGTTTAGGTTTTAGATTCAAGTAGTTAAAATGGCCAAACCACATGCACTCGAAAAGAACTTTACTCTATCTATATATAATGCAATTGATATATCATCAACACATTACTAATAACTTGATAATTTCTTTTTAAAAAATATCCTCCATAATATATAAATGGGACATGGAGGAGAAGAGACCACGCAAGGAAATAGAGACTGACCGAAAAATGTTGAAACTGCTCAAACATGCCATGAAAGATACGTTGATAAGATAATAGTTGAATTCAACACTACCCCTCATACCCTTCCCATATACCTAAAAAAACCTTAATCAATGCTGACCAAAAAATATGAATCTGCTCATCAAACAATTAAGAGGATAATAGTCGATTTCGACACTACCAAAGCGGACAGTATCTAGTACGGTGCTTGGGTTGTTACAGAAGGTATCAGAGCTAGGGTTAGGCCGGTGTGCTAATGAGGACTTTGCCAGTAGGGCTGTAAACAAACCAAACGTTCGGTGAACAGTTCGAACACGAACAAAAAATTCCGTTTGATTAACTAAACAAACAAACACGAACAAATGTCTCATTCGTTAGATTGCGTTCGTGAACGTTCGGCAATGTGTTTGTTTATGTTCGTTTATTTATATCCGTTCGTGTATGTTTCTTTATGTTTGATCACTAGTTAAAACTTAGGATAATTATAAACTTTTGAATTTGGAATATCATGTATTCATGCCTATGCCTAAGTAATTTTAGATAATTATGTCTAAGTTAGTACAATTTGACTTATCGACATCGTTTAGTAGATATACTTTGTCTAACGGTTAATATTAACAATATTTTTTAAGTTAGTTGCATATTAAATGTTTGTTTTTGTTTGTTTGTGTTCAAGACCCGTGTTCACGAACAGTTCGCAAACAACTGAATTTCTTAACAAACAAACACGAACATAAAATTATGTTCGTTAGTGTGTTCGTGAACGGTTCGTTTTTCTAAGAAACCTTAACAAACAAACACGAACAAAGCCTTGTTCGTGTTCGTTTGGTTCTTTACAGCCCTAGACTTTGGGGTCCCTAGGGGTTGGATGTAACATCTCACATTGGTTTGGAAGGGGAACGGAATCCTCCTAATATGGAGCTGGATACCTTCTATATCAGATGCGTTTTAAATCCGTGAGAGGGGGGAGGGGCGTGCCAGCTACCAAAGCGGACAATATCTGATTCGATGCTTGGGTTGTTATTATTACTAACAAAATATATACCATTATTTTCAATGATCAATGGGTAAAGTGTAATTCGGTAATATGTTGGTAAAATCCGTAGAACCTGTCGTAAAAAAAAGGCCGATGCCGCAAGAATTGTCAATGGTCCGGTGCTAATAGTTCCGTCGGAGATCTATCAATAATATCCATTGGTAATCCATCGGAAATTAAATTACCTACGCCTTGATTTGCAACGTAATATCACTGGCGAATTATTGGCAACAACAGTTACCAACAAAATAGTGATGGATTATACATTGTTAAATTTATTAGTATTGTACTAGTGAGTTTACCCGCGCGTTGCAGCGTGATCCACAAATAGGTTGCAATACAACATTATGATACTTAGGTTTTTTGCCGCAAGTTATGCAAAAATAATAGAAATGTGCACACTATGTTTTAACAAGTATTCGTAGAAAGAAAAGAAAAGAAAAGAAATGTGCACCGCCACTTAGAACTGCTTGTAGTTCACCACAAAAACCATATACTCATTATTGAACAAATCTTAATAAACCAAAGGTATGTTACTGTAACAAACCAATATGAATGTTAGGATCTGAGTTTGTTTGTTTTGATTGTTTAACTAAATGATGGAAATAATGAAATGAAAATAGAATGAAAGTGCAGCGGAATAATAAACTGTAAATCAAAACAAGAGAGTAAATGTTTTTAGATCGAATGCTTTCATTAACTCAAAGATTACAATCGTACAATTACTCCCCCTCAGCCTGATCACACAGTGTTTGTCAGAGAGAATGTTTTGTGTGTGATACAATAGAACAGTACAAGCACTGTTCTATTTATAGACAGACTCAAAGCACTGATGACCTAGGCTGACGTCACCTAAGACAGTGACCTCTAACAGAATAACAAACATAAACATCTGCTTATTACAAACTACTGTTACATTGAAAGCTCTGATATTAAACAGCTGTTGAAGATAAACTCTGATGGTCTTGTATCCACTGCTGGAGCCTAAGTGCTGTTGGTTCCAGCAGTGCTTTGGTCTTCAGTACTTGTATCAGCAGTTGCTCTTCATCAGACCTTTGGTCAGCAGTTGTTCTTCATCAGTTGTTTCCTCAGCAGTTCTTTATATCAGCAGTTGTTGAGCAGTTGTTTGGATAGAACAGTAGTTAGGGTCAGCAGTCTTTTGGGAGAAGCAAGTTGTAAAGACTATTTATTCAAGGATCAATCTGATAGCATGTTTTGGCTTTCTAATCATCTGTTCTTCTCCAGGTCAGCAGACCCAACAATCTCCCCCTAGAACAGATGATGCCAAAACTCAGCTTTATTTATTGATCTTTATTCCTCATCAGACTTTCTCTGATTTGACCTTTGAATTGTAGTTCAAAGTTCAGAGCAAATAAGTCTTCTTCATCTCTTTCTAGATCCAGATTTAGCAATGCTTGGTGATCTTCTGCACATAGGCTGTAAGCATCATCCATGCTGATCTTCTGAACCCTTCCATCTGACCTGAGCAATGTCAATTCGTGGTTGTCTTTGTTGACCTTCCACTTTAGAATTTTTGAGTCAGTGGATTTGTTGAGATGAACTTTTATTCTTGATGAGTTGGGTGAAGGAGGTCTTCCAATGAGTTCTCTGAGCTTCTCTGTTGTAGGATCAGAGAAATAATGTATTTGATTGAAGAGCCCTTCCTTGATGAATGTATCTGCAAACTTTCTTTGATCTTCCTCTGACATCTCCTTCTGCTTCTTGAACTGTCTACTTGCAGCAGCTGTGAGATCAGAGGTTTCAAGTAAGCTGTCCAGATTAAAAGTCTGTTGGGGTCTCTTCATCATTGGCTCATCAGTGTAAATTGGTTTTCTTGGAAGGCTGGGATCCTTCTTTCTATTTTCTTCCAGACTTTTGTAGGTTTCAACCAGCCTTAACTCAGACCATCTGGAAACAGACCTCATCTCCCCATAGTTGGCAGCTACAATCTCCTGCCTCATCCTTTTGAATTTCAAGGCTCTGACTGGGTCTCTGCCTTTGCTAAAATTAGGAGTGGAGACTTTAGCTTTGGGGTCTTTGGCCATTTCTTCAATTCTGAGTAGTTCTTCTCTCAAAGCATGAGTAGTCCAACCATTGAACTGCTTTTTGTTTGCTTTGTAAGGCTTGGTTGCCATTATCTGTTCAAGAAGAGATTCCCTTACCTCCTTTTCCAAATCTACACTGAGAGGCATGGAGGACATGGAATTGCTCAGGGTCTTAGCAAAATCTTCAATCCTTCTGAGTTTGCTAAGCTCTGCTGAATGGATGCCCTGAGCAGTCCTGTCATCCTTCCCTTTGCATTTCTCCCTGATGATGGCATCCACCTGCTCACCCTTGTATTTCAGATAAGTATCAATATTGAGAGGAACAGGGAAGTTTGGGAGAGATGGGAAGGATCTTTCAGATGGCTGTTCAGTATTGTAGAAGGATTGTAATTCCCCCTTGAGTAGATCAAGTTCAAGAGGATACTGAACAACCAATGGTGTAATGGTTGGTGGTGGTCTATGGGATTTGAACTTGGATGTATGTGGTAAGAATGATGTGATTGGAATAGCTGTGATGGGAGGAGTGGATTGGGCAGTTGAAATGGTGGTTGGTGATGTGTGTATATTTTCATCATGCACAACAAAGGTTGATTTTCTCTTCCTTGTGTACATGATTTTTGGTGAAGGTGATTTGGTAGCAGTGGTTGGATCAACATCTGTTGGCCTTTTAGTAGAACCAGCAGATGTTGGGGTTTTGGCAGGTGATGTAGGTTTGGTGGTTGTTTGTTCAGGTGTGTGTGTGTTGGTTTGGGTACAGTGGTTTCAGTGTTTTGGGTAGTTTCAGTGTTTTGGGTGACAGTGGTTTCAGTAGCAGTGGTTTTGTTAACAGAGGTGGTGTTTAATTTAGATGGTGGTTTTCTAACATGCTTAGCAGGTCTTTTCATCCTTTTAGAGGATCCCACATCTTCTTTCTCCTGCTGTTGTTCTCTTTTGAGATTCACCAGTAACTCTGCTTTAGCTTCCAAGGTGTCAGCCCTCTTTTGTTTGGCCTGAGCTGCCTTTTCAGCTTCTATGTTTGCAGAGTCATCTACTGCTTTATTTTTCTCAGTGGTTGGCTGTGGTGGTGCTGTTGGTGTTGCTTGTTGTTGTTGTTGTTGTTGTTGTGGAGCTGATTTGGTAGACTCTGGTTTCTTGGCAGACTTGGCTTGACCTTTTTGAGAAGGAGGACAACCAAAAGGATCTAGTTTTGGTAGCCTATCTCTGCTACTCTCCCCCTTTTTGGCATCATCAGCTGTGAAAGCATCATCATTTTCATCCCTGAGGATGGTGGTAGGGGCAGAGCCAGTAGTCTTCAGCAGATGGTCCTTGATGGCTTTAATATCTGCATGGGTATCTGTGTACCTTGCATCTACCATATTTCTGATCTCAGCCATGTAAGTCTCATGTGTCTGATCAGCCAGTTTTCTGTGAGCTATGATGATGGGGGAAACTGATTTCCATAACTCACTGGCTATATCAGCTGTGGATGGTTGACTTTTGGAAAGATCTGCAATTGAGCTCAGTATAAGCTTGACATCAGATTTGATGTCAGCAACAGAGGTTTCAATGACAGAAACTCTGTCCGTCAATTCTTGGTATTTTGACCCATCTCCTAAATTAATAGGATCATCTGAGTCCCTACCAGTGGTAGTTCTACCTGATTCAGGCCTAATAGGTGAATCAGATGCCCCTTTGTCTTGGTACTGGGGACTTCCAACTGTTTTTGGAGACACTATAGTGGCTTCAACAGTTGTTGCCTTCAAGGGAGTCTTAGCTATGTAATCACTGTCCTGATGTGAGACAGTGGTCTCTACATCAGTAGTGACTGCTCCACTTGAAAACTCACCTAGAGTTTCATTGAACCCAGGTGGTGTAACCTCCTCTTCTGTTTGTGGGATAGCAGATTGAATATTCTCAGGGCCAGTCACTTGTTGGAGTATACTCTCAGTGACAGGTGGAAGAGAGGAACTGGGATCTTCCTGAGATTTGTCAATTGCTTCAAACAGAGGTTGCATTGTTTGTGGGACATGGGATGGTGAGAGTGGAGGAGTAACAAGAGAATTAGCCCTGGGAGAAGGGCTTGTGAACATTTGGTCAAGTGACTCAAATGTATCATGATGTGTGTCCCCTTGGCTTACAACATGATCCTTTTGAGAGGAATCATGAGGAGTTTGGTCAGGTGGAGGTATGTCCAACTGTTGTGAGGAAGTAACAACAGTGGTTTCAGGTTGCTTTTGTTGTGCAACAGAGGTTTCTTCTGGTACCTCATCATCCAGAAGCCTCATTTGTGGTTGAGTGGAGGTTTTTGTGGATGGATGTTTCTTTTTGGAAGTGGCTGGTGTGGGTTTCACAGCACTGGATGTAGTGCCATGATCACCAGGAGCAGTGGGCTCAACAACAGAGGTTTTGACAACAGTTGTTGCCTTTGTCCTCTTTGTTTGTGTTTTTGAAACTTTTGACACTTTAGACACTTTTTCTTGGGTGCTTCCACCCAGCATTCTTGTGAAAGTTTCATCAGTTAAGCTTTTCATTTGCATAGCCTCACCCTTTTTGAAAACTTTTTCTGGTAAGACTTTTTGTAAGATTACACTAAGAATTCTTGGGTAAATAAGAAAAGCATTGTTTGACCCAGACTTGACAGCTTTCACATTTGATACCAAGTCCATGAACAATCCCTGGAAAGATTGAAGTCAGAGTTTGACAACATGGCATAACCCAGATATTGCATCCTCAATGGGATTTCATTAAAGGATGTGGACTTAGCAGAGACACAAAGAAGAAGAGTATGGAAGAAAAATTTCATGACTGGAGGGAAAAACTTTTTGAAAAGAGTTGATCCAGTCATCTGACCATCATACCCTCTTTCTTGGAACTCAGTGTGAAGCTCTGTTTTAGTAAAGGAATCCTTACCTTCCAGGTCATTCAGTGTGAAGGTTGTGGATATGGTTTCAGGGGTAATGACGATACTGGTTTCTCCAATTTTGGAAATAATGGAAGTAGGCTTTTTGTCTTGTAGTAGAAACTCAGCATTCAACCAAAACTCTTGGAGTGTATCAAGATAAATGGGGGCGTTGGCGGTTAGGATGGGTAAGTATTTGGAGTTAAGGAAGATGTCGATGGTGGAATGAAATGGAGTGTTGTCATCTGTTTTAATCAGATAGGGGAGACAATTGTGTGTAGCTTTGGCTTGAAGATCCATTGTAATGGATTTCGAAGGTGAAAATGATTGAATATTGATGAAGGGTTTGAGAATGAAGAAGGCGGTTTACAGTATTTTGAATACAATGAGACAGTGTAACATCTGTTGTGGTAAAACAGGGTTTTTATAGGCTCAATGAAACCGCTGATGTGGCCAAACCTCTGCTTATATGAGCAGACGTGGCAATCATCTGATGGATGTAACATCTGGTGGAGAACAGCTGTTTTTGGTAAACAACTGATACAAACAGCTGATGGATCCAACTGTTGTGTTTTTTTTTTTTTTTTTTTGGATATAATATATATATATATATATATATATATATATATATATATATATAGGCGGACAGTTGTTTTATCTTGAACAGATGTTCTGAAACAGATTTTTCAACTAACAGTTGTTTTATCTGATCAGATGTTTTGAAACAGACATTTCAACCAACAGTGGATAAGAATGAAACAGTGGTTGTTTTATCTGAGCAGATGTTATAAACAGATTTTTCAACCAAACAGCTATTTAAAAAAGATTGATTTTCTGAAACATTTTATTATGATTTATAGAAAATTTATTTTGTTTAATCCATGTTTAACATACCAATTCTGGAAATCAGATTTGTAAAGGTAGATGTGTCTAAAGCTTTTGTTAACACATCTGCCAACTGATCCTCTGTTGGAACATGGTGTAAAGAAATCAAACCTTTTTCATAGCTGTCTCTGACAAAATGATGTCTTATGTCAATGTGCTTGGTAGTGGAATGAGAGACTGGATTCTTGATGATATTTTCAGCAGCTTGGCTGTCCAACATGAGTGGAGTCCTAAGTGCAGTTATCCCAAAATCCAGTAGTTGATTTTGAAGCCACATGAGTTGGGCTGTACAGCTTGCAGCAGCAATGTATTCAGCTTCAGCTGTTGAAGTTGAAACAGCTGCCTGCTTTTTGCTTTGCCATGAAACTAAGGCATTCCCTAGAAATTGGCACCCTCCTGAAGTGGATTTTCTTGTGGTGTGACAGCCAGCAAAGTCACTATCTGAATAACCTGAAAGCTCAATGTTTCCATTAGCAGGATACCAGATACCAAGTGTGGGAGCACCTTTGAGATATCTGAATATCCTTTTCACAGCAATAAGGTTTGACTTTCTGGGTGAAACCTGGGATCTGGCACAGACACAGGTAGCAAACATAATGTCTGGCCTAGATGCAGTTAGGTACAATAAAGACCCAATCATACATCTATAATGTGTTTGATCAACCAGTTCATCCTTGTCATCAATAGTGAGCAGCTTGACTGTACTCATGGGTGTGCTACATGGCTTACAATCATTCATCTCAAATCTGGTTAATAAGTTCTTTACATATTTGTTTTGGTGAATGAATGTGCCATTTTGCAGTTGTTTCACTTGAAGACCAAGGAAACACTGAAGCTCACCCATGGCACTCATCTCAAACTCTGCTGTCATGAGTTTTCTGAACTCTTCACACATTTGGTTACATGTGGATCCAAAAATGATGTCATCCACATATATTTGAACAATCATTAAGTGTTTCCCTTTCCATTTAAGAAATAAAGTTTTGTCAATTTTACCTCTTGTGAAGCCAATGGATAAGAGAAATGTGGAAAGAGTTTCATACCAGGCCCTTGGTGCTTGTTTGAGTCCATACAAAGCTTTGTTGAGCTTGTAGACATAGTCAGGATGGAATGTGTCTTCAAAACCAGGTGGCTGACATACATAGACTTCCTCCTAAATTTTGCCATAAAGGAAAGCACATTTGATGTCCATCTGATACACCTTTATGTTGTGGTTGACAGCAAAGGCTAAAAAGAGTCTGATGGCCTCTAGTCTAGCTACAGGAGCAAAGGTCTCATCATAATCTATTCCTTCTTCTTGTCTGAAGCCTTGAACCACAAGCCTGGCCTTATTCTTGACAACAATACCCCTTTCATCAGTCTTGTTTTTGAAGACCCACTTTGTTCCTATAGGACAAACATCCTTAGGAAGTGGTACAAGCTCCCATACTTGTTGTCTTTTGAATTGAAGGAGTTCTTCTTGCATGGCTTCTACCCAACTGTTGTCTTTCAGTGCCTCTTGGTACTTGACAGGTTGTGTGAGGGATAAGAAACCTGCAAAAAGACAGATATTTGAGGATTGGCTTCTTGTGAGCACACCCTCTCTGATGTTGCCAATGATCTGGTCTGGTGGATGAGCTCTTAAGTAAATAAGATCTCCTTGATATGGAACAATGGCATTTTGAGGTGATGGACAGAGGTTTGATGACTCTGTTGGTGTAACATCTGATGGTACTTCTGTAATGCCATCAGATGTTTGAAAGGGTAATGGAGGAATGGGTCCAAGTGGTGTGAAACTTGACTGACTTTTGTCAACAGATGATTGACTTTTGTCAACAGATGATAGGTCAGTGGTAGTGAGGGGTGAGGCAGTGGTTTGAGGATAGGACTGGCCAACAGTGGTTGACACAGCTGTGGCAGAGTTTTGACAATTGTTTTGAACAACTGCTTCCTCTGAGGCAGAATAGATTTTGTAGTGACTGGGGATCACAACATCTGTTCTGTAATCTTGCTGTGGAGACTGTGGAATACCTGCATTGTTAGTTTTAACAGTGATATCTTCAAATTTGAATTTATCTAAATCAAATAATTCAGCAGGGTTTGCAGGGATTTTTAGAGATGAAAGTTCATTGAACTTTACATTCAGAGTTTCTTCTATTGTCTTAGTCCTTGTGTTAAACACTTTGTAGGCCTTAGCAGTAGAAGAATATCCCAGAAAATAACCACAGTCTACTTTGGCTGCAAATTTTGAAATGGAATCTTTGAGATTTAAAATGAAACATGGGCAGCCAAAGATTTTGAAAAATGAGATTAATGGTTTGATTTTGAACAAAATTTCATAAGCAATTTTTTGATGTCTGGGGTTGATCAAAACTCTGTTTTGAACATAGCAAGCAGTGTTTACAGCTTCTGCCCAAAAGGACAGTGGCAAACCAGAGTCTGCTAGCATAGTTCTTGCAGCTTCTATAAGAGTTCTATTTTTCCTTTCAACCACCCCATTTTGTTCTGGTGTTCTTGGAATGCTGAACTGCCTCACAATCCCTTTTGACACACAGAAGTCATCCAACTCCTTATTTTTAAACTCTGTTCCATTGTCACTCCTGAAGACTTTTACTGGCAAGTCATATTGCTTTTCAACTTTGGTGACAAAGTCCTTCAATATACCTGCAGTCTCATCTTTAGAATGTAAAAAGTAAGTCCATGTAAACCTAGAAAAATCATCAACTATGACAAGACAAAATCTCTTTCTTCTTAGACTCATGATTTTAACAGGGCCAAACAAGTCCATGTGCAACAGTTGTAGACACTGACTAGTTTTGGACTCATCAATGGATTTGTAAGAGCATTTATGTTGTTTCCCTTTTAAGCAAGAAACACAATGCTCATCACATTTAAATTCGTTTGATGGTAAACCTCTGACAAGGCTTTGTTTGGAGAGTGTGTTGATAGTATTAAGGTTGGTGTGACCCAATCTCCTATGCCACAATTCTGTCTCCTTAGTGGAGGCAGCAGAAAACAGACAGACATTTGCCATAGGATTATCCTTTAACATATCAACAACATACACATTGCCACTTCTATGAGCAACAAGTTGTGCTTTGCTCTCAGCAATAATGGTATCAATCTTTTTCACCACTTTTGGCCCAATAATCTTACAAGTTTTCTTTGTGAAAAATGAGCCATAACCTTTGTCACTCATTTGTGAAACACTCAGAAGATTAAACTTGAGATTATCAATAAGATTGACATTTTCAAACTTGAGTTTTCCAGCCTGTACAGTCCCTGAACCCAACACCTTACCTTTAGAATCATTACCAAAGGATATATCACCCCCTCCATGAGCCAAGAAGTCCAGAAGTAGGGCTCTACATCCTGTCATGTGCCTGAAACCTCCACTATCTACATACCAAAGACTATCTAAACAAGCAGAAGCTCCCTGCACATCAGTAAATGATTAGTTTTGGTGAGTGTCCAAAGCCAAGTTGGCTTTGGATGGGTCCTCAGACCTTTCAGACTCAAGCTTTGGAAGGTGATCAGTGGTTTGGACCAATTTCTGAATTAAGGTCAACAACTGCTGCTGACCATTTGCCAGTGCTTGGATGTCAACACTTGGGGCAGCAGTTGTTTGATCACTTCCTGACAGATGATAATACCCATATGGATTTCTGTTCACTCTTGGTTTAGAGGGTCTTTTTGGCTCCTCATAAACATGTGGCAGACTGTGACATGGAGGTTGACCATAACCTCTTGGGTATTTGCTTGTGGGTGGAGCATCTGTTACTTGGACATCTCTAGAAGCAGATGTTTCAAGCCTTTTTGTAACAGATGTTTGGACAGGGGTGAAGGTCTGTTTGGGCTTTCCTTTTGGAGTACTAACCACAGGGTTTGCAAGAGTTTTAGCTTTGTATTCTTGTATTTTTACATCAAAATTTTTGAGATACAAGCACTCTTTGGTCTTGTGATTCTTTTTCCCACATATTGAGCATGTGGCTTTGGAATCACATTCACTTGTTCCTTTGTTAATATCATATGCTTTTAGAAGAAAACAGTTTTTGGTGACATGATTCTTCTTTTCACAGAAATCACAGAACAAGTTAACAGTCTTTTCTTTCTTCTTCCCCTTTTCAGTCTTCTTTTCAGCAGATGTTTG
Organism: Ambrosia x helenae; assembly: GCA_030844895.1. Lineage (NCBI taxonomy): Eukaryota > Viridiplantae > Streptophyta > Magnoliopsida > Asterales > Asteraceae > Ambrosia > Ambrosia x helenae. Next base: position 23,331,255 of record CM061227.1, on the reverse strand, counting down.
AGCATCTGCTGGAGGATCTTTCAGGGGAATGACTTTTGCCAAGGGAATGACCCTTGCCTGAGGAGCTGTCTTTCCCTCAGGAGTTTTAAAATCTACAGGTTTATAATTCTCAAGAGTATCACACTCATCAGACCAAGTAGGTTTAAATTCATACTTTTCAAGTTCAGCAAAAGATGAGGAACCTTCTGGTTTTTCAAGAACAATTTTCTTACCATTTGGTTCAGTGATTTTAATCTCTTGACCATGCAGGTTTGTTGGTACTATCTCAACAGACTTTTGACTCTTTGTGTCAGTGTTTTCAAAAGCTGGAGCAGTGGTTGCAAAACCAAAGCCAAACTTCACATGACTTTTGGTTTGTTTGTTGAGTAGCATCTCAAATCCTCTACATGATTCCACCCATTTTTTACATTCAACTTGGGTGGACTCAAGCTCACTTTTACAACTTTGATATTTTGTTATCATAGTTTGGAGCTGGTCTTTGGTTATAGTTGCTTCATATTTTAAACTGCTAATTTCAGACTCTTTTGCAGTTAAACTTGTTTTCAAATCTTTTGTGAGTTTTTCAAATTTAACTTCATCATCCAAAATTTTCTTTCTAAGGTTTTCATTCACCTCTTTGATGTTAGCAAATGCTATTACACATTTGTCAGAACACAACTCTTTAAGAATTTGAGGAGATACCTTAGCAGCAGCCATCAAAGCACAATCACACTTGCACTCACAATCATCAGATGCACCCCAGGGATCTGAGAGATTCACAACCTCTTCTTCAGGTTTTTCACCTGTAACAGCTTCACTAACAATATCATCAGTCACAACAGCAGATTCAGTTACCACTTCCTCAGATTCAATCTCATCTACCATAGCCATGAAACAAAAATTTTCTGGTTCATTTTCAGCTTTGGCAACTAGTGCAAAATTCTCATCTGTTAGCTCATCAGGTAGACTGCTCCAATCAACAAAGCCTTGTGTAAAGAAGCTCTGTTGACTGGTCTCTGCAGGAGCAGAGGATGGAGCAACAGTCGTTTGCACAGGTGTTTGAGCAACAGGTGTTTGCACATAGTGAATCTGAGGAACAGTGGTTTGGACATACTGGACAGGAACAGTGTTTGAGGACTGTGCAAAATGGGCAGTGTTTTGCACATTAGGTCCAGGGGTATTATAGGAATTCTGATAAGTGTTGGTCTGTGGTCTTTGATTTGGATAGGTTATCATAGGTGTACCATGTTGACCCCTACATTCCCTAGCAAAATGACCAAACCTATGACATTTATAACACTTGATCTTTGATTTATCCAACCCAACCTTAGATCTGCCAGTCAACCCTGGAAACCTTCTCCCAGTTTTCTTGTAAAAATTATTAGTTCTTACACTGAGAAGGGCCAATTGGTGCATAATGTCCATTTCTTCCAAATCATCAGGGTCAAAGTATTTCAGGTCATCATACTCAAAGGATATGTTGTCAGATGCCTGTATATCACCACCACTTGCTGTGAAAGCATAGTTTGGTGAATAAGAATCAGAGTTAAAACCTGAGTTAAAACCTGAAGTTATGTCAATAAAATGATCATAACTCTGATCCTTTGTGTTTCCAGGCACCTCATCATGACCCAAAAGTGCTGTATTCCCAAACACATAGTCATCAGACACTTTTCCAGAGTCCTGGAGCTTCTTTTTCTGGTTAAGCTCTCTTTCATAGGTCAAGAGCTTACCATGAAGCTGGGTCAGTGATAGGTCTTTAAATCCTATTGAGTTTCTCATTACAATAGCAATAGTGTCCCATTTGTCTGGTAATGATCTTAAAAACCTATGGTTCAAGGTTGAATGAGGGTAAGTAAGACCAACCAGTTTTAGTTCACTTATTAAGCAATTAAATCTCTCAAACTGTTGAGTTAATGACTCTCCTTTGACATGACTGAATGTTTCATATTGTTGGTTAAGTATTTCACGGTTGTTTTCAATAACCTCCTCAGTCCCACCAAACTGTTCTTTCAGTGCATCCCACAACTCCTTTGCACTGTTACAGTGTAACAACCCAGCATATATATCATTGGGTAGAGCCATGGCCACAATACTGAAGGCCTTAGCATCTAGCTCAATTTTCTGAAAATCCTGGTCGGAGTAGTTTTCAAGTTTCTTTGGCTCAAACACTTTGGGATCTTCAGTACTCGGCACAGTCGGAACATGTGGTCCGAAGATAACCGACTTCCAACACCCAGTGTTTTGTTGAGCTAGAACATGGCTCATCCGACGTTGCCAGATATTGTATTCAGATCTGACAAGCATCGGTGGCTTGTTGTTCGTGCCAGTGTTATGTGGATCGTGATTGATAGAAGCCATTCTCTGATTTTTCAAAAAACAAAGTCTGTTTAACAACGGTTGAAGCGAAATTAAACTATTACTCTGTTTTCAATCTAACTGACAAACGATATCAATAATTGTGAGCTGATTATTAAATTGATTTGTTAGATCGAATTTAATTGACCAAGCTCTGATACCAATTGTTAGGATCTGAGTTTGTTTGTTTTGATTGTTTAACTAAATGATGGAAATAATGAAATGAAAATAGAATGAAAGTGCAGCGGAATAATAAACTGTAAATCAAAACAAGAGAGTAAATGTTTTTAGATCGAATGCTTTCATTAACTCAAAGATTACAATCGTACAATTACTCCCCCTCAGCCTGATCACACAGTGTTTGTCAGAGAGAATGTTTTGTGTGTGATACAATAGAACAGTACAAGCACTGTTCTATTTATAGACAGACTCAAAGCACTGATGACCTAGGCTGACGTCACCTAAGACAGTGACCTCTAACAGAATAACAAACATAAACATCTGCTTATTACAAACTACTGTTACATTGAAAGCTCTGATATTAAACAACTGTTGAAGATAAACTCTGATGGTCTTGTATCCACTGCTGGAGCCTAAGTGCTGTTGGTTCCAGCAGTGCTTTGGTCTTCAGTACTTGTATCAGCAGTTGCTCTTCATCAGACCTTTGGTCAGCAGTTGTTCTTCATCAGTTGTTTCCTCAGCAGTTCTTTATATCAGCAGTTGTTGAGCAGTTGTTTGGATAGAACAGTAGTTAGGGTCAGCAGTCTTTTGGGAGAAGCAAGTTGTAAAGACTGTTTATTCAAGGATCAAACTGATAGCATGTTTTGGCTTTCTAATCATCTGTTCTTCTCCAGGTCAGCAGACCCAACAATGAACATAAACATCACTCTTATGTAAGTTGTTCGATCATTGCATATCTACATAACCGTGCCATTGAAGACACCTTGCTAAATGATAAAGTTCATTTACATGACAAAAACATGCAGTAATAATATGATATTGTATAAACTATCATATGAAAATCATTGTCCATTTAGAAATTAAAAGTTGTGATTTGTAAGTTTATAATAGACTTGCCCAACTTGACCCATCAGCTAAAAAATTGCCCAATGTAGCCAGTGAGTCAAACCATCCCGTCCACTTTGCCGCTGGGTAGACGCATGTATATGAAAAGGGTTTATAATATAAGTATTATTATGGCAAAGTTTTAAAATTCATACAAGTTTAGCGGAGATAAGATTATTTATTGTGGTAACATAAATTATTATATTTCATCGCTATTATATGAAATTTGTTCAAAAATATTGTTATCCCATGTGTTTATTTAGTTTGTGTGAATTCTATTTTCATATAAAAGTTAATTATCTTCTAGGGGCATTTAGGGAAAAAGAGTGGTAAAATTTAGAAAATTGTAAAGAAACCCTTGGTATGCCATCTTAACTTTGGACAATTTGGACATATTTGCCCATGTCTCCTCCTTTATAATGTAGTACTAGTGGGTTTACCCGCGCGTTACGGCGGGATCCAAAAAACTTGTAATACGCTAGCAGTTTTCCCATCGCGCATTGCAGCGGGTAAATCCTGTCGACAAACATGTATTCCTTAAAGTTTGGTTCGTATTGGTCGACTTATTGTATAAAGTTCTAAGAAAATGATATGGGGAGCGTAGTTCTTGACGCTTTTTAAGCAAGTCCTCCTCTTGCTTATATACACACACAGTCATTGATCAATTAAAGCAACACCAGAATTTGAGAAGAAAATCCTTCTAGAAAATAAATTTTACTTGGCAAATTCAACTTTAGTGTCATAAAGATCCAATACACATACTTGTAAATTAAAAAACACAAAGATGTCAAATAAGTATCAAAATCATTAAAGCATTGGTTCCAAATTAGAAGAGGGTAATTTTTTCACATAATTCTTGAACCTAAACATAAAAAAACAACCTCGAGTATTTACAGTTGCGATGTAATTGATTGTAAGATGTCTTATTTGATCATTTATGTTTCTTCTTTTATTTACATAGGTGAGTCGTAGTCGTAATCTTATTCTTTGTTTGTAATGTTTTTCTTAACACAACAAATATTATTTTTCCCATGAATTGGCCCAACTAAACTTTCTATCAAACACACTTATGCGATACACAGTCACAATTTTCACAATTGAACTTCCCATCGAACACGCCAATGCGATATACAGGCGTGATATTTCAAACTTCCCATCGGGCTCGGATTGTTTTGCCATCCCCTAGTAATGTTAGGATCTATAAAAAATGAAAATTGCCATTAAAGCTCTAATGTTATCATTCAAAGTAAATTGAGAAAAATCTGTAATTTATTTTTAAAATTTCAAGTGAAATCAACAAAACTTCAAATTTATACTTAAATGATGACATAGGAATGCATGACCGTGAGCACCAATTATAATCTAAGTTGTCAAAGGTGCGTGCCAGGGGCGCGGTGCTCAAGGTCAGCTCAACGCACCATATGAGTAGTTAACTCAAAGACAAGGTTTCTAGCTCTTATGAGTGTGCTTATGCGCCTTGACAAGATAGATTACAATATAAATCTTTCACATACATCACTATCAAAGGTCAATAAGCTGGGATTTGCTTCCCTCTCCTTATTGTAAACCATGCGGGTAAAACGAAAATGACAATTGGAAGCGAATATCACATTATAACCGTAGAAGAAAATAAGTGTACTATAGAGAATATAACATAAACTAAAATATGTATGTATATGGAAATGGAAATGGGTTGATGAGCTGTGATGTCTCCAAAACAAAACAGATTTGATCCTAAAAAATAAACAATTCAATTGAATGATAAACATGAAACCGCAATTTACATAAATTGAAATAAAAAGAATGTAAAAGAAAACACGGACAAAATAATGAAAAAAACATATATAAGAACTAACAAAAAACTTAAAAACTAAATAACTAAATAAATAAATATACATAAAGAATATACAACATTACAAGTGTTGGCTTACCAACATAATAATCGATAGTGCAAGACTACAAGTGTTGAACCATATCATTCGATGACTGTTTCCAAGAGAAATAAAGAAAATGGTGTGATAAGGCAATGGTATGAGAGGTTTTAGAGATTAAATTGAGGGATGTTGATTTTAATTCATCATTGAAGATGAGAAAAGAAAAAGGTGAGGCATTGAATCTCAAATTCAATTCATTAAAGATGAGAAAATCAAAAGGTGACGTAAATAATAATAGAGATGACTTGCATTAGTCATTTGTACAATTGTAATCAAATGTTGCACATAGGGGCACAAAGGGAAGGATTTGGCAAAAAGATAGTTGTTTACCTTGTGACCTTTTGTATGTCATCTTAAAATTGACATGAAGTGACTATTTTAGCCATCTCTCCTCCTTTATAATGTAGTAGAGAAGTAGAGACTAGTAGGAAAACCCGCGCGATGCCGCCGGGCCGCTTTGCAACATGGTGTTTGGTTCGGTTATTTTATTAATCCTCTTGCGATAGCCTGTATAATATAACTATATTTTTCTTATTTTTATAATATTTTAAAAAGTTTATTTGATAGGGTTAAAACTACTTTTGACATGGTGTGAGAAGTCTATCGACCCTTAGGCTGTAAAACTTTTCATTGAAAAGGGTATTAAACTTTTTGTTCTCTTGTACTTTTGTCACATAGATTGTTAATGTTAAAGTAGTCAAAGCTACAATAAAAAAAGATTATATTTTGATCCATAGTTGAAAACATGGGACGGTAATGGTATATACTTGGTTTGAGTTAGGGTTTTTTTTTTTTTTTTTTTTTTCTAGATAGGGTTTGCAAGTTTATTGTTTAAATTTACATTTTACAATTACAAGTGTGACATTTTGACTATGATATGAAAACTCGGACACATATATTTCGTAAGGTTCTACCATCTCTTTGCAAGTTTAGAAACCTAGGTAGGTTTGAACCTAAATATGTAGTTTTTGTAGATTCATCAGATCTTTGGAAACCAATGGTTCAGCACTTTATGAAAATTTATGGAATAAATATATCACTTATGTATTAAAAGTTGAAACTTGTTATAATCACCATTAGAACTCATATGATTAAATTTTAGGACTTAAGGTGGTTTTGAAATTTTTTTTTGACTTAAAATGGAATTTTGGTGTACCTAACTTTGTCGGTTTTTTTTCAAACTTATAAATTGACATCGAAGGTGATGAACTCATATTGAATGATACTAAAACAAATAGGTAGGTCCAAATGAAAATGAGTATATTCTCAAGATTATTTATCGAAAATTAGGATGTTACACGTGTGTCCATAATTTGATAAGCAAATTAGTGGAAAAAAAGAAAAGCAAAAATCTTCAAAATACGAATAAGAAAGATATCACAATAGTGACCCTGGCCTAATTATTCCAATTAGGATGTTACAAAACTTTCTTCGCTTGTAACTTGATGTAATGTACAGAAACAAAATTTTGGAACTAAATGGATAGTAAACAGAGGTGACAACATAAATCCAAATGATATATTAGACAGTGTGGCTGGTTGTTTTTGGTTGAATCCGAATAAAAAAAGGTTTCAAATGTTTTGACTCATGTTAGGACCTGCACTTTATACTTTAACCGTTTTGACCCATTACTTAACCCACCCATTTGTCAACCTCTTATCAAAACGGCAAAACAAGATAATGCCTTGGAAAGGCCTCTACTACTTACAGTGTTGATATCCAAAACTAGCTTCCAAATAACCAGTAGAGGTTTAAGATTTGAAAGAATATGTTTCAATGTACAAACAACAAAAGTCAGTGTTACAAAGGCAACTAATTTCATAATCAATATCATATAAACAACGCCTCAAAAGAGCAAATTTATGGGTTTGTAGTACAACAAATAAATCCGTACGTAAATTAGAAGTAAGTAAATGATAATCCACCTTTATAGTAATCTTGATATCTAAAGATAAACAAGTAAACTAAGTTACCTTCAAAGAATCAACAATCACACCAAAATTAGCCAATGTGCTTACGGCATTAGCCTAGACCACTGCAATTTTAATAAAGACACGATTATATATACGCCTTATGTATTTGCTAGGATCAGAGGTCTTTGGTCCCTCCACACCTAGAAACATAGAATCTGATCATAACTTTATATGAAATATCAAACACATTTTAGTACTCTAGCAGAATATTGTGATTCTACTTTTATATTAATATGCAAACAAATTTAAAAAGAATAGTATTTGTTTGTACATTTACTTGGGGGTTTGAATATGGACGGTTACAATACATAAATACAATGAATTTTTGGGGTTTGAATACGACAGTTACAAGCTATGAAAAGCTTTTATGTAATATCATTATATAAATTTGCAAAATCATAACTTGTAAACATGTAGTCCTTCACGAGTAGCTCAATTGGTGAATGGACCAGGGATCTCTCTTGCAGGTCTCAGGTTCGATTCCCACCAACGACATAATGAGAAATGATAGATGACTCATGGCCTATGGTCATAAGTTCGAGTCCTGATCTCGCCAGGTTTTACCAGTTCACTACTGTCGTGCCTTCGGGCGGGTATGTGGGTCGGGTTTCTCCTGGAAGCGGGCTGTCGGGCAGGCTAGGGGCTTCGTGTGCCCGAGGTGGGCCGGGCTGTGCCCCTGTCTTTGCCACTGGGGGGGCCGCGTACGAAGTACCCGACGTTGTTTAGTTGGCCGTTCAAAAAAAATAACTTGTAAACATGCACATGCTATAAAAGTTAAAGTTTTAAAGCCCTTCTGTTTTTAGCAAACGTCAATCAAAGCGTCTGAATTGAAATATTTAACAATGTCAAAACGACTTTCAGGATCAACTGATCCATCCAACCGCAAGTATGTAACATTATTTGTATGGGTGCACAAGATTATATTACGGCTCGAAAATCAATAAACGCAAAATAAGAAGTATATGTGGCAATTAATCCGTATAAGTTAGAAACTCAAAAATCTTTTTACCAAAGAAATTAGATTATTACTAAAATTAAATAAATTTTGATCATATGACACTACCTAATCATAATTCTTATAGTAAAATTGGATTTAAAAGTTGTTTATGTCCCAATCCAACCCATATTTTGCCACCTCTACCCATGGAAGATATGGTTTAAAACAAAAGAAGTATTGTAAAAACTCACTTTTTCATATGGACCTGAACAAGTCTTTCTCTACCCAACAGTGCCTACAAAGATTATCAAAATTGCAACATACATTAAAACATGGATAATAAACTAATAAAAGATGTCAGACCACAAGATATAACCATACCTTATGTTGTGCTTGATCAAAACCATGTGTTGCCCAATGCTAAAGCCTAACAGAACCATCACAAGCATTGTTTGTTCTTATTAAATAGATGTGTAGAAGGATTCAATGAAAAGCTTGGGTTTTATTGAAATCAAATTGGGGTGTTATGAATGGGGGTTACATGTTAGATTGATATGAAGTGTGCTTTACACACATATACAATGAGCACTATAGATTGTACACAAGGGGCATAAAAGGAACAAAATGACCAAAGATTGGAAATTTGTGATGGACCTATCAACTCCCATCTTAAAAATTGTGTGAAATTACATTCTTACCTACCTTTCCTCCTTAATAAGGTAACTAGTGGGTTTACCCGCGCGTTGCAGCGGGATCTACAAATGGGCTACAATACAACAGTATGATACTTAGATTTTTTGCCGCAAGTTACACAAAAAGAATAGAAATGTGCACACTATGTTTTAACAAGCATTCGTAGAAAGAAAAGAAAAGAAATGTGCACCGCTACTTACAACTTATTGCAGTTTACCACAAAAACCATGTACTCATTATTGAACAAATCTTAATAAACCAAAGGTATGTTATTGTAACAGACCAATATGAAGATAAATATCACTATTGTGTAAGTTGTCCGGTCATTGCATATCTACATACCCATGCCATTGAAGACACCTTGCTAAATGATAAAGTTTATTTACATGACAAAAGCATGTAGTAATAATATGATATTGTATAAACTATCATATGAATGTCATTGTCCATTTAGAAATTAAAAGTTGTGATTTGTAAGTTTGTAATAGACTTGCCCAACTTGACCAAGCAGCTAAAAAATTGCCCAATGTAGCCAGTGAGTCGAATCATTCCATCCATTTTGCCGCCGGGTAGACGCATATATATGAAAAGGGGTTTATAATATAAGTATTATTATGGCAAATTTTTAAAATTCATACAAGTTTAGCTGAGATGAGATTATTCATTGTGGTAACATAAATTATTATATTTCATCGCTGTTATACGAAATTTGTTCAAAAATATTGCTATTCCGTGTGTTTATGTAGTTTGTGTGAGTTCTATTTTCATATAAAAGTTAATTATCTTCTAGAGGCATTTAAGGAAGAAAAGTGGTAAGATTTAAAAAAGTGTAAAGAAACCCTTGGTATGCCATCTTAACTTTGGACAATTTTGACATATTTGCCCATGCCTCATCCTTTATAATATAGTATAGATAGAGATAGTATATAGATTCTATCGGTATATAAGGTCGTTATCTTCATGTTATTTCATTCACAACAAAGGTACCACAGACTATTTCCACCATCTAATCATAAATTCCTTGTCTTTGCTTTTCATTGTTAACATGCTGCAAGCGTTTTCATAAATAATTTGTTCCTAAAGAAACTTAACCACAAATATTGCATGCATACCACCACACGTTGCAGCAACGCCGAACTTAACCAGACTCGTTTCTGAACAAAATTTACATCAAAACGTATGGTAACTCTCTAACTTTATCTTAGAGTTATGAGTTTTTAAATCAAGTTGTCAAATAGTTTTGTGTTTTTAGGTAAACCAAGCTTTATGAAAGTAGTTTTAAAGTATAAGAAAGTAGAAAATGAAAAAGAAAAAAAGAAGAAGAAAACCACAACTTAAAAGTTAAAATAATAAAAGTCGGAGTCTGGGTTCGAATCTGAGACCTTAGGTAAGTGGTGCGCCTTTTCATTGTTAACATGCTGCAAGCGTTTTCATAAATAATTTGTTCCTAAAGAAACTTAACCACAAATATTGCATGCATACCACCACACGTTGCAGCAACGCCAAACTTGACCAGACTCGTTTCTGAACAAAATTTACGTCAAAACGTATGGTAACTCTCTAACTTTATCTTAGAGTCATGAGTTTTTAAATCAAGTTGTCAAATAGTTTTGTGTGTTTAGGTAAACCAAGCTTTATGAAAGTAGTTTTAAAGTATAAGAAAGTAGAAAATGAAAAAAAAAAAAAAAAAAAAAAAGAAAGAAGAAGAAAAGCACAACTTAAAAGTTAAAATAATAAAAGTCAGAGCATGGGTTCGAACCTGCGACCTTAGGTAAGTGGTGCGCCTACCACCAGGGCCGGCCTTGGGGGTGGACGAACCGCACCTCTGCTGAGACCCGTTTTTGTAAGGGGCCAAAAGTTTAATATGTTTTTATAAGTTATAAGAGTTGTTTCGAAAAATAAGTTATACAAATTGAATACAGGTTAGTTTGTTCACGTCCTTTCCCAGTTTCCCCAAGGTTAATATCCCGAGTTCAAACCTCTGTCAACTCGCAACACCAAAATATGTATTCTTTTATTTTTTACGTTCCACACAAAAGAAATAGAAAGTAATATATGTTATTTAACTGGTTTTTTTTTTTTCTCTATCTCCTTTTTTTGTCTTTATTACTTTTTTGTTTTAATTTAAAAACATCTAAATATTTGGCTTTGAACTATAATAAAATCCAAAGTAAAATGCTATTGTTTAGCGAGTATAAGCATTTTTAGTTCTACAAAATTTAATCAATAATTTCACATAGAGGTGTACAAAAAAACCGGTTTGGGAACTGAAACCGGTAAAACTGACCCGAACTGAAACCGGTTTCACATGAAACCGGTACTAAAAAAATCTCAAATCGAACTGAACCGAAAACCGGGCTAAAACCGACAATAAAACCGGTCAAGAGAAACCAAACCGGAACCGAACCGAAACCGGTACTGCTAAAAACCGGTAAAAAAACAAAATCGGTTTAAGAAAAATACATTTTTGGCCATAAACACAAATAAAACTTTGTTTTTTTTAATTAAAATTCAATTTTCTTCTTTAAAAAATCCAAAAAGTTATTAAAAGTTAAATTTAATGTAATTTATACGATTTTAAAAAGTGCGTAAGTGAACCGGAATAGAACCGAAACCGAATCGAAAGCGGGTAAAAACCGATTTTGTGGCCGACCAAACCGGTCTAAAACCGAACTGGTTACAAACCAAAACTGATTTGGGAAGGAACCGGTATTGTAGCGAACTGGTTTGGAACAGAAACCGGTTTGGCCAAAAAAACCGATTTGTACACCTCTAGATATGTGGTCCGAGTTCAATTTTTCTAATATGAAAAGAATGCTTCGTATCTTTTACTTATGTTCCTGGCTAAAGATCAATCTTCATAAGTCGGTGTTATTTGGTGTTTGTTGTGGGTGAAAATCCTCAGGATGATTTTACTCCACATCCCTAAAGCTCTATCCTCAGGATGCTGAAGGGCTCAGCTGACTTCGGGATATTTCAACATGTGCACATCCTGAAGATACACTAACAAGCTATCTTTATATGATATGATTGCAGGTACAACTAAATTACAATGTGGACCTGAAACTGACTTCCAACATCTACATTAGTTGGTCAAAGAAGCTACATGTGGAATAGGTTACGAGCCAAGGTCTAAGCATGAAGAAGAAGTCAAGAATGTAACCGATGCGCATTTATTATTGGCGACAAAAGAGGAAACAGCTGAAACAATAACTAAGCTGAGAAAAAAATTGTTATCTAATGGCTTAATTCAGTTGTAACACCTCCAACGTTCACCTGAAACAGACCCAACCGATATTGAAGGAGTTTAACTACATAACGGGTATTGAGGGACTCATAGTCGGTTTCATGTACTATATAAAGGGAGTATTGGACGAGTATAGGACACCTACTTGCACACTGCTTACACTATAGACTACTCAGATACACTTAGCTAATCACAAACACTTGCACAATCATTGTAATCATAGCATACTCGTCCACATACTCATCCAAAGTTGTATCTTTTTACCAGATTAATATTAACAAACAAGGCAGGGGCCTAGACTCCTCCCGAGGTTTTATGCCGGCGATCTACAACTGATCAAGGGCTTTCCTCGTAGATCGTGTGTTGTTCTTCTTGTTTATTGCTTTATTTGTTCATTTCTAGCAGTGCCATCCTGAGGATACAACTGCCCATCCCGGAACTAACCTAAGCCATCCCGGTCATAGTTGTCATATTTTTACTTGTTAAACATCCTGATACACCATCTCAAGAATATTATTGATTTACAAACATATTTCCACACATTTAGCACTCTACCTCACATTAACTAATTTGGAATACAAAGTTATTTTTATTGGATAATTTTTGACCAAAACAATTTGGCGCCCACCGTGGGGAAAGTGGTGCTATTTTAACAAAAAACTTTGTTAAAACTCTCTTTTATTCAATTTTTATTTACAAAATTTGACAACTATGGCTTCTTCACAAAAATCTATTTCAACATCCATGCCATCTACAACCTCTGCCAGAAACAATGCCTTACCACCTCCACCTGCACTTCCTAGAAGTTTCACTTCCCAAATCCCACTTAGACCATCTGGATCTACTCCTCCTGTTTTCGTATCGAATGATGAATTACTTTCTATGTTTGCATTAATGAAGGATTCGATACATCAACAACAAGACACAAACCGGATGTTGATAAGAGAAATACAAGCTCTTAAATCATCCTCAAGGAGGCCAAGTGAAGACATGGGGACACCATTGCAACCCAGGGCGTTAGATTTTAATTCTAGCATCTCTGGAGGAGTACATCAAGGAGATTTCATCCCCATGAGTTCTGGATTCTCTGCCCCAGAAACGATTACTGCTCCTAGGATGGCGACCACCAGGGATACAGGATATGCACCTGTGCCATCCCAAAGATATAATACCAACGGTAACAATTTAAGTTCTAGTACTTTTACTACTAATGAGGTTGCTTCTTTGCAGGATACAGGAATAAGCCCTCAGTTAGCAAGGGAACTTCAGAAAATCAAGGATATGGTATCGAGTGTTCCGGGGATAGTACAACCCATCCCTGAAGTATCCTCGACATGCCATAGAGTGTCAAGATTTGCACCTCCCATATGCGATGCAGAGATTCCAAAACGATTCCAAACTCCAAGCATGAAGCTCTATGATGGATCTACAGATCCTGAGGAGCATGTGGCTCAATATAGGGAAATGATGGAAATAAATCCAATCCCTGCCAATCTGAAAGAAGCATGTTTATGCAAAAGGATTTGGTTCAACTCTCACCGGTCCAACCCTGAAATGGCTCCTAAGTGTTCCACCCTATTCTATTACTTCTTTTGCACATTTAATTAACATGTTTAATAACCAGTTTTCTTGCAGTCAAACGTTCGAACGTTTGACAAGTGATCTGTACAGGGTAACTCAACCACAGGGGGAATCACTAAGAGAATATATTACCAGGTTTGGAAAAGAAGCACTTGACATCCAGAACCTAGATGTCACTACAGCAGTACAGGCATTCAAGATGGGGCTGCAGAGAGATTCGCCATTCTATCAGGAATTGGTGATGAATCCATGCAGGAACTTTGATGAAGTCAGGAACAGAGCTTTGAGATTCATCCGACTTGAGGATGATAGGAAGATACAAGAGAGGATAGAATCATCCTCAAAATACAACCATCCCAATCGAAAATCCACTCCCACATATGAGCCATATAAGCATAAACCTTATGCTAGGCCTAATAATAAGAAGGTCAATGTGGTAGAGGATGACGATGAGGATGACTGCCCTAAATTATCAGAATATTGTTTTTCTGTTGATGTATGCAATGAAGGATCTAGGGGACAAAGCAAGATGGCCAAGGAAGGACAACAATACAGGATGGAAAGACAAATCCAAATGGTGTGCCTTTCACGAAGATTTTGGCCATATCACTGAAGATTGCATTGCACTTAGAAAGGAAATAGCATATCTCTTAAGCAAGGGTCACCTCAAGGATCTCCTGGGCAAAAAGAAATCAAGATCTCAGGATGGCGCAAACATCCCGGAAAGAGCAGCATCCCCACCTAAGGATGCTGGCATTATCAACTTCATTTCAGGAGGGTCAGATATTTGTGGAACCTCATACTCAGCGCTAAAAGACATGCGAGGGAAGCAAAATCTGAAAAAGGAGAAAGACCAACGAAGACGACCATCCTGACAACCTCAAAAGTGATAAGTTTTGAGGAAGAAGACAGAGAAAACGTCCTTGACCCTCATCATGACGGTTTGGTTATTACTTTATATATTGCTAACCACTTTGTTCGCATGATTCTTATAGATGGAGGAAGCTCAGTAAACATCATCCAGCTTGAGGCCCTCAAGAGAATGAACATCCCGGAATCGGAGATAGTTTCCAGGTCATCAGTTTTGGTGGGCTTCAGTGGAGAAACCAAGAGCACAGTGGGTGACATCAAACTACCAGTATACGTAGAAGGGGTGAACTCTATCCAAAGATTTTGTGTGATAGATTCCCTATCCTGCTACAATGTCATCCTGGGGAGACCTTGGATACATGATATGAAGGCCGTGCCTTCAACCTATCACCAATGTGTGAAACAACCCATACCTTGGGGAGTTGTGAAGATCAACAACGATCAACAAGAAGCCAAGGATTGCTACACAACATCAATGAAGGCCTCATCCCGACAAGCATAGCAATTACAGCATAATGCACAATGCCATCCTCAGAATGTTAAAGCACATCCTGATCAGGATGTAAAAGCCATCTGTCTTGATGACAACAACGAGGATGTCACTGTGCAAATCGGTAAGAATATCACACATGATATTGAACAATCACTAATATCTTTTCTTAAATGTAGGATGTCTACTTTTGCCTGGAAACATGAAGATATGACCGGCATATCAAAGAAATGTCATCATCCAAGAAGAGGTAGAGAGGCTGCTGAAGTCTAAGATGATAAGGGAAGTAAAATTCCCAAGATGGCTGGCGAATGTTGTGGTAGTCCAAAAGAAAAATGGGAAATGGAAAGTGTGTGTGGACTACACAACCCTTAACAAGGCCTGTCCTAAAGATCCATTCCCACTACCACACATAGATTCAATAGTGGATGCTACAGCAGGCCATGAGATGCTGACATTCATGGATGCATCCTCAGGATTTCAACAGATACAAATGGAACCAGATGACCAGGAGAATACAGCATTCATGACACCGTCAGGTATATATTGTTATATAGCCATGCCATTCGGATTAAAAAATGCAGGTGCCACTTATCAGAGGCTAGTGAACATGATGTTCAAGGAAAAGATTGGGGACACGATGGAGGTCTATATTGATGACATGGTAATAAAATCCAAGAAAGCTGCAGATCATATTCGGGATCTCAAAGAAGCTTTTGACATCCTGGACGCCTACAACATGAAATTAAACCCAACAAAGTGCCATTTTGGGATTGGAGCTGGGAAGTTACTTGGATATTTGGTCACAAAAAGAGGGATAAAAGCCAGCCCTGAACAGATAAAGGCCATCCTTGATCTCAAATCCCCAAGGAATATTAAGGATGTGCAAAGGCTGACTGGCAGGATAGCGGCCCTGAATAGATTCATCTCGAAATCCTCAGAGAAATGTAAAGAATTCTATGACATCCTGAAAAAGAATAACAAGTTTGACTGGGGACAGAGACATGAACAAGCATTAAAGAAGCTCAAAGATTATCTTGCAGCAGCTCCATTGTTAATGAATCCTGAGGATGGAGAACCTCTCAAGCTATATCTTGCAGTTTCTGAGAATGCAATAAGTGCCGTATTGGTAAAAGACTTTGAAGGGCAACAACATCCTGTCTATTATGTAAGTAAAACCCTCCTAGATGCTGAAACCAGGTATTCACATCTCGAAAAACTTATTTTAGCTTTAGTAATGGCTTCTACTAAGTTAAGGCATTATTTTGAAACATATAAAATATATGTTCAAACTAACTATCCCATTAAAAATGTATTAAGAAAACCTGAAATGTCTGGAAGAATGGCAAAATGGCCAGTTAAATTAAGTACCTTTGACTTAGAGTTTGAGCCTAGAAATGCAATCAAGTCACAGGCCCTAGCAGACTTTGTGGCTGATTTCAGTAGTAACATCCTGAGTGAAGTAGAGTCTGAAGTCCAACAACTAAATGAAAATTTAGGAAAATGGACTCTATACACTGATGGTGCTTCGAATGCAAGAGGCACAGGTCTGGGAATACTACTAAAATCGCCACAAGGGGACAATATACCCGATGCCGTTAGATGTGCATTTCAAACAACCAATAATGAAGTTGAATATGAAGCTCTCATTGCTGGTTTACAACTTTCTAGAGATTTACATATTGATAAAATTGAAGTCTTTATTGATTCTTTGTTGATTACTAACCATTTCAACGGATCATATGCAGTAAGAGGACAAAAGTTAGCCACTTATCTTGAAATCGTTAAAAATTTAGCTACTTCTTTTGTAGAATTTTCACTAACACAGGTACCTAGGGAAGAAAATGTTGAAGCTGACGCCCTAGCAAATCTAGGATCCTCCTTTAATTTACCAGAAGGATCCAAGATTCCTATCATTCACATCTTGAAACCGGCAATCGAAGAGTGGCATCCTGAAGAGGCCAGGCATATCCTGAGGAAAAAACAGACCATCCTAAGGATATCACTGTTTTGGCCACTCAGAAACAAGATGACTCATCATGGATGACTCACATAATCAAATATTTACAAGAAGATGTCATTCCTGATGAAGAAAATCCAAAGGCTTTCAGGATAAAGGTATCTAAATTTACAATTATAGACAATATTTTGTATAGAAAGTCTCTTGCAGGTCCATATTTGAGATTTCTCAACAAGGATGAAGCAAACGAAGTACTCAAAGACATCCACGAAGGAGATTGTGGAAATCATACAGGAGGAAGATCTCTCTACTCGAAGACTCTGAGGACGAGATACTATTGGCCTACTATGAAGAAGGATGCCATGCTGTATTCCCAAAAGTGTGATGCATGCCAAAGACATAGCAACATACTTCACCAGCCTGCTGAACCATTACATCCTATTGTTTCACCATGGCCCTTCATGAAATGGGGGATGGACATAGTAGGAAAGCTACCCAAAGCTCCTGGAGGAAAGGTATTCATGCTAGTGATGACAGATTACTTCTCAAAATGGATTGAAGCCGAAGCATTTGTCCTAGTTAGAGATAGAGAGGTGGTCTCGTTCATCAAAAGAAACATCCTGACACGATTTGGAGTACCATCTGAAATCATTTGTGACAATGGTTCTCAATTCATTAGCAAAAGAACAACTGACTTTTATAAGAGTTGGGGAATCAAGATGGTAACTTCAACACCAGTCCATCATCAAGCCAATGGACAAGCAGAATCCTCAAACAAGATCATCGTCAACAACTTGAAGAAGAAGCTTGGGGAAAAGAAAGGAAAATGGGCAGAAGAACTTCCATTTGCACTTTGGGCTGATAGGACTACTTCAAAGAATGCAACTGATCAGACACCTTTCCCTTTGGTCTTTGGAACAGAAGCAATGCTTCCAACAGAGATGGTCATGCCTACAGCAAGGAAGCATCTTCAAGATGCAACTACTAATTCTGAAGCACTACTACAAGACTTGGAAACTGTGGATGAACTCAAGGATGCTGCTAAATTAAGGATGGTAGCATATCAACAAAGGATTGTGACGAGGTATGGCCCAGACGAACCTGGCCCAAACCTCAAAACCATAAGCCCAAACAATAGAAAGCCCACCGATTCTACAAAGTCAAACCGGTCAGCACAGGTCAAACGTAATAAATAAGGAGCTGGTCAAAAGGCTAAATCAGCGAGGAAACAATCATGCAAGGATTGTCTCCCCTCGATAGGTAAAAGAACAACTATAAAAGGAGTGGTAAAGGTAAAGGAAGATCACACAATCTCTACACTCAACTCACATAAATATTATCTCTTAAGCAGAGCAGATACTTATTCTCACGCCGGAGGGTGGTCACAGGATTACCCCCAATCCTGTGGCGAGTCCTAACGGTGTTCTGTTTTGCAGGCTTCGTACCCATTGTTTTGTGACGAGTTGGAAGGAATTCCCTTTTCTGTATCAGATAGAAGATTCAGAGCATCCCAACCAGGTTCTTACTTCTTCATTGGCGCCATCCGTGGGACGGAAACAAGGCAGAAAGGCATTCTTTCTACTCACACAAGATGATGACCAACAATGCATCTCTGCGCGGAATCACGTCTGGAGTTCGAGAAAGGCCGGGAGAGGACCGTCAATCGCCGGAACATGTCGACGAAGAGATTCTGATGGAACAACCGCCAGGATTCACATCTCTCCCGGTGGCACAAAGCGGGTTCCGACCCACACCTTCCGTGACACCGGTCCCCTCCACACCACCTTTCATCGGACCAATCCCAACTAACACATACTCGCGACCAACCACGACGTCTGTGGCAATGATGGGGGCTTCTTCCGCTCCGGGAACCACTTCATGGATGATGGCTGCGTCAACCTTACCGCTTTTTTCGGCTGCGATGAACGCGTCCCTGGCGTCCGTTTCAATGCCGATGTATTCTCCAGTAACTCCCGGAAATCAACCATACTTCCCGCAGTTCCCTATACCACCTTACGGGTACATGTACCCTCCAGTAGCAGGAAGTCCCTACCCGTATGGCTTTCCCTACATGTACCCGCCAGCACAATCCATGCCCTCGGGTTTAGGGAATGTCACTCAGACGTCCAGACAGGATAGAGGAGCGTCTTACGGAGGGGCGGGAACAAGGCTATCATACGAGGACACGCCAGCCCACAGCCAACCGTTGCCTCATACGACACAACCTGGCCGAGTAGACACGACGCGCGTACGAACCCCTGACCATCGAGAAGAGGGGGATGATGAAGATCTTACTCGCCCCTATCGTCCCCCGGCAATGGTCACGTACTCTAAGTTTACTGCCCGGATAGCTAACGCACCACTCCCTCAAAACCTGAAGCTGCCATCAACCGTTGGAAAATACGACGGGACAGGTGATCCAGACGATCATCTGAGCATTTTTGAATCGGCCGGACGATCAAAGGATTGGCCCATGCCAGCTTGGTGCCATATGTTTGTTCAAACTCTCATTGGGGCAGCCCGGGTCTGGTGGGACAGCCTGCCGACGGGGTCGATATCCAATTGGAAGGAGATCGTAAAGGGTTTCTCCCAACAATTCAGCCAACAGAGAAGACATACGAAATACAGGGATGAAGTGATGCACATCCGACAGAGGGATAATGAATCAATGGAACATTTCATAATCCGATTTAACAAAGAAAGACTGCAGATCCCCGGTCTGACGGAGGAATTAGCATGCACGGCTTTCACCATGGGAGTAAATGATGACGGCCTTTTGCGAAAGTTACACGGCCCCACAGGCTATCCGCAGACCATGGACGAAATGATGACTATCGCGAAAGCCTACGTGAAGCAAGAAAAGTCCATAGCTATGAATCACGCTGTACGAAAAAAGCAAGAGGTAGC
Source organism: Ambrosia x helenae (assembly GCA_030844895.1). Lineage (NCBI taxonomy): Eukaryota > Viridiplantae > Streptophyta > Magnoliopsida > Asterales > Asteraceae > Ambrosia > Ambrosia x helenae. The sequence continues at coordinate 23,311,261 of CM061227.1, read as the reverse complement.
GAAGAGCCAGGAAGCTCCCAGGGAACACCAGGGCCACAAGAACAGAGGACGCTCGGAAAGGCACCCATATTCTCGCAATGATACCCGGGAGGATCGGAGGGACGACAGGCGAAGGTCTGAAAGGTCACAAGATACTTTTGCAGGGAAGGGAGAGGGCTCGTCTAGACCTAAATTCGAATACCCGGACCTAACAAAGACACCACTCCAGATACTGGAGTCTGAAGACCTGAAGTTTAATACCCCTCGCCCGATGAAAGACTCACCGTCCCAGGACAAATCCAAATATTGTGCTTATCACAAAGGAAACGGCCACGAGACAAACGACTGTTTTCAGCTGAAGAAGCAGATTGAGTACTTCGTCAGGACAGGAAAGCTAGCCCACCTGGTAAGAGATATCAAGCCGGGCCCGTCTTCGGCCGGGACAGACAAAGCCGCGGGGAAAAGGCCATGGGAAATAAACATGGTTAGATTCGAAACAAGGAACGATCGAAAGAGATCGTTTGAAAAAATCGAGCCATGGATGGAAGCAACCATAACCATCCCACCTCATTATCGGATGTTAAGCATGGAAGCTTTAGTTATCTCAGCGGCAGTCGGCGACTACAGCATGAGAAGAATCCTTGTAGACACGGGAAGCTCGGAGGATATTATATACGAACCATGCTTCCGGCGCATGCGCCCGGAGGACCAGAGGATGCTTGAGCCTGCCAGAGGACCTGTCCGAGGGTTCACTGGAGAGAGCATCGAACCTTTGGGGCAACTAACGTTCCCCATCACGATAGGGGACGGACGGAAGGAACGGGCCGTGTTAGTAACTTTCCTGGTCATCCCGGCTAACTCCCAGTACAATGTGATCATGGGGCGGTATACTCTGGGGAAAATAGACGCGTTGGTTTCTACGGCCAGAGGTTTCATGACATTTCCCACTCCTCAGGGGGTAGTGACAGTATCCGGAGATAAAGCCTGTGCAACAACAGATTGCAAATCATTCCGCCAAGCACCCACGGGATTAGTCGGACCGGAAAGGTGGGTATTGAACACAGAATACCCGGAGCAAACAGTAACGATAGGGGACACCCTATCCGCAGCTGCACGTGAAAAGCTCAAGCAGGTACTGAGAAACAATATAGACATATTTGCTTTCAAGCATGCAGACATGACAGGTATAGCAAGATCAAGGGTGGAACATAGGCTGTCCACCTATCCATCCATTAAACCTGTCACACAAAAAAGACGGAGCATGGCTCCTGAAAGAAGAGCGGCAGTGGTCCAGGAGGTGAAAAAGCTAGAGGAAGCAGGAATTCTGAGGAAGACGAGATACCATACTTGGGTGGCGAACCCGGTTATGGTCAAAAAACATGATGGAACGTGGAGGATGTGCGTAGATTATAAAGATCTGAACAAAGCATGTCCGAAGGACGCATATCCACTACCAGAAATAGACCTCAAGGTGGACGCAGTAGCACCGTATAAGTTCAAGTGCTTTTTGGACGCGTACAAAGGTTACCACCAAATTAAAATGGCACGAGAAGACGAGGAAAAAACGGCGTTCCACACTGACGCCGGTATATATTGCTACACGAAGATGCCTTTTGGGCTGAAGAATGCAGGAGCCACATACCAGAGGCTGATGGATCAAGCGTTTGAAACACAAATCGGTCGCAATCTGGAGGTTTATGTTGACGACCTCGTCATCAAAAGTTCCACCGAGAAAAAGATCATGGCCGATATCGAGGAAACCTTCAAGACGCTACGAGAGTACAATATCAAGCTCAACCCGGGGAAATGCTCTTTTGGGATGGAGGAAGGGAAATTCCTCGGGGTGGTGGTCACAAAAGACGGGTTCCGGGTAAATCCCGAGAAGATCACGGCTATAACCAGCATGTCGTCCCCTAAAACACTGAAAGAAGCCCAGACGTTGAATGGGAGGTTAGCTGCCATTAACCGATTTCTAGCAAGACACGCGGAAAGATCCCTTCCCTTCATATCAACCCTAAAAGAATGCCTAAGCAAGAATAGGTTCAGATGGACGGAGGAAGCGGAAAAAGCGTTTCAGGAAATGAAGGTATTTGTCAGCAACCTACCGGCCCTCACAGCCCAGAGACCCGACGAAACATTAAAGATGTACCTAGCAGCCGGACACCACGCGGTCAGTGCGGTCCTTTTGGTGGAACGGGAGAAAATTCAGACACCAGTGTACTACATCAGCCGGGTCCTCTCGGATCCTGAAGGAAGATACCCCACGTTGGAAAAACTGGTCCTGGCCCTGGTTCACGCATCCCGGCGCCTACGCCGGTACTTCCAGGGGCACAAGATCGAGGTCCTGACCGGCTATCCTTTGGCACAGGTTCTAAACCGGCCCGAGGTTTCAGGAAGGCTGGCAAAATGGGCTATTGAACTAGGGGCCCATGATATCTCATTTAAAAAGAAAACAGCCATCAAGGGGCAGGTAATCGCGGATTTCATGGCGGAAATCCCGGAAGGAGAAGAGGTGCAGGTACCGAAAGACAGCAGCGCGACCGCGACGGATGATAACGACCTAGCATGGCAATTGTACACTGATGGGTCATCTAACAGCAAAGGATCAGGCGCCGGACTCGTGTTGGTTAACCCGGAAGGTGCGAGATCCTTACACGCACTGCGATTCGAGTTCGATTGCTCGAACAATCAATCAGAATACGAAGCACTCCTGGCCGGCATGCGGTTAGCGTTATCAATGGGGGCCAAGAAGGTGGATGCCCACGTTGATTCGTTGTTAGTAAACAACCAAGTGAACGAATCATATGAAGCTAAGGATGAGATCATGGCAAAGTACTTAAAAATGACAAAAGAATTGATGACAAAATTTGAAAAAGTGACGTTAACTCATGTACGGCGGCACAAGAATGACATTGCAGACGCCCTCAGTAAACTGGCATCCTCGGGGACGGAAGAAAACGTCCACATTGAAACCTTGCAACAGCCGGCAACCCGGGAAGCATAAGTGCATACCGTTCACGTGCAGGAAACATCGTGGATGACACCAATCTAGGAGTACTTAGAAAGGGGAATTCTCCCGGAAAACAAGGGAGAAGCAATGAAGGTGCGTACCAAGGCCTTACAGTACGAGACGCACGGGGGAGTGCTATACAGAAAATCATACTTAGGACCGGCATTGCGGTGTGTAACCCCGTCCGAGGCAAGGTTCCTGATACAGGACATCCACGCAGGGATATGTGGCATACATGCCGGCCCTCGGGCGGTGGTTGCCAAAATAACCAATGCAGGATATTTCTGGCCAGGAATGCACAACATGGCAGTAGAAGAGTTACAAAAATGCATCAGTTGCCAGAAGTACGCACCACAAACAATACGGCCCAAAACAACTTAATTCCAGTCACGGCTGCCTGGCCATTCCAGAAGTGGAGGGTCGACTTGGTGGGGCCTTTCCCTTTAGCCCCAGGGAAGTTGAAATACTTGGTGGTTGCGGTAGACTATTTCACCAAGTGGGTGGAAGCAAAGCCACTGGAAAAGATCGAGGCTGCAAACATCAAAAAATTCTTATGGGAGCATATAGTATGCCGTTTCGGTGTCCCGTTATACCTTGTAAGCGATAATGGAACACAGTTCACGGACAGGACAGTGAAAGAGTGGTGTAAAGAACTACACATCCAGCAGGTCTTTACTTCTGTTGCACACCCACAAGGAAATGGCCAGGTAGAAAGAGCAAACAGGAGTCTCCTGGATGGTCTAAAGAAAAGATTGGACGCGGAAGGAAAGTCCTGGGTGGAGCAACTGCCTCACGTGTTATGGGCTCATAGAACAATGCCAAAGACAAGTAACGGAGAAACAGCTTTTAGCCTAACGTATGGCTCAGAAGCAATGATCCCAGCAGAGATCGGGATCCCTTCCCTAAGAAGAAATAGAAACGAAGAGGCTAACGAGGGACTGATCCGGCAAAACTTGGAGATCCTAGAAGAGCGCCGGGAGACAGCATGCATCAATGAAGCACGATACAAGCGGCTCTTGGAAAAGTACTATAACAAGCGGGTGCAGGAAAAAACATTCAAAATCGGAGAATTAGTAATGAGAGATAACGAGGCAAGCAGGTCCGAGACACAAGGGAAGTTGGGACCTAACTGGGAAGGTCCGTACCAGATAGCAGAAGTGCTGGGAAAGGGAGCATATTCTCTGAAGCAGTTAGACGGGGAACCAATCCCCCGGACATGGAACGCAGCACAGCTAAAAAAATGTTATGTCTAAACAGATACAGACAATGTACAAGAAACTTGTGTTTCATGACAAAACACACTCTATGTAAACACCATCATAATCACGGAACACCGTGTTAATAAAACGCCTTTTACGGCATACATTAGTTACATATTCTTTTTTACATCCAACTATGATATTCAAAAAGTCATAAGCATGACATTGACAAAGATAGGGGGCAGGACAAAAATCCACATGCCACTTCCCTACAAAAAGGTTAAAACACAAAAATAGCCTCACAGGCACGCATAATCTTCAAAGCCTACCATCCAGGATAGCTAACACCTCCCAAGGGGAGTACAGCAACTCCTCCTCCTGAAAAGGCTGGGGAACTGGAAGGTCAGAAAAATCTTCAACGTCTTCAACAAGAAGATCTCCATGGTCATTAGCACGACCGTCATCGCCTACCAAAATGACAGGACTTGCAGGAACAGGAGCCTCCGGCACATGAACAACCCCCTCCGGGTCAGGAACTTCAGGGATCTCCCCAGCCACATCAAGATCATGAACAGGCAGGGGAGCTTGGTCATTCTCGCCATCCACGTCAAAAAATAACTTCCGTGGACCACGAGAATATACCTTCCCATATCTACGAGCTGGAACATAGTCAGCATACCTAATATTAAACTCCTCAATGGCAGCTACACGAGCATCCATCTCACGGGATTGTTGATATAACATCTGAAGAGCTTCAACAGCATCAAGCTCTCTTGATAACTGTGTAACAGAAACTGAACGGCGTGCCATGGAGAAGAAAAGAAGCAAGAAACAATTTTTTTCTTTTTGAACGAAAATGGTAAAAAAGGTGAACGGTTTGATAAGTCAAGTGACTTATATAGATCCTTTTTTGGGAAGATCAAAAGATACGCTTTTAATGCAACTGACACAAATATCTGTGAAATAGTGCAAAAGGTGACTCGATTCGACAGATAATCATGACATGCAAAAGGTAATTAATAACCGTCACTTCGTTGTCAGCAAAAGTAATGATATCCATGACAAGTGGCACACACACACCACATATTCATAACACATGTAACATACAAAATAATTATGTTCAAACAAACAAAGATAGTTCTTTAGTCTTGACTAGGGGAAGAAGTTTCAACATCAGACGAACCTTTGACAAAAGGCTCAAGCAAAGTACGAAGAGAAGAAAACCCATCATCACCTACCTGGCTGCTCAGCTGGGATATGGGCTCTAGAGAATCACTGCTCAGTGCCTGCATAGAATCAGCAACCCGGGTCCCGACCTCTTTCTCCTGCTCAGTTGGAGGAGGCACCTTCTGACCAACAAGACCAAGACCGTTCCCATATGTGAGCCCGCCAAGATACCCGGATTCCATAGCAACCTTGTAAAAAGTGTTAATACGATCTTGGTAGGTTTGACTAGTCCCGATAAAATGCCAGGCAGCGGGTATACCCCGGGATATCAACCAGTCACGGTCATCCCGGGAACGATCCAGCTGAGATTGGAGAGAAATGGCAAGATTCTTGGCAGCTTCGGTGGCATCCTCTGCTTGATCAGCACGGTCATTAGATAAACTCAGCTGCCTTTGACACTCATTAAGCTTCTCAGCCATAGCATCCCTCTCTTCCTCGAGACGTTTGATCCGGGACTCGAAGGTACTGAGCTCGGTAGCCAAATGTTTACATCTCTCCATCTCCGCCTGGTTCCGAGCAATGAATTCCTTCTCAGTAGCAAGCTCTTTGGTCAACACATCAACCCGTCCTTCAAGACGAGAGATAATACCAGCCTGGGACTCATTGGCACGAAGAATTTCCAGTTTCTCCTCCATGTGCCCCGTAACCATACGAGCTTTATCCGCCTCAAGCTTCTCCATAGCAACCTGACGGGAGACCAACTGAACCTCAGCCTCGGACAATTGTTTGGCAAGCCTGTCATTCTGAGACAAAAGTGGTCCCTGTCTATCCTGAGCCTCTAGAAGGTGAGCAAGGTCTGATCGCCACCGGCGAAGGACTTCATATGACGCAGCAGTATAACTGGCACCAGCACCAAGAATGTTCTCGGCAAGTTGAGCATTATCCAAACCCTGCAAATAAGACCTTTCAGCTGGGGGGAAGGCATGCTCAGACCAATGACGAATGACCTCCGGATGGATAAGGCGGCTGGATTCAGCAATATGCCATTTAGGCACATAACGGACATCTTTCAGGGACGGCCGCCAATTGATCCCGGGAGCATAGACATTGCTTGGGATACCACCTGCACCATCAGACGGCGAACCATCGGTCCTAACACCACCAGGAAACTGGATAGGGTTCTTTTGTACATCCCGAAGGAGCTGGGAAAAACTCTGACCAGTAGGAAAACCAGAAGTCACAGATGGACCTGCAAAAGAGAATACCGGCTTCAAGGGAATAGAGACTGGAACAGTAGTAGAGGGCAGAGAAGATGCCACAGGAGTCACTGAAGCTGGGACCAACGTAGACAACGGAACAGAAGTGACAGCAACAGCAGATGCCGGAACAGTGCTACTTTGAACACACGAGGAAACGGCAATAACCTCCTCAGAGCTACTCTCAGCAATATGAATAACCTTGGAAACTTCAGATGTAGAAGCACCCCCGGAAGCAGAAGCAGAGGTGCCAACAGAAATCCTCTCACCTGCATAGAATGACTGAATTCAAGGAAGGAACTGGCAATACGAAGGCAACAAAAACAAATAAAACATGCTTACCAAGAGACTTTTGCTTCATCTCCAATAGCTGCTGCCGCTTGGCCAAAAGGGCTTCAGCATCCAAGGCCGCTGTGGCTTTCCTTTTCTTAGATTTGTCTTTCTTCTTCTCCACACTTCCCTCACCTTGAGGAGGAGCAACATTAATGGGATTAGCATCAAGGGAATCAGGGATATCTTCATCAACACCTATAGGCACGGTCTCCACGGTGGATGCGGACCGGCCAACTATCTGCTCGGAAGTAGAAACAATTGGACCCGGGACAAGAAAATTAGAAATAGTCTGGCTAAGAACATCAAGCTCATCCGGACCCAGAGGACGGTCATATTCAATCAATTGAGAAGAAACCTCCGCGTCCAGGACGTCAAAGTATTGCCAGGCTCCCTGATCTTCACGTTTGTACTCCGGGAATACAGTTTCATCCACCCATAGCCGGCTCATACCAACAGCAACCAAAGCCCGTTCCGGAATAAAAGTACATTCTGTGGGATTGTTTGTCAGGGCAAGATATAATGGATCTCTCTCATAAACAGAAGGAAGAGGGCACTCATCAGCCAACTTAGACTTAGCCTCTGGAAATCTAATCGGAGTAGGAACAGGAAAAACACGTTCGTCAATATAAAAGAATTTCTTCCTCCAATCCTTATCCCGAACACTCTGAGGAAAGTTTTCAATACAGGGCAAAGATCCAGGACGACGATCAAAAGTAAAGTATTCTCCTTTGAACTTCAATACATACAACACACGGAAAATCTCCAAATGGGGTGCCCTACCCAAACCTAGGGCACAAAATTCAAAATGACGAATTTTAATTAAACCTAGGGGATGCAATTGGGAGGGGTTTACCTTATAATACGACAGGATAGCAAGAAGGAAATTGGTAACCGGCAAACGAAAGTGAGAAAAAGTAAAAAACTCGCCGTACAAAGTGATTTTCCCCTCCTTGAGTGGAAAGGCCCGATCATCCTTACCAGGAAGCACGGGCCCCCATTCCAACGGAACCTGGCAATCACTGAGGAAAGAGGAGAAAGATGGCCAGTGGCAAGGAATGTCGGATACACTTGTAGCAACCCGTGAAGAACTTGCTTTAGGAGCCATGGTAGGATCAACAGAGGAACGAGAGAAAAATGAAAGGAATAACCGCTCAATTGATGAAGGAAATAACGATTGGGTAAAGTTGAGGGAAGTTTAAAATTCAAATATAAAGAAACGCCACATGTCAACTCCCTACACACTTAAAACCTATTAAATAGAGGATTGATGTGACGGTTATAGCCATGATTACATCACCACTATATCGGGAATACAAAACAAACCCAAAACTTTTTTTATTTTTAAGTCTAGTAACAATCACACGTTCTTATCACTAGACTGGGGGGACATGACGAGGTATGGCCCAGACGAACCTGGCCCAAACCTAAAAACCATAAGCCCAAACAATAGAAAGCCCACCGATTCTACAAAGTCAAACCGGTCAGCACAGGTCAAACGTAATAAATAAGGAGCTGGTCAAAAGGCTAAATCAGCGAGGAAACAATCATGCAAGGATTGTCTCCCCTCGATAGGTAAAAGAACAACTATAAAAGGAGTGGTAAAGGTAAAGGAAGATCACACAATCTCTACACTCAACTCACATAAATATTATCTCTTAAGCAGAGCAGATACTTATTCTCACGCCGGAGGGTGGTCACAGGATTACCCCCAATCCTGTGGCGAGTCCTAACGGTGTTCTGTTTTGCAGGCTTCGTACCCATTGTTTTGTGACGAGTTGGAAGGAATTCCCTTTTCTGTATCAGATAGAAGATTCAGAGCATCCCAACCAGGTTCTTACTTCTTCAGATTGCTAAAGCATACAACAAAAACATCAGGATAAGAAGATTTCAAGTAGGAGACTTGGTATTGAGAAAAGCCTTCCAAAACAGAGCAAAACCAAGTGATGGTAAGCTAGCTCCCAAGTGGGAAGGTCCATACTTGATCGATTCTGAAGCTAGTAAAGGAGCATATTGGTTATCAACGATGGAAGGAGAAATTCTACCAAGGGCTTGGAATGCAATTCACTTAAAATACTACCATGTCTAGGGATGCATGTGACTGATCTCTCTGGAAGAGAAACTATGATCCAAATCATAGGTGGGATGAAGGTGAAGGCTGACAGAGATGAATCATCTCCATATGTAAGTACTTATTCTTGATTTATTTCGATCGATTATATTTTCACTAAACATGGTCTAGAAATAGTCCATCCTGAGAATTTTGCAGTACCATCCTGAAGATGGAATGCTTAGAAGACTAGGGGGCTGGCCACCCTCTCCTCCGTTAAGGTGTCCGACACCTTCCTAAGGTTTAAATGTTTTCACCTTTCACATTGGGTTAGCAACCCTAGCCTGGAGAGCATGATGCCCATGTATATTCTCGGGATGGTGGGACCAGTCCATGTAAAAGTGGCTGACAATTTCATTATCTTTGAGGTATACGATGGAGCTCTTAAGGTTTAGACATTTTTCAATGTCTCAAATGGTTAGGCATTTTTCAACGTCTCTTCGGGCCTTGTCGCCAGTTATTCCTAAGGGCCTTGTCGCCAGTTATTACTAAAGGCCTTGTCGCCAGTTATTCTCAAAATGTTACATATTGGTCTTGTCACCAAGATTATTTCAAAAGGGTTACGATCAAACCAAAGGCCTTGTCGCCAGGATAATAACAAAATTTTCCTTTACAGGATATTATTAAAGATTCAATTCCTCCTAAGGATTATAGACTTGAAGTCTATGTTGAAGATATCACACTGGGGACATCCTCAGAATGCAAGATCATCCCAAGGATGGAAAAGAAACTAGATGCATCCTCAAGATGCAACACTATCCCAAAGATCAAGAAGGAACTGGGGACATCCTCAGGATAATGAAGACCATCCTGATGATGAGAAGAACTTATCAGGTATTATTTTTCATTCTTTTATGACACTAAGTGTTTGCTAATATTTGCAGAATAATGAAGAACACAAAGCTGTTATCATATTATTTATGCATCATGATCAAAATGTGATGTCAACCCCTGGCTTCATCCAAAACCAGGACCCATCCACCAGGGGTCAACATCTGTGGTCCAAGGTTAACAAAAAGATTTGGGGCTTCGTCTTGAAACCAAGATCCCTCCACCCCAAACCTTATAATATCCTAGGTTATTACATGCCAAGGTAAATTGTTCGAAATTGTTCAACCAACCACTACCACAAAAGATCAAATAAAAAGTGGGCTCCAGCCTAGTCGATACATCCTTCATCGCCCACTGAAAGGTCCCTCACCACCTCAGCTACCTTGGCTTCAGCTGCCTTTGCCTTTGCATCCTCAGGATCCTCAGCCACATCCTCGGGAGAAGTGCACCCATAAACCATTTCTTTTCCACCCTGGATCTTGACTCTCTGCTCCCAGTCTTCAACGTCCCAAATATTCTGATCAAAGCCTGGATCCTTGGCCAGAAAAACCATCTTCATCCTGGCCTAAAAGATAGAAATACTAGCGGACTTGATGAGCCTATCCCTGCGATCCTGTGCCTCCTTTTCCTGATCCAATATAGCTTTAGCATGTTCAACCTTCATTCTTTTCAGTTCAGCCTCCATATCCGCCATTTTACTCTCAAGATGTTCACTCTTGTCATAAGCAATCTTCTGAGCATCCTCAAGTTTGGTCCGAGCATCATAAAGATCTTTGGTGATAGCGTTCACAGATTTCAACAAATGTTCGTGGCCCTAACAAAAGAGAATGGAGAAACAAGTGTTGCACGTTAAAAATGATTTCTATCACTAACATTTCGGTACCATCCTCAGAATAAAACCAAACCTGGAGTATGAACTGCGAAATCTTGTTCAAAATCTCCTCAAAACTAAACTCTTCGAAAGACGTGAATTCCTGTACTATACCAGAAGTTGTCTTCCTCTTTTTAGCAGAAGTTGCTGCGCTAGACTTGAGATTCAATGGCGAAATCTTTCTTGCTGTCACATACAAGTTATTGAGGTCTTCTGTATCAGAGAAAGCAGACTCTTTCGCTATAAAGGTATAGAATTAGATAAATAGACATCCTCAAGACATAACAGGAAAATACTTACCAGACATCTCCATGAATGGCCGACTTCCCTTCTCCTCAAAGGATCTGACAGAAACAAGTAATTCGAGTACAGCCTGGTGTTTGAGGTAAGAGTCACTAAAAGGGGAAGCGAACTTCGTAAAGAAAGCACCTATGAAACAAAATTTTTTTTTAACGAAAACTCAGACAGACGACATAAGCTTCTTATATAAAAACTTTTACCATTCTTCAACCAATACATAGGGATATCACGCCCAAAAAGAATGGAATCTCTCTTTACAAAAAAGAACTTTGATCTCCAAGATCTCTCAAACTTGGTAACATCATATAGAAAGGTAGGTTCTTTTTCAATAGATTGAAGAGTATAACGACTTGAACCATGTGTTTTCAACTTATACATATAAAATAGATCCCTGATGCGAAGATAGATGCTATGCTTTTCTATAATATTATTGCAAACCATCAGAATCTTCCAGATCTCGGCATGGCTTGGACATAAACCATCCCAGTAGTGTCAAAGAAATCTTGAATAAATGGAGGGAACGGATACTTCAAACCTAGTTGAAAAGGGAGATACAAAAAGCAGACCCATGTAGAGGAAGCGAGATCAGATCTTGTATTAGGATCGTAAGGACGAAAGACAGCAGAGTCGGGAAAGACCCTTGAATCCTTCAAAACTTGAATATCTTCGTCATAAAAAGAACAAACTTCTTGTTCAGGATAGCTCAACAGATTTTGAAGGACGAAGTCATTCGAGACTACTCCAACACCAGAAGATTTTTTAACCATCTTCAAAAATCATGCAGGTTCTGAAGATACGAAAAGTACAAAGGTTACCTTCTTTGATAACCTGGCGAGAATATAAAGAAGGAGATGTGGTCAACATCGTATAACGGTTATTGCATAATTATAGCCGAAAAAATAGCTGTTACTACCTAACAAAGACATCCCACCAGAGAAGATATTAAGAGAAAAATATTTTTACCGTAAAAGATATTGACGGTAACATATTTTTGGGGACAATTGTTGTGGGTGAAAATCCTTAGGATGATTTTACCCCACATCCCTAAAGCTCTATCCTCAGGATGCTGAAGGGCTCAGCTGACTTCGGGATATTTCAACATGTGCACATCCTGAAGATACACTAACAAGCTATCTTTATATGATATGATTGCAGGTACAACTAAATTACAATGTGGACCTGAAACTGACTTCCAACATCTACATTAGTTGGTCAAAGAAGCTACATGTGGAATAGGTTACGAGCCAAGGTCTAAGCATGAAGAAGAAGTCAAGAATGTAACCGATGCGCATTTATTATTGGCGACAAAAGTGAAACAGCTGAAACAATAACTAAGCTGAGAAAAAAACTGTTATCTAATGGCTTAATTCAGTTGTAACACCTCCAACGTTCACCTGAAACAGACCCAACCGATATTGAAGGAGTTTAACTACATAACGGGTATTGAGGGACTCATAGTCGGTTTCATGTACTATATAAAGGGAGTATTGGATGAGTATAGGACACCTACTTGCACACTGCTTACACTATAGACTACTCAGATACACTTAGCTAATCACAAACACTTGCACAATCATTGTAATCATAGCATAATCGTCCACATACTCATCCAAAGTTGTATCTTTTTACCAGATTAATATTAACAAACAAGGCAGGGGCCTAGACTCCTCCCGAGGTTTTATGCCGGTGATCTACAACTGATCAAGGGCTTTCCTCGTAGATCGTGTGTTGTTCTTCTTGTTTATTGCTTTATTTGTTCATTTCTAGCAGTGCCATCCTGAGGATACAACTGCCCATCCCGGAACTAACCTAAGCCATCCCGGTCATAGTTGTCATATTTTTACTTGTTAAACATCCTGATACACCATCTCAAGAATATTATTGATTTACAAACATATTTCCACACATTTAGCACTCTACCTCACATTAACTAATTTGGAATACAAAGTTATTTTTATTGGATAATTTTTGACCAAAACAGTGTTGGAGTTCAAAGCGAGGAGATTAAGTTGAAGGCAGATTTGTTAGGGTGTAGAGCGGGAGAGATTCCTTTTGTTTATTTAGGGATTAAGGTGGGGGCTAACATGAATAGGATTGCTACTTGGGAGCCGGTCATAGAATGTTTTCGGAATCGAATGTCAAAGTGGAAAGCAAATACATTATCGATAGGGGGAAGACTTACTATTTTCAGAGTGGTCCTGGAAAGTCTTCTAACGTATTACTTTTCTTTGTTTAAAGCGCCGGTTGGGGGTATTAGAAAATTGGAATCCTTAATGCGGAACTTTTTGTGGGGTGGTTTGGGTGAGGTGAGAAAGACTAATTGGGTGTCATGGGAAAGGTGGTTTGGATGAGGTGACAAAGTTTTATCTTCAGCATAAAGCAAGTGGGATAGAACCGGCCCCTCGATTGGTAAGTAAATCCAATCAAAACTTCAAATCAAACAAGCTTTCTTGATTAAACACGCAAACACCTCCATAATAAAAAGGAATAAAAAAAGGTGAAATAGGATCACCTTGTCTTATTCCTTTCGAACAATAAAACTCAAAAGTTGGAGATCCGTTAACTAATACCGAGGATCTAGCCGAAGCAAGGACACCATGAATCCATTTGCACCACACATCCGGGAATTTCATTTGCTTCAAAATAGATAATAAAAACTCCCAATGTACTTTGTCGTATGCTTTTTCAAAATCGATTTTGAATAAAAATATATCCTTGCCACTTTTTTTTTGCCTACGCCAAGACCTCATTTGCCAAAAGTGGCCCGTTTAAAATATATCTCCCATTCAAGAAAGCCGATTGGGTATCCAACACCACCTCCTCCATTACCATCTTTAATATATTAGCTAGCACCTTAGACACTACTTTGCTAATAATACCAATCAAATTGATGGGTTTATATTCACCTAACCCAGTTGGGTTGCACACTTTTGGCACTAAAGTCATAAAAGATGAGCCAACCCCCTCTACCAAAACTTCCATCATCGTGGAATCTCTGAAATATTTTAACAAAATCCGATCCATACAACTCCCAAAAAAACCTTTATAAACCGGAAGTTAAAACCATCGGGACCCGGAGCCTTGTTATCCCCACATTCAAAAATGGCTTCTTTAATCTCCTTAGTCGTAAACAGACTAATTAACTTATGTGCATCCTGTTTTGAAATACTCTTCAAACCAACACAATTTAACCTTGGTCTCGATTTCATAGACTCCACGAATTTGTTCCAAAAGAAGCGGAAAACTTCCTTTTTGATCAAGGATGGCCACATTTCCCATTCTCCTTGGATTGTCAAACCCGGAATATGATTCGATACTTTTCTTTTATTTGTCACGTCATGAAAAAAAATCTAGAATTCTCATCCCCTAGCTTAGCCCATTTGCCCCTTGCTTTTTGCTTTAGGTACATCAACTTGAAACTTTCTAACTCACTCAGTCGCTTTTTAGACTCCTTCATAATCCAGAGTTCCTCTTCAGAAAGATCCCTTGATTCCAATATAGCTTCCATTTTTTTCCTGTTCAAACCTCAAAACCTTTTCTTCTTCAATTTCTTTATCTTTAATGTTAGAAAACCATGCCCCAATAGACTTTCTAAGATGTTATAACTTTCGTAATAATAGATCATCCGGTTCACCCATTTCCTTAAACTCTGTCGCTGCCCTTCTAACAACATCACCAAAATCCGATCTCTCCAACCAAGAATTGAAAAACTAGAACGGTTTAGGCCCAAAATTTCTAGAAAGAATCTTTAACAAGAATGGACAATGATCCGATTTATTACGAGATAAATCTCTGTATTCCGCAAGAGGCCATTCATTCAAGAAATCCGAACTAACCAAAATGCGATCAATACGACTTAACTTAGTTCCTGACATTCAAGTAAATTTCCTCCCCTTCAAACCATAGTCATGTATATTAGTATCTTCAATAAATTTATTAAAGTTGTTGGCCACCAAAGCATTAAACTTTGAATTCCTTCTTTCCAATCGATCACACACCGTAATGAAATCCCCTCCTATAACCCACATACCGGTACCTCAATTTATAATAGTCCCAATTTCCTCCCACATATCCTTTTCAAAACAGCATTTTGTGGAGCGTACACATTCACTACATTAGTAACCAAACCACTACCTTTGACATAACCTGTGATACTAAAAAAGAACATAGCTTTATGGACTAACGTAAACGTGAATACTACCAGGTCCCATAACGCTAATAAACCACCGTATCTACCTTGAGCCTCCACCCATTCACTCCTAAAATTTCCTCTCCCCCAACAACTCTCCAAGTCCACCTTAGACAAATCAGCGTGATGCGTCTCTTACAGCACAACAAAACTGGCTTCGTTTTGCAATCTTAATTCCCTAACCCATTTACTTTTCCAGGAACACCCATACCTCTAATTTAATAGACAAAATATTCATGACTTCACCTGTTGAGACCCGTCTTCCCTGACTAAACTCTGAAATTGACTTACAAACTTCTCTGCATTGTCGACCCCAAGAGCATTACCTAAACATACAGTGTGATCTGCTTCAAGGTCAATCCCTTCCTTCGTGATTTGTTGCACAATCTTCCGAGAAGAACCTCCAGCTTGTTCTCTGGTATCCCCAAAAGAAATAGCATCGTCCGCCCTGTTACCCTGGCACACAGTTTTGTTTAAATTTGGCCTGTGAAACATATAGGGACTATTGGGCTCTTGTACAAAGTTTTCTACTCCAAATGGGCTTCTATTAGCATCCCAAATAAAACTGTCTAGCCCAAAAGGGTTAGGCTCATCTCTGGGCCTTTTTTTTTGGGCTCTCCTGGCTCTTGTACAAAGTTTTCTACATAATTGAATTCTAAGAGAAATAATATGTCTAAAAGCGTCTACAATGTTCCTATATATTAATAAAAATATTGATTTAGAGTTATATGTACAAATTATATAATGTGTATAGTGTGTGTATATGTAAGTATCATATAGAATATATATATATATATATATATATATATATATATATAAAGTGCTCCAATAATAACTTCATATATCTAAAATAGTTCTGAATATTAAGTAACATTTATAGAATTTTAGAATATATAGCATATAACCGTACCTTGATTGAAATAGAGAAAAATAACCAGTATATGAGATCCTTATGTTCGAAGTGGGTGTTAATCAGAGCTTGGCAATGGCTGTATTCTTGTGATCAAAATGGTGATTGAGAGGATGCTTTGTGTGTGAATGACAACATAATGACATATGAGGTCATGCCAATGGTTATATAAATGCATTTCTAACAAGTTCTTGTTTATTGCCATGACTCTTCATTGGCAAATTAATTATAATCTTCAATTCTATTTAATTTAGTCAAATTCATAACATCATATATGTTTTAATGTATAAAGGGGGTTACATTGTGGAGAAGATATTAACCGTGTATTAGTCACATGTACCATAGGCATGATATGTTGTATAAGGGGGCATAATGAGAAGAAAGAGGCTAAAATATAGAGATGTATGCTTATGCCTCTTCATATGCCATCTTGAAATGGTAGTGAAATTACATTGATGCCCATCTAGGATGCATTATATAATAGTATAGATATAGATTATAGATATGACATCTCATACTACATTATATTGAACCTAACCTTCCTATATAATCTCTTACACCGTTTTTTTTTCATAACATAATCCTAAACAATTTCATGGATGTGTGCGTGCACACACGTATGCATATGTGTTTGCTTTATTACAATCACTACAATGTAAATACATGTACGGAACATTGTCCATAGCATAACATTGACACATCATACCACATCATTTTATTGAACGCTTAATTCTTTCTCTTTCTTTTTAAATATCAACATCCTAATTTTTCATATATGATTATCCTAAACAATTTGACGGAACAATTATATGTGTTTGTTTTTATAGATTGACCCACCCGTACCCATCTATATTTCCTACCAGATCGGCAAACACACACGAACGGACAATAGAGTGGCTACCCTTATATTGTTGCGACATCGTCCACGTCCATCCTTATCATCCAATTATGGATGTTTCTTGAGCTCCAAAAATGTGGTGGACAAGATACTTTTATGCATTACACATAAAGTTAACTTTGGTGATTTAGAAGAGACGGGAAAACTTTTTGTATGACAACTTATATTTTACGAGGGTCGTTGTCATGGCTACTTTTGGGCATTAGCCATCATTATATGCATGAAAATAATTCAAGACGGACAAATAATATCTTACTCCATCATGATAGACAACACAGTGATGCAATTTAATTCAATACAAACAATATGTTATGGACATGGGTTCCACAAACGCTGTATTCTAGTGATCCTAGTGGCTTTCTATATCACATTCACAGATACACTATCGTGTTCTGCTTCGGACCGGTCTAGTTATTTTTTATTTTTATCGAAGTTATATATATACATGGATTATTTTAAATTTATTTAGTTTTCAATTTTTGAAGTTCAAATCATTAGATCTTTTGTTTTTCTCTTTATTTAGTGTATACATTAACAAATAAAAAGAAAAACACCTACACCAATTTTTAATTGCGCGCTCTGGTTTTTCCAACAGGGGTTTATTAGGCTAAATGTTGTGCTATGTCAAAGAGGGGTTTTCTTCCCCTCTTCCCATAACTACAAGAAATTAGAATAAAAAGAAAAAAAAAATAATTGGTTGATTTAAAGAGGGCCCACCTAACCACTCATTAGCTTTCGTTATTCTGCTTACAATTGGCAAATGACGCCTAGGAAATAAGGGAGGGGCGCCATTTTCGGAGAAAAAAAATGAGATGGCAAGGAATAAGGAATGACGCTCTTGCACCACCGAACCTTGAAGTGATTGATTTTTAATTTAACTACATTTAATTCATTGAATTTTATGATACATTTGAAAATCTCCAAATAGCCTACTTATTTACCTTTTTTTTGGATATGGGACGGTACAAAAACTAAAACCATATTCGTATACTTATTCACGTATTAAAAACGTTTATAAAACACCCAAATATATTTAGCAATTGACGTCACATATTATATGAGAGCAATTAAATATTTTTTTTAGCTAGTTGAACATCCCTTCATATCATATTTAAATCACATAAAGATACATTTAGGTAGTGGGTAAGCGGACAACAAGCTGCTCCGTTATCTCTTTTTAAATCGTAAAGCCTATCCTGTTAATTGTCATTCGTAAACAGACAAGATAAAGGAGAGAATATTGAGATGGTATGGGCATGTGAAGAGGAGGCAAATGTGACACCCGGCACGTTTAGGTTAACATTTTATAAAACACATAAGTCTACCTTAGCGAAAAACGTTTTCAAACATACTTAACTAGGTCGGTTGAGTCGTGTCGATGATTCGAGAATCATCGGGAGTCGTTACAATGGTTCGAGGGATCATTGGGTGTCGGTCCATAACCATGTGAACACGGATGGGGTGATTTGTAGAATCGTCGGGTTTAACGCACACACGTAAATCTTGAGTCCCGGGAATTGGTGAACGGATGGGAACGTGTTAGTTATCATGCATTATGTGCTTACAATCATTATATGACTTGCCGGTATGTGAATACGTGTTTATATGTGTTAAAATAGTGATTTCGCATAATTGCATGACATTATAGGTGATTACGCGTAATCACCAATAGTATAGGCAATTAGGATTGTAATCACCAATAGTATAGGCAATTAGGATTGTAATCGCCTATAGTATAGGCGATTAGAATCCTAATCGCCAATAGCTGCTGTGTACACGCCTGTTCTGCATGTGACGACTAAAAACGCCTATAAATACCACCCTTATGTTTTAAAACATCATTTGTGAAACCCTAATACACCCCAAAGCCACCCCACACCTTATCCAACCCCTGCAACGCGTTTTTGAGCAAGAAATCACATTTCCAAGCTTTACACCTCATAATCTCACAATTTCAAGGTGTGTTCTTCATGCCAAACCTTTGTAATGATATTGTTTTGATCCTAAAGGTCCAGACCTGATTTCTAAACAATTGTGTCTTTGAAAACTCATTAAAATCAGTTTCTAAAGAAACCCAAACCTCTATACTTGTTATATGTGATGTATTCATGCAAGATAGGATTTTTATCGTTTAAACATGATTGTTCTTGTATTATTATTATGTTTCTGATCTAAATGAGTTAATATGATGATAACCTAGGAGTTTGAAGGTTCATAGATGTGTAATATTGATATTAGGCGTTTTGACCCGTTTGAATGATTATGGAGGATTGATGATGATATGTTGTGTTTTGTTGATTGTTTGAGGTTAGGGTTTACTCTAGGATGATGCTAGAACAGTAGGATATTGTCGGACAACGTCATTATGTGATGAAATCTGGATATATGCTATTTAGGGTAAGTTTTGCATGAGGATGTGATGTTTACATGATAATTATGCTATTTTGGGAAAACACATGCATTCGGGATGGCTAGGGCGATGATAAATTAGGGGTTTTTGCTTGAAATAGTTGGATTAATGTTTTGGGTTTGATATTGGGTGTTTCCACATGTTTCGGATCTGATTTGGAGGGTTAAACGCGCAAAAAGGCGGAACAGAACAGTAAAGGCGAATAGGGGTTTCTAATCGCCTGTATTAAAGGCGATTGGCCCCCAATCGCATGAACTATAGGCGATTGGGAGCCCAATCGCCATTTTGTCTGGCAATTACAATGCTACTCACTAGTTTGACTCTCCAAATCACCAGTTGACTTTTCCTAATTGCATGTTTGATTCCTAATCGCGTATACTGCTGCTATATGTATATTTTAACATCCCGAAACACGGATTGACACCTAGGAACATGTTAGGAACCCCGTGACATGTCTAATAACTTGGTAACACGTGTTCGGACTTGTTTATGTGTTAATTGGGCGTTATGCTAGATAGGGTGAATGTTTGCGCATGTTAAGTGTTTAATTTTATATGTGCATGATATCTTGTATGTGGCTAACACGTGGGATGTCGGGTCACCAATGGGATGTCGGGTTTTGTCTGGTCTGGTCGGTTTAACGTTTAAACATGTTTTCAACATACACGGTCACGGTCTGGACAAATTGGGGACTGGTTAGCCTTCGGGTTAGTAGTCATCACACTTATGTAAACTCATTGATAGGTCGCCACTAGTAGGGACTATTACACACGTATCGGATTTCTAGTTTACTGATGACGCACTCTAAGGTGAGTTTCACGGCCCCACTCTTTTACTGGTTTTATATTTTCAGGGGAGAAAACATGTTGTATTCTTTAAACGTGTGTCACTATGTTTTCATAAAAGGCGTGTCAACTATGTTTTCATGAAAGCTGTGTCAACTATGTTTTGGTATTCATGAATTCATTGGGTTTTGGAGTATTCATTATGTTTTCAAGTATTCATTATGTTTTGGAGTATTCATTATATTACTATGCGATCTTTGGAAGTCCCGGGGAGAACCATGAATGTGCGGGGATGCACAACGGGGGAAATGTGGATAGATCTATTTGGGCGTGACCAGCTCCACTCGTCGACTGGAGGTCGGACGGGTGCATATTGTCTCTTAGGTATTCGACATTCAATATACAGTATTCATTCGGGCAGTATTCACGCATTCACAGTATTCGAGTTCAGTAATGGTTTTCCAATCGCAGTAGTAACAGGTATTCATATGTTTTGCATGCACGTGGTCTGGATTGACCATGGGTATTCATTTGGGAGTTAGTATTCATTGGAGTCGGTATTCATTAAAAACCTGTGAACTCACCGGCATTATTTGCTGACGTTTTTAGCATGTTTGTCTCAGGTCGCTAAGGTAGCAGCTGTCGATAGGCGTACGGAGTCTCACGGCGTCTAGGAATCATAAGCATGTTTTGTTAAACATTTCAGACTTTGAGTTTTACTTTTGAGTTGTAATAATACATTTTGCTTCCGCTGTGTTAGAACGGTTTTGAAACTCAATGGCAGTTTACGTTGTTTTCATATCATATAGTGTCGTTTATTGTGACCGTTGACTTGGATCCTGGTGTGTCATGCGCCTCGCGGTAAAACCCCGCATGTGGAAATTTGAGGGTATGACAGCAAATGACGACCCCATTTAGAGTAACGGAAACCCTCACCGTAGAGGGAAAAAGGTGTAGAGGCAGACCCAAATTGATTTTAGATGAGCGGGTTAGGCATGATTTAGTAGAGATGCACCTCTCTGAGGACATGGTCGAGGATAGGAGTTCGTGGAGGCATAAGATTAAGGTTAAGGATTATTAGGGGAGGGTTTGGTTGTATCATAGCATAGTTCTAGGAGCTTAGACTTTTTCTTACACTGGTAGGAGGTCTGTAGGGGTGATTTGTCTTTGGGTATGTATGGGTTTTATTGTTTTTTGATGGCATATATACCTTTGTTTTACTATGTGACGCTTTCACTGTTTCTCTAAATTGCAGTAGCTATCTATTACTTTTTTAGTGTTGTTTGCTTGTCGATTGTGTGTTGTGGAGCCGGGGGTCTCTCTGGAAGCAGTCTTTCTATCCGTAAGGATAGGGGTAAGGTTTGCATACATCCCACTCTTCCCAGACCCTACTCTAAGCTTTGCTAATTGTGGGATCTACTGGGTAAGGTTGTTGTTGTGTTTTTTTTTTTTTTTTTTTTTTTTTTTTTTTTTTTTTTTAACAGAAAATTAAGAAAGTGGACCTGGATTATCTAAGGCCCCGGCTATTCACCCCCCAAAGCACCTCGCTTAGGCCAAAGCGAGGCGCCTGGGGTCAAATCGTATGAGGTGGCAGGGGGCAGAAAAAGCTGATCCAAAGCGCCTAGCTTAGGCAAAAGCGAGGCGCTTTGGATTAGAGTTTTAATTTTGGGTATTTTTTGGTGTTTTGAATTGGTTTTTTATTTTTTTTAATTATTTTTAATATAATTATTTTAAAAAGTTAAAATAAAATAAAAAACAAATGTCTTAACTCTAATCAAACGTCTATATAGGCGTTTTCGATTTCCAAATGAATCAACGACTTAAACTTTACATAATCAACCACAAACAAAGGTCTTAACTCTAATCAAACGTCTATATAGGCGTTTTCGATTTCCAAATGAATCAACGACTTAAACTTGACATCATGAACCACGTATAGTCAAAGATTTTAACAAATATATTCAGTACTTGTTGAGCCTTTTTTGTGAATGAAATTCTTCTTTCAAAAAAAAAAAAGTACTAACGCAGACCTTGATCTGCAATATTTGAAAATTATCATTTTTTGACATGCTTGATAACATAGAGGAACACTTTCTTCTTTTGTTGTACAATATTTTTTGTTAGTTGTTAATGTTTTATAGTTTTTTCTACTTTTAGAAAAAATAAAAAAGCCCGTATAGTCGAATGCGGTATGCGCGTTAAATTTAATTAAATAAGTGAATGATCAAGGGATCCGCTTGGAGTCTAAAGCTTCGCGTGTCATCTCAAAGTATTCAATTCCGATAATCCACACATTTCTCCTGAAGCAAAGCCTCTCTAGGTTTACCATCACCAAACGGATTCACCTTAGGCCTTGGTTTGTCCATTCCAATTCCTAACATTAATTCCAATTCCAATTCCAATTCCAATTCCACCGGTGCAATTAGAATCTGAAGAGAAGTTATTATCATCATCATCATCCACAATGTTCTTACCTAGAGCTACCAACCAGCTGGCATGAGAGCCAAGCTTTGAGAACTGGTGGCAGAGGGAGTTCGTACATCTCCACCTATGGAACCGCCAGAGAATATGATGAGGCAGCAACAAAGCTGCTTTTGAACTGAGCCATAACTCCTGATTTAAGTGAGCTAACAACTGAAGAGAAGTTATTATCATCATCATCATCCATAATGTTCTTGCCTAGAGCTACCAACCATCCGGTTGAAGAAGAAGATGATGACAGATATCACTAACATAACTTGCACCGGCTTGAGATATGAGTTTGATTAACTTAAATCTCTCTAATCCATGGTAACCACTTTCAAAGGATCCATGACACGCGATAATCGCTACGGTTAGTGGATACCATGGATCAGAGAGATTCAAGCTAATCAAACTCATATCTCAAGTTGGTCCAACAACTGAAATTGACTTGCTTGCATTGGAATCTTGTACAAAATCATCTCATTGCATATTCTCCATATCCATACCTTGTTTCAAGTATCTTGTAAAATTCATTTCGTCTTCAAGACTCCTAGGAGTCAACAAAGGTTGACTTCTTTGAGCATTAACCATGACTATATTACATTATTATTATTATAATAATTTTTTATTATATTTGTAACTTAGTTCCTTTGTTTTATTATTATAATAATTTATTATTATCAAGAATCGGAAATTAGTAAAACGATTTATGAAAGTATCAAGAATCGGGAATTAGTAAAATGATCGGATGGGACTTCTGAAAACCACAAACGATCAATTAAACATTACGAAACGCGTCAAACAGAGACCGGAAGTCCAGCATGTTGATTAGACATGCAAAAATCGTGTTTTGAAAAAATATGGGTATCGACTGTATAGTCGGAGCACCAAGTAGAATGATTCATGAAATTTGAACAAATTTGGATGTTTCAATCAAAACATACAAACGAGCAATAAACGACCCGTAACGCCTCAAACGAATTTTGTTGTATTGGGAACAACTAAAAACAATTTAAAATGAATTAAATTAATTTTTAATCAATAACAACTATTTAAAATGAATTAAAACAAGTTAATTTTTTTTTTAAAAAAAGCCAAGGCCAAAGCTAGGCGCCTGTGGTCTAATCAAGACCAGCAGGCACCTAGCTTTGGCCAAACTAGGCGCTTTGGCCTTTTTTTTTAAAAAAAAATTAACTTGTTTTAATTCATTTAAATAGTTGTTATTGATTAAAAATTAATTTTAATTCATTTTAATTTTTTTTTAGTTGTTCCCAATACAACAAAATTCGTTTGAGGCGTTACGGGTCGTTTATTGCTCGTTTGTATGTTTTGGTTGAAACATCCAAGTTTGTTCAACTTTCATGAATCATTCTACTTGGTGCTCCGACTATACAGTCGATACCCATATTTTTTCGAAACACGATTTTTGCATCTCTAATCGACATGCTGGACTTCCGGTCTCTGTTTGACGCGTTTCGTAATTGGTTACTAATTTCCGAATGTTGATACTTTTCAAAAATCGTTTGTCAAATCATAACCATCATCATCATTACACCCTCAAAACAGAAATAAAATAACAATAAATAAATTAATAATAATAAATCATTGCTCAGACGTTAGGGTTTGATAATCACAAAACTTATTATTTAAAAAGAAACAAAAACACAAATCGTACCGTGAAATAAAGAGAGGCCCATTAGGAGTGTCGTGGAGGAAGATCGTCGGTTTGCTATAGTCGATGATGGCGCAGAGGTTAGCGGTAACTTTAAATTTTGAATGATCGTCGGTTTGCTCTCTATATACCAATCAACAGTCGATCCGACTGTTGATTTCTCTCTATAACCAGTACAACTTTTCAGGAAAGCAGGTAAAATTCAGTTGTTATCGGAGAGATATTGGTCAACGATGAAGGAAACCTGAAACGAGTATAATCAAACAGCGATGTCAAGGGTTTTAAGACAACGAAGATGAATTCAGTTGTTATCGGAGAGATGTCGGTCAACGATGAAGGCAACCTGATAAAGGCTGAAACGAGTATAATCAAACAGCGATGTCAAGGGTTTTAAGACAAGGAAGATGAATTCAGTTGTTATCGGAGAGATATCGGTCAACGATGAAGGCATCCTAATAAAGGCTGAACACGAGTATAATCAAACAGCGATGTCAAGGGTTTTAAGACAAGGAAGATGAATTGTTGGACAGTGAGATTGATAACTTCTCTATGGAAGTTGCTAAAATAGTTAAACAAAAGCTGAAATTATACAGTTATTTGGAATGTTCCTGATCATTACAATGAGATTGATAACTTCTCCATGGAAGCAACAAATTCAAAACAGAGGTAGGTTTGCTAGAGGGTCACTATTCATACATAAAGAGTATAATCAAACAAGGGTTGTTATCGGATAGATATCGGTCAACGATGAAGGCAACCTGAAAGGACATGAACATTTATAACCTTTCTGTACCTGTGGCCAAAAGAACCTGATAAAGGCTGTACACAAGTATAATCAAACAAGGGTTGCCCTGAGTTTGATTAGCTTGAATCTTAGCTTGAATCTCTCTGATCCATGGCATCCACTAACCGTAGCGATCATTACATTTATTTGGAATGTTTATGATCATTACAGTAACGATCGCTTTACGACGCCGAAAACGACTATCATCACGCGATTTCTTTTGACAAGCAGTACAACGAACTCTGTCGGGATGCAAATCGTGATGTGATGGATTTTTATATTTGCAACCTAGTTCCTTTCTACCTGGTTGCAAAGGAACTTCAGGTCAGCCAGACGTTTGTCAAAAGCAAGTGTGAAGATCAAGATCAATAAGAACAGTGCTCCAACACGGTCAACGATGAAGGTGTGTTGTATGTATAAAATAGTGAATTATTGTAGTGTGTTAGGTATACGATGGAAGGGTTTGAAAAGAAATAGCACAAGTCCTTCTTTAATGTTGTACTATGCATTCTCACATGAACATCCAACAACAATGGTATATGAATAGTGACCCTCTGTAAGGGTCTTGATGAATATCTTCATCAATCTCCTTGATCTACGCATAAGCGTGAGAGTCGATTTTCCTATGAGGGTGACTGACAAAGAGATGGTCTTTTTGATGAATGTATTATTCACAAATACATTTTTTAAACAATTATAGCAACTTCCATAAGATGGAAGGGTTTGAAAAGAAATAGCACAAGTCCTTCTTCAGGTAAGTCCACATGGTTAATCATCCGATTGTACCATTTTCCTGCAGTATCATAAACAATGCTTTAGAAACTCAATATCTCATCCAATCCAAGTGTGTTATCACCACACTTGTTTCTCATAATCCTAGCTTATGAATCACCATAGTTAATATTTGAGTAAGTTATGAAGGTTAGAAGATTAGGGTTCATGGTGTTGTAGTTGGGGAAGAAGATACTAGGTTAGAGAAGAACGAAGGGAGAGAGAGTGAGATTGTTATAAACCTAAAACTAATAAGTTATGTTGGAGCAATGGTTGTGGAAAGAAATCGACAGTAGGATCGGCGCCAAGAAGCCACCCATACAGAGTGATGATAGTCGTTTTCGGCATTGTAAAGCGATCGTTTTACTCATATAAAGTGTTCGATGTCACTGTGAGTACACATTGTGCATGACATTACATTTTGCATGTGTCATTTCATAACTTACACCGGCTTGAGATATGAGTTTGATTAGCTTAAATCTCTCTGATCCATGGTATCCACTTTCAAAGGATCCATGACACGCGATAATCGCTACGGTTAGTGGATACCATGGATCAGAGAGATTCAAGCTAATCAAACTCATATCTCAAGTTGGTCCAACAACTGAATTTGACTTGCTTGCATAGGAATCTTGTACGAAATTATTCTCACATGAATATTCTTTGATGAATGTATTAGGGGTTGGAAACTCTGAAGACTAATGACCCTCTGGAAAACCTCCATAAAGGTCTTCAGATTTTCCATGGGAAGGTAAACATACTTGAAATCAATGGGAAGGTAAACATACTTGAAATAAATGGGAAGGTAAACAATTCCAGCAGCTGGATATCAGGCAAACGTTTATCAAAAGAATTTTGTACTATGCATTCTCAAATGAATATCCTTTGATGAATGTATTAGGGGTTGGAAACTCTGAAGACCAATGACCCTCTGGCAAACCTCCGTAAAGGTCTTCAGAGTTTCCATGGGAAGGTAAACATACTTGAAATCAATGGGAAAGTAAACAATTCCAGCAGCTGGATATCAGGCAGACGTTTGTCAAAAGAATTTTGTACTATACATTCTCACATGAATATCCTTTGATGAATGTATTAGGGGTTGGAAACTCTGAAGACCAATGACCCTCTGGCAAACCTCCGTAAAGGTCTTCAGAGTTTCCATGGGAAGGTAAACATACTTGAAATCAATGGGAAGGTAAACATACTTGAAATCAATAGGAAGGTAAACAATTCCAGCAGCTGGATATCAGGTAGACGTTTGTCAAAAGAATTTTGTACTATGCATTCTCATATGAATATCCTTTGATGAATGTATTAGGGGTTGGAAACTCTGAAGACCAATGACCCTTTGTCAAACCTCCGTAAAGGTCTTCAGAGTTTCCATGGGATGGTTTACATACTTGAAATCAATGGGAAGGTAAACATACTTGAAATCAATAGGAAGGTAAACAATTCCAGCAGCTGGATATCAGGTAGACGTTTGTCAAAAGAATTTTGTACTATGCATTCTCATATGAATATCCTTTGATGAATGTATTAGGGGTTGGAAACTCTGAAGACCAATGACCCTTTGTCAAACCTCCGTAAAGGTCTTCAGAGTTTCCATGGGATGGTTTACATACTTGAAATCAATGGGAAGGTAAACATACTTGAAATCAATAGGAAGGTAAACATATATAACATTCTTTTCTTCTTCCCTTACAAATCACTTTGCCATTAATAGCAATGGACTACCCTCACGTCGGTATAGCCATCACCTAGTTCCAGGTTGCCTTCAGTTGTTGTCAGAGAGATATCTATCAACGATGAAGGCAACACACTTGAAATCAATGGGAAGATAAACAATCCTCATCCACAGTGTTCTTACCAATAGCTACCAACCATCCGGTTGTTTTCAGGTTGCCTTCATTGTTGACAAATAATGAGATTTGGTGTTAGATCATAAGCAAAAAGGTAGACCACACCACTGTTAGTGAACCCTGTGTTGGATGGAAAGTGTCTTCGGCTTAAATATGTCTTTGTTGAGTTGAGTTGGAGCAATCCCTGTGTTGGATGGAAAGTGTCTTTGGCTTAAATGTCTTGTTTAGTTGAGTTGGAGCAATGTTGATAAAAGTTGGTGGTTATTATTTTGTTTTTTAATTTTTCTAATTTTTTTACAATAATTATATTAAAAAATAAAAATAAAAATAAAAAACCAATCCAAAACACAAAATTTACCAAAAAAATAAAAGCTGGATTCCAAGCGCCTCGCTTAGGCCTAAGCGAGGCGCTTGGGGTCAAATCAGAATAACTTACCTCGGACCGAGGTAGTTAAAAAAAGTAACCAAAGCGCCTCGCTTTAGCCAAAGCGGGGCGCTTGGAGAGGGGGGGTGGGAATAGAAGTGGGGGGTTTTAATATCACCACCCTTATCTAACTAGCATGGCAAGCGTATGCAAAAGTGGACCTGCTTTGGTTTGCAATTTTGTGCCAAACATGTGGAATAAGTGGATCATGGATTTGGTTTAAGCGAGTTAGCTTTGAAGGCCTGGCATGCAAATGAAAGATGAATGGATATGAAGTTGACTTATTCTAAACTTCACATTCAGATCGAATGGAGCAGATAGACTGATCGTCATCTACCAAAAACAGATCGTTGATCGAGTCTATTATCATGTCAGCGTGGTGGGTTATTCGGAGGTTCAGGAATTATAATGGGTGGTGATATTAAAACCCCCCACTTCTATTCCCATCCCCCAAAGCGCCTCGCTTTGGCTTATAATACATTCGAGAATATTAACAATCCGCAGGAGTATATCTTCGATTCCATTGTTAAATTTTTGTATTTGTGTTCTTTTATTATGAATTGATATATATACTAGTAAAGTGTCCGCACGATGCAGCTGGTAACACAAACATTGTCTAGGTGTGCATAGCTTGGTTGGTTCGGCTATTATTGTAACCGAATCCAAAACATAAGGCCTCAAGGGGCCCTTGTAGAATTCAAGTTATCTTTCACTGATTCTAACCAATCCTGCTTTGCCACATCAGTTCACTGATTTACTTCACTGAAACACGTTTTTGTAGGCAGCACTCCACTAATTATTTTATTTATTTTCATTTACATACCCAATTTTTTTTTTTTTTACATTTTTACACGGTTTTAACATTTAATTCTACTATTTCAACCGTTCCACCAAACGGTCAGCCAAATTTAAGTTTTTATCTTGGAAACCGTCAAGTAAATTGAATTGACTCACCTAAACGGTCAGCGAATTAATTCTTAACAGTGTCACCGTCGTTGTATATAAAGTGATCAAACTGTGGGGTTAAAAGCCACAATTTACCACGGTTTAAAACCCAAACACACACAAAAATGAACCCATTGACCGAAGAAGAAGAAATGACCATTGTGGTTTGCCACAAGGATGCATCGAACGACCCGAAATTCGACTCCTCCCCCCCGGGACGATGGTTCGGCCTCCCCCCCGAGGAGTTTTGGGCTCGAGTGTTTAGCGACTTCGTTGAACACGTTGGCCACAACACAACCAAGATTGTTCGCGACCTCCAGTTCAAGTGGGGCGACCTCAACATCAAATGTGAGAAGTGGACCACCCTATACGAGCAACAAGTGACAGACGATCTGGAGCTTGACGAGGAGTTGGCTATCGAATTCGCTCAATATGAGTATGAGGTTCGATACGGCAACGCTTTCGACCATGTCGAGGCATGGCGAATGTTGCGCAAACTTTAAGTGTTTTTCTTTGTTTTTAATGTATTTTTTAGTATTTATTAATGCAAGGTTTTTTATTTACTTTACATTCTAATAAACATACAGTTAATACAAAACCCTAAATAAATAAACGTTATACATATAAAACAGACGGTTAAAATAAAAAACACTAAAACATACGGGGGGTAAAATGAAAACTTGGCATTTATAAAAACCACAAAAACAGCCGGTACCAGCACGGTAAAAAGCATCGGCAAAACGGTCCACGGGACCACTACCAGCGTGTATGGCGGCGGTGATACCGTGCTGGTACTTGGTACCCGTGGACAATTCGGTAGGCGCCCCGTCCCCCCTAAGTTATCAGTTAGTCTAACTTAATAACTAATCAGTTCAGTTTATCCAGATGGCTTTTCCTTTGGTACATTTAACTTTGGTTAAAAGCCAAATCTGGACTAAAACTTTTACTTAGAAATACAAAAAAAATGAGGCATAAATATATAAAACGGATGCATAAAATGTAAAATTAATGAACTAGAGGTATAAAAGTCACAAATTTATGAAAGCTAGTTTATCCTCTGGGAGCTTCTCGAGATACACAAATCTAATATAAAGTGACAAAATGTGTGTACCATAAAAGGAATAGGCCACTTTTTTAGATTTTTTGTTTTGTAAAGGATCAACACTCGATAACTCATAACACGTACTTCTATTTTTACGTGTGCACCTCTTGCTCAAATGAAGTCCCCGTAGAACTTTGTCACTTACTCAAGACACTCTAAAGTTGCGATGCAAACCTAGGAAAAAACACAACCAAATTGGTATAAAATGATATGTCATGATGATGGTGATAGGTGATTCTAATGTGCAAAGTGAGCATATGTGAAAGAATGATTTACATGTTCAATTTTTATTATGGATATACAATTGATCACCTTGGGTGAAACTAAATAAAACAATTTATAGGTAAGCAGTGAACGTCCCTTTTGAAGATAAATAAAAATGATCTAACTGCTATCGGCTAAAATGATTGTACGATGGTAACTTTTCATGTCTCCTGACTATTTTCTCTACTCATATATAATTTAAGTATATATTTCAATAATCACCACAAGTCCGTCGATTTCAATGTACACACATTAAAAACGATTTAAGTGAATAATTCGGTTAAGTTAATTTTGGTTAAACGAGGGTACAAAAGACCGATAACCAATTTTTTGTTAATTCAGTTTGTGGTTAATCGGTTTTCAGTTAATTCAATATTTTGTTGATTTCGGTATTGTTTTGTCTTTTTAATTTTCGCTTTAGTTAACAATCACTTATAGACACTGTTAATCACGTAACATATCATTTTTAATTAAAAAAACAATAAAAATAGTGCACACCCGGCAAACTCAGGTTAATACTTTTTACAAACATATAAGTCTACCTTAGGAAAACATTTATTTAACGTACTTAATTGGGTTAGTTGAGTCGGTTCGATGATTCGGGGAATCAACGGGAGTCGGTTTACACTTACGAAATGTCCATGGTTTAATGATTCGGGGAATCATTGGGGAAAACACATACACACACACGAGTCTTGAGTCCCGTTGTTGGTGAAAATACATGGTTGGGGTAACTTATGAAGTATTTATTATATGTGCTATGAATGATTGACAACATATGAATGCATATTTATGTGATTTGGTGTGATAACATATGTTAAAATGACAAGATTGTGACTCGAAGGATCGAGTAAGAAGTCTGGGTTTCCATTCATGCCATCGAAGGCACGAATGAAAAACAAAAACTTCCATCCGTGCCCTGAAAGGCACGAATGAAAGAAAATAGTTTTCATTCGTACCTACGAGGGTACGAATGAAAACAGGTGTATATATATATATATATATATATATATATATATATATATATATATATATATATATATATATAGGCTAAGTATCCATAGAAAACCCTAAAAATTTGAGAAAACTCTAGAAAACCCTTAAAAAAACCTACTTCCCGAGCTTTTTTTTTTTTTTTGAAAAAAATAGGGCATGTAATATACATGTTTTTCAGTGTTTTAAGCCAAAAAAAAATCAAAAAAGCGCCGAACAGTTTTTTTTAAGAAAATAAAATAAGTTATGCATCATAACATACGTTAGATTATTTTTGCACTGGTAACATATGTTATGATGCAAAACTTATTTTTTTTAAAAAAAAAAAAACCCTTCGGCGCTTTTTTGATTTTTTTGGCTCAAAACACTTAAAAACATGTATATTACATGCCTTGATTTTTTAAAAAAAAAAACCTCGGGAAGTAGGTTTTTTAAGGGTTTTTCTATAGTTTCCTCAATATTTAGGGTTTTCTACAGAACCATCCCCTATATATATATATATATATTATATATATATATATATATATATATATATATATATATAGGGTTAGGATCGTGTTAGAACCCCATAGAGTTGTGAGAACTTGAGAAGTCCATTGAACCAATAATAATGTGACACCTATCTACTAATCCCATATTCTATTAAAGGGTATTATAGGTAATCCATTTTCTTATGGGCAAGTAATTATGCTTAGTGTGGAAATTTAGTAGTAAACAATTATTAACATGTCAGTGATATTTTTATTATCCCAATATACACAGTTTTTCTCCCGCCCATTACTATTATTATTGTGATCTTTTATATAGAAGCCACCTAAATCATCCTGTAAACTACATGCAAAACCCAAAAACCTCTCATACGAAAACAATCGATCACTTTTTCAATTTCAAAAACGAAAAAACACAAAACCCATGAAGAAATCGAAAGAGCCTGTCCAAAGTAGGGAGATTATCTCGTCTAGAGATCTAGAAGACGTTGCTAGATTCATCAGTGTAAACCCTCAAATTCACCCAGACCTTGGGGGTGGTTCGTCGTCGGTTCATGTGACGATTGATAAGGGGAAACGGCCGGCAGATGTTTACGGCGAAACACCCGGTGTCTTGCAAACGTCTGTTGAGGGTGGTGTTTTCTCGTCTGGTGTAGGTGGCTCGTCTGTTGATGCTACCCACATATCTCCGGTGAGCCAACCCGTCGGCGTGGAAGATGATGGTACGTCTTTGATTTTTTCGATCGTATGTTATTGTTACTATTTTTTTTATACTCTTTTTTTTTCCCTGGTACTGTAAAAAGAAATGGTAAAAAATAGGAATTGTGAGATTGTATATGAAAGAGCAAATTTGTTTTTTTTGTTTTTATTTATTTTGTATATTTGTTTTTTTGTTTTTTAACACCAGTGTAAAGTGTGATGTGTACCATAAAATGGCTGTTTTTTGAGAATAAGGATATATGTAAAGAGGGATATTTTTGAACAAAAATGGATTTTACTCATTGTGATGAACGTGTGAAAAATAAAAATGGAATTTACTCATTGAACATAAAATTTGTTTTTTTCCCCTTTTAAGACACCGGTGTAAAAAAACCTGTCCTTAACAAGTAAGTTGTTAGAATTTATCTTTTTTTCCCCTTTGTTATTTTGCATGCAGGGTCTGGTTGTGATTATTGGTTTACCCCAAATGGCACCCGTTACTGGAAACCAATAGTTCGCGACTCTGTGAAACCAAACATGAGCGCTAAGTATAGAGAGTGCGGGGACGTGGTAGCAATGTATGAGTCGTATGCTGGGAACTGCGGATTTTCAACTAGGTGTGGGACGGTGAAACGGGTGAATGGTGTGATTACGCATAGGTATATACTATGTTCCAATGCAGGCAAGCCACAAAGCAAGCGTACTTTTGACTCGTTAGACGAAACTTCTCTGAAGGTTAGGCAGTCGACGTTCCAGCGAACTGACTGCAAGGCCAGCATTCGAGCTAAATTGTGCAACGTGACGCGTTTGTGGGAGATATATCACTTCGAAGAAACACACAACCACATGTTGGTTCCTTCTTACAACCGAGACTTAACGAAAAAAGGGAGAAAGTTGGATTTTGCAAGTATGGAGTTCATTCATCGAGCGAGCTTGAACAAAGTAGGGCCAACCGTAGCGCATAAAATGCAAGTTAGTCTAAAGGGCGGGCACCATAATGTGAAAGGGACTCCCGTTGATTACAAGAATTTTGCCAGGAGCATCCGTATGTTTGTGGGGGACCGGGATTCAGCGATGATCATTGAGAAACTAAATGATCGGGTGAAGCACCTTCCTAACTTTTCTTTCAAGTACAACTTGGTTAACGGCGAGCTTCGACATGTTTTTTGGGCTGACGAGATATCAAAAATTAACTATCAACATTTTGGCGAGGTTCTTGCATTCGATGCGACGTACCAAACTAACAGGCTAGTGGCAGGCCCATTTATCCATTTAACCATTTTTTTGTGTTTTTTTTCCCAGATTACTAATTATTTTCCAAACTAATAGGTACAACCTCATATTTGTCCCGTTCACTGGAGTCGACAACAATAAACGCTATGTAACGTTTAGGGCTGGGCTGCTATTTGACGAGACTATAGAGTCGTATTGCTGGCTACTGAATTCGTTCCTGGAAGCGCATGGGAAGCAGCCTCGGTTTGTCTTGACGGACCAGGATCCCGCGATGAAACAAGCTGTGCCCGCCGTTTTTACTGAGGCCAGGCATCGCTTGTGCATGTGGCACATTATGAAGAAGCTGCCCGCAAAGGTAACTGCTTGTTGTTTCCTGCTGTGGAAAATTAAACAGATTTTTTTTACAGGTTACTAATGTTTTTGGTTTTGAAAAAAACTAAAAAAAAAAAAAAAAACAGCTTGCTGGAGTTAGTGTGGATAATTCAGAAGTGCGTACAGCGATTCATAAGTTGGTTTGGAACATTTATATAAAACCGGAGACCTTTGAAAGGCGATGGGGGAAGTTAATGGATAAGTATGCACTAACGGACAACGAGTGGCTTAGGGACATGTATAACATTAGGGAGCTTTGGGTGCCTGCTTATTTTCGTGATATCCCGATGTCCTGCCTGATGAAGACCACGTTCCGCTGTGAAAGTTCTAACACATCATTTAAGGTGAACTCCAGCTGGGCGAACACACTCGTGCAATTCCTGTTGTGCTTTGATACTACAATGGACACTCAAAGGTACCACCAGAGAGTCGCGGAACACCAAACTGAGACGAGGGCCCCTAAACTTAAAACTGGCCTGGCAATCGAAAAGCAGTGTGCACTTGTGTATTCCCAGACCATGTTCTACGAGGTGCGAAAGGAGATCCAAAAAGGGTACCTGCTCTGTTTCATTACAAACCAATCAGATGTCGCTGGCGTCAAGGTGTACACTGTTACTCACCTTGACAAACGATCGGATGTTGTGAATGACTATACGGTATTATCCTTTTGCAGTTTTTTACTTTGTTTACATTGGTGTATAAAAAAAAATTACCCTTTTTTTTTCTTTTTTTACACATGCAGGTTAAGGTGGATGCTGCTGCAGGGGACACCACGTGCTCGTGTAACTCTTGGACCCGAATTGGATACTTATGCCGCCATATTTTTTGTGTCTTTAGATATACCAAAGTCGAGGCGATCCCGGATAAGTATATTATGGCTCGTTGGAGGCGCGATGTGCTTCCAAAGTCTGTGTACAGCCTTGATGCTCGTTACGGAGTGGATCAGAGTTCAACCGCCGTAATGCGTAATGGTCTGCTTGAGATGTTTAATTAGTGCGTGGATCGGCTTAGTGGATCGCCCGAGCTGTTATGTGCGTTTTCAGAACAATTCAAAAACATGAAGGATGAAGTTATGGCGGAACGTGTCGAGGGTGACGAACAAGACCGCGTGCATGATGCTGTAATCGCAGACCTGCTAGGTGTGCCGGATGAGACTGAAGATTCGTGCAGTAACCCGCAAGGCATCCGGAACAAAGGGTGTGGGACAAACCGGCGGTTGGTGGGCCCGGGTGAGAAAGCGGCAAACCGGAAGAAGAAAAAACCCACGACAATGCAAGACGTGCCTGGAATACGTGACTGATCACGACTCTAGGAACTGCCCCACGAAGAAAAAAATCGCAGATCCTTAAAACGTCGCAGCAGCCCCGACAGCACGTCGCCTAGGTCACCCTTTTTTTGATTTTTTAGTTTAAGTTTATATAACCTATGTGCTGTACTATAACACTTAAAATGTGACTGTGATCCGCAAAAACGATGGTGCCATGGTGTAAACATGTCCGTTCCCACGCGTTCGCCTGTAGAATCTGCGGGAGCGGCCATTTTTTTTTTGGCCATGTGTCTTTTGCTATGGGGGGGAGGGGTAGTTTGGTGGGCGTGTGCTTTTTTGTGCGTCGGGTTTATGAAAATAAATATAATATTATGGTATTGTGTGTTTTTTCATTGGGGGTAAACTGTGGGGGGTGGGATAAAGGTTCAGTTTTGATATTTTTTATTTTTATTATCCCATTTTTTGCCCATGAATTTACACCGGGGGGTACAAAAAAAAGGGATCCCGAGAACATGTTTACATGTATCTCTCACGAGAGCGCAAGGGAGGTTTCACTTTTGTTACTTTTCCCCCCTTAAAAAAACTACTGTAATGAATAAACATGCATTTTTAAGACAACCAAAAAAAAAAAATTCTGCAAACTGGGAAACTGGAAAAAACAACGATAAACTACACAACCACACAGATGGGAGAGAGGGCGTTTACATCGGTGTAAAAAAGACAAACAGGAAACAACCTACACACTTGAACTTAGCCTATTAAAACACATAAAACCAGAAAAACAGAGTTACACCTTATTTAGACACATTTGGCCCATATATCGTCGCTCCCATGTTCAGCCCCAAAGATACCTAGTTTTTTTTTCAGTAGCGCCCCTTTGGTGACATGACCGCATCCGAATCTGTCTCATCTTCGGATGGCCGGTCAATGCCTACAATGTCGTCCTCGTCGGATGACCAGTACTCTGCATCAGGTCCCCCCTGCGATGCGCCCTCCTCTGCTACCGGCACTTTTGATGCATTGACGGCCGGGGCTGGTTTTGGGGGTTTCGGTGGCCTTGACGCACTCACCCTGGGAGCTGCTCTTGGAACCCACGTCGTAGAACTACTGTTCGGCGCATTAACCTCCATCCCTCTCCTGCTGCCCCCATGGGTTGCATACACCGGATGTTGTCCATAGTTTGGGCCATGGGTTGGATACACCGGATGCTGTCCATAGTTTGGGCTATGGGTTGGATACAACGGTAGCTATCCATAGTTCGGTCGAGGGGTGTAGACACCCTGGTGCAAGGTTGATATGCCTGTCTGGGTGCCTTGAGACCCTGGGGTAAATGTAGATTTCGGGGGTGGGGTGTAGACACCCTGATGCAAAGTCGATATGCCTGGGACACGTCCTTGACGCATTGGTGCAGCGGGTGGGGGCGTTGGATTGGGGGGCGGATTGATGGGGTTTTGAGGACGATTCCAGAGTTGCACCAATTTTCCCTTGCCTTCGTTACGCGGGAATTTGAACGGCCTTTCTTCACCACCACCCATCCCGCTAACGAAAAAACTGGAGAGTTAGAAAAAATTATATATATATACCTCAGTGGTGTGGTTTATTATTGTATTTTATTTTTAACAGTGGGAACGAACATTTTTACATCAGTGGTTTTATATTTCTAAAAAAATTTACATTAGTGTTTTTTCACCATTGTTTCCTACCAACTAACAGAGGTGGTTTTCTTTCCAGTTTTTTAACGGCCCCCATGTTTTTTTTGGCTTCTTTAGCGACAAAAAGGGGAAAAAAACCCATACCTTTCTTTTTTAGGCTTGATAATGGTGTTGTTTTGCAAAGTGATAGAATCCCCCCCACTTCTTTGGGCTATAAATAGCCAGAAAAGACACTGGTCTCCCAAAAAAAACAAACAATGTGGGGGTAATCATGTTAGCTGTTGAAAAAAAACAAACAAAATATTTCATGGTGGTAATCATGATGGAACCCACGTGAATGATGTTGATTGGGGGGTTTTAAGTTTTGTTACTTTTTTACATTGGGGTAAGCTGTGGGGGAGGGGGCATGGGATAAAGTGGGCCATCCAAAGGTCCAGTCATTTCTTTCAACTACACCAAACATGTATAAAAAAACAAAAAAATTCAGACTAGGGGGATTTTTGCACTTTTTATTCCCTTTTTATTTTGAAAACTAGTGTACAAAGAAAAACTCCTTATGTAAAAACCTAACAGTTTTATTACTTTTGCGTTGGGGTAACTGTAGGGGCGGGACAAAAAGAGTTTAGGCATTGCCTTTTTCAACTATATCAATCATTTATAAAAAACCAACAAAATTTCAGACTGGGATATAAAAAAATATCAGTGGTTTATTTGTTTTTTTTTTACACCGGTGTCCCCACCATTACATTGTATTTTTTGTACGTTGTGCTTTTTTTGTGGTTTTTGTTATTTTTGTACATCGAGGTAAAATAGTGTATACCTACTTTTCTTTTGATGCCAGGTGTAGAAAAAAAAATGTAAAAATAAAAAGTAGGGCTTATATTAAAAAACTACAGGTTGTTATTTTGACATTGGGGTAAATTGTGGGGGATGGGATAAAGGTTCAGTTATGTTATTTTATTAATATATTTTTTTGGCCCTTGATTTTACACCGGGGGTACAAAAAAAAAAAAGAAAGGGGATACTGAGAGCATGGTTACATGTATTTTTCTCGTGTAGCGAAAAAAATATAAAGCCCACTACCATACATACCTACAGCAACGAAAAAAACCATGTGGGTCAAAAGAAAAATGCATGCACCACAATTTTCACTACACAAACCAAAAATGATAAACCCATCCATGCACAACAAAAAAACAAAACAACAAAAAAAAGAAAACAAGTTTTAGGACCATCATACCCCCCATACCCACCCCAGCCCAAAAAAGGATAAACCCATCCATGCACAGACAAAGCCATAACGATTTTGGAGTTTTTGTTTTTTTTAGTACCATCATACCCCCCAGCCCAAAAACAAACACACAAACAACAAAAAGTTACGCCGCTAATGACGCCGCCAAACCCGCTCGCTGTAGATGTTCGTGGACGACAAAAGGATGCTCGATGCATACCGCTTCCTTAATGTATCCAACTGGGCCTGCTTCCGCTTCCCATTCAGGCTAAACCCACACTTGAAAGGGACGGACACCCCGCAGTAGTTTTCCATATGGCGCATAACGAACACGCCACAATCGTCTGTGTTCTTCGTGGTGGCCCAGGGCAAAGGTACCGGCCTAATACTGCATTCCCTTAGTGCTGCCGCCTTGGGGTGTTTCATAAGGTCGAGGTAGTCGTCAAAAATATGTTTCTGCACATAAGATATAACATTAGAAAGAGCACATGGGCGTAATCAGTTACAATTTTTTTTTAATTTTTTTTTGGACCTACCACTTTGAACGGTGTGCTTTTAACATAATAGACATTACTGTCTGATAGCACCATGGGCGACTTCCTAGGCACGGTGTTGTCAATAACGCACACATCCACGCGCTTCAGGTCAAAAACCAGCACGTAATAGTGTTCGTGTTCTAGAACAGGCACAAAAACCATGTCGACGCCCCACAAGTCAAGCGCTCCCGCGTCGCCAGAAAGAGCGCCTGAGAGTCCATTTTTTAAACACGCCACCCGGCTGCCTCCTGGGTCATCGTCCAGCTGTAGCATTCAGTCAACCTGCGTAAAAAAAGGAAAAAGAGGAAAGAAAAAAAAACGTATAAGAAAAGATAGCGGACCAAAAAAACAAAGAAAAAGGGGTTGATTTACTCACGACGGTGGTGGTGGCACAAAACAAACGACGGACCCCCATGAGCCCCTGGTACATCGGGTCGTTGTTCAGAACACTCGTCCAGGCGTCAATGACTGACCCATACAACCTCTTACCCACTGCCAGCGACTGCATCAGTGGAGCTTCAGACCGCATCCCATAACGGTTTTCAAACAGCACATAACTGCCGTTGTTTATTATTATTTTTTTTAGTTTGGCGTAAACATGTACAAAAAACGTTAGCGCCAAAAAAAACGAAGGCGCCGTGGTGCCTTAAAAAACATATACGCATCTAAAAAGGAGATAAAAAAACAAAAGGGCAAAACACACTCACGGGAAAAACTCAGTTGGGTCGATGTTGGCCAAGTCTACGGACCCTTCACGAGCCTTCTGCCTACAAAAAAAAAGTTTAGAAAACACGTATGCGTACACACACAAAAGGCCGTTTCATATAAAAAAAACTTACCGCCTTTTCGCCTCATCAGTCGCTAATTGCATCAGCAGTGCCTTGTCAGCAGTCCTGAAAAGGAAGTCCCACACCATCAACTCTTTCTTTGTGGCCTTTGTGGGTAGTTCATCACTACTATTCACCACAACAGGTAGCCTAGCCACCATACTCCTTGATGTCCCCCATGAAATAGGTTGTACATTCAACGCAGCAGACGACGGGTTTCCTTGACCTATAAGAAAAACAGAAAACAAATTTTACAACACCCGAAAAAAAAATACAAAAAAAAATACAAAAAAATTTAGAAAAAAAAAACAAGTTGGGTGTGTGTGTGGGGAAGCAAAAACAGTCCACACGTAAAAACCCCTATATTTTACACCACTGTAAATAAAAACATGGAAAAAATATAATTTACACCAGGGTTAGTCCCCCTGACCTTTTGCAGGCTCGGCGAGCGTATAACTTGAGTCGGCTGTTTTGGTAACCTGTCCTACAACAATCTCATCCGCATTTACTCCATCCTTCCCCCCTGCGGCGTCAGGTGGGTGCTCCTGGGTGAGGCTAAGGCTGAAACTGGGGTGGCTCAGGGTCACTTCCCCCGGTACGGTTTCGGGTGGCGGACTTAGCAACTTTTTGTCTGACGGTGGGGTCAACTGTGTTAAACCCGGGCTAAAGGTTGGCTGACTGGCAGAAGCGGTCGTCATTCCCGGTGAGCCTGCTACACAAAATCGCGCACACCACAAAAAAAAAACACAGATTTATAAAAAACGTACACTCGAATGGTAAAAAAGAGGGGAGTTATTTGCAAAAAAAAAAGGTTCTTTAAACGTACCCTTGACTGGTGTGCGTATCGTTGGCAGCCCAAACCTCATCCTATGCGCATCCATTTGTTCGACTAGTTCCCTTCCTCCATCGCCACTGACACCAACGTCACCCACCGCCTCGTTTTTGGCGTCGAAGCATGCACGTGTGTCCCCGAGCTCTGTCACGTCGCCAGCATGTTGATGTGATTGAGTCCCTTTGCCTTCGGTGGTGGCGTACTCCTGAGCATCGCTCGTGGTGGCGTAGCTTTGCTTCTCCCAGCCTCGCATCCCGTAAACAACCATCGCCCGTCACCTTCTGAGTCCGACGAATCCGTTCCGGATGCACCCGCTACCCCTGAAAAAAATCAAATGCAAAACAGAAGGCTCAAAAAATAAGTAACCAAAAAACAGTCGCCTGGGCGTGTGCGATTTAGCATCACTCGCCTTCAAAACTGTGGTGTTCATCGACAGGCGCATCAGAATTGTGCTCCTTGGCTAAGTCTGAAACAACGTGCTTTATCATCTTTGTTGGCGTCTCAAGCTCTTTCCCCTTCTCGGTTACATGACACAGTTCTGAACGGTACTCAGCTTCCAAACGACGCACGCTGCTACTAAGCGGGTATCTTGACGTTAAGGAACTAAAAATTGCCCCAACCTGCATCTTTAACGACTTGAACTCCGATAACTTTTCACGCGTCACACGCAATTCCACCTTTTGAAAAAAAACAAAAAGAAACATATAAAAAGATGTTACGCACACGGGCATGTAGTTCAAAAAAAAAAAAAAAACAGACGGCAAAAAAAATGAAAACATGTGTTACCTCCACATCGCCATCTCTAGCCATTGTCACCTCCTTCACTTTGCCAAGCCCAAAGCCACCATGTCGTATTTCATGCTCCTGCCGCCTGCTTAGCAACTCCAATGACCAATGATGCATGGCACGCACACCATCTGGGGTGTTCATGCCATCAACGGCAAAACAGTCAACATACAGTAGCTGCCCCCATGAAAAAAATAGGAAAAACATGTAAAAAAACAGGTGAATTCCTAAAAGGAACAAAAATGTTAACTATAAATACGCAAGAGTAACTGTTCATACCGTTAAAAAGGTCAACGGACCAGCAAATGCGCATGCAGGGTCACTCCGCCTCCATTTTTGCTTACATGTCATGAGGGATGTTACCATG
This sequence comes from Ambrosia x helenae, assembly GCA_030844895.1. Taxonomy (NCBI): domain Eukaryota; kingdom Viridiplantae; phylum Streptophyta; class Magnoliopsida; order Asterales; family Asteraceae; genus Ambrosia; species Ambrosia x helenae. The sequence continues at coordinate 23,269,449 of CM061227.1, read as the reverse complement.
AAGTCGCACCAATCAATCTCCTCAAACCGCGTTGCCCTGGTAAAACATTTTGGAATTTCTTCTTTGCAAAGACCATTCCCGTGCGAGATAATCATCGTTGTTACGAACAACATTATGAAATCAACCTTGAATATGAAAAGGTCTTCGTAATCGTCTGCGAGTATCTTATTCACAATCAGCTTTGTAGAAACGTAGGTGTTAGTCGGGTAGCGATCACGCCAGACCTTCAGCGCGGGGTCCCACTTCTCCGGTTCAGCAAAACTTGAAAACTTGATGCCTCCGCAAGGGACGCCAAACACCTTATGTACAAGTTGCGCATCTATGGCCACCTCCTGTTTACGAGACCACATCCTCATCTTCTCAGGCTGGAAGATGTCAACTGCGTAGTGTGCAATTTTCACCGGGATACCATCTACGCGGAAATGCAATAAATCCCCGAATCCCATTTGACGGACCACCTCTTGTTGTCGAACACTGAGTTTCGATATTCCCAGGTAAAGCTGCCGGGGGGACGACCGGGTTTTTAAACTACCCCATACCTGTTTTTTGGGAGACTTAGCGCCTTTCTTCGGCGATATCGTGTCAGGCACGTAGCCACCTTCCGTCCCTGTGTCAGCGTCACGTGTTGGTCGTTTGTTCCTTTTAGATAGGGGCACGGGCGAAACAGACGACCCGACATGTATGGGATGGTCTGGGTCATTCCCCACTGCACAAAAAAACCATCACGTGGCGAAAATTAAAAAGTACCCGAAAAGAGAAAAAGTATATATTATGAAATGACCTAACCTCGTCGTCGGGGACTGACACGTATAACTGCGCCAACTGTCGAATATTCTACACGAGGGCGTTTAGAACTTCTTGTACCAGCCACCATGTTATCTGAAAACAAGACACAAAAAAAATCACATGAAAAAAAGAGGACATTCCATCCACTGTGGGTTCCATTTTACCCCAATGTCAAACCCTCAACCAAAACTCAAAAAGTATACTCATCGACCAAAAACCCCCTACTCAACCTCAAAAATCACATAAAAAATCCGAACCCCCTATATATTCTTATGTTATTTGTTTATTCATTACCCCTAACCCAAAAAACCCCCTACTCAAAAAACGTCTGTCTATCAAAAATGGAAACGATCAGCCCCCCATTATCCCCAAAAACATGCAAAAACACATAACCCCAAAAAACACACAAAAAAAAAAACCATCATCGAACAATATATGAAAAAGGAAAAAAAAACCCACCGATTAAACACGAAAAAACCCCCCCTACTGTTTGACACCAACTACAAACAACAACCAAAAAAAACCTAAACAACAAATAAACACGCATGTCACAAACCCTAAAACCCCTGAAAATGGTGTTGGGTATGCTTGGGGTTTTGTAAACGGGAATGGAACAAAATAAATCAGGAAAAAAAAACCCTACAGTTTAACACCACTGAAAAAAAAATGCACACATTTTTTTGCACAGAAAACATACCCTATATGAGAGTGTTGCAAAAGGATCAGTGATTCTCGCGAAGACGATGATGGACGGTTTATTATCTTCGATCAAACGGTTTTTGATTTTAGTCTGGTGCAACGTGTGGGAGAGAGAGAGAGAGAGATGAACGTGAGTTTAAAAAATTTGAAAAACCACTTTTGTGCCACTTATATATGGATGTTGGAAACGAGGGGTCAGAAGGGTCAGAGAGGTGTCAGTCAAGCCAAGATGTGCTTTACCTAAAATGCCCCTAAAAGTGGTTTTTTTATGTAAACTTAATAAGAATTATTTTAATCTTCACTAAAGACAAAAAAAACTCCACAATGGTTTCTCAACCATTGGATCACTATGATCTATGGCTACAAATGGTTCTCTAGTTCTCACATCTCAATAAGGTTCTCATATGATTCGGATCATATATATATATATATATATATATATATATATATATATATATATATATATATATATATATATGTCACTTTGCCTCATTTTCATCATTTCACAACCCTAACTCGCTTCCAAGTGCTCTCTCTCAAACCCAAACCTATAGAAATGAGTTTTTGCCTTTATTTTTTGGATCCTTAAGCTAAATCAAGTTCTATACCTAAAACAAGTGAAGATTTAAGGTGTGTTCATCATCTAAACCCCTATTAATCCATTTCATCACATTTTTGATAAACCCTAAGTGTTCAGATATGATCTAATTGAGTTTTCTTAAGTAAAAACCTTTCTAACATCTTTCTAAACTAGATCCATATCTATCAAGCATTGTGCTAGATGTGCTTGTTGTAGATTTATTTTAAATAGAGCAATTCAACTAATAATAATGATTTTTAAGACTTTGTTATTTAGGATAAACACATTTAGATATGTAATTTTTGTTAGCTCTCTCTTTATGCATGAACTTATAAAACTTATTTTTTTTTCTAACGAGGTTAGAATCCCCAGTTTTTTAACTAACTAGGTTAGAGTCCAATGTATTATTGTGAAAACGGTTTAGAATGTTTACATGATCGTTTAAACAGTTATAGCTCGGTTTTAGACGGAGATTGGAGACGAATCAGAAATAGATAAAAACCACGTCAACACAGGTTCGTATTATAATAAAAACGGTTACAGACACTGTCATCAGTAAGATAAACATCTATCTCGGGGCTAGGGGAGATCGGGCATGATCTCCCCCAGTGAACTCTCAAAGCATAACTCTCAATCTTAATGAACTTAACACATGAGATTGCTATTTATAGACAACTATATAAGATCCCATTCATACCCTCCAAGGCATGAACGAGGCCATTTGTACCTAACAAAACACGAATGAGAAACTTTACCTAACGATGGTACGAATGAGTTTCCTCATTTGCTTGGTCCACTTAAACAAATGCATCAGATCCATAAATGCCTGTATAGATCATCACGATCTCATATTTTACAACACATGGCTCAACCCTAGTCTATTCGACAGCGACGGCCACACACAAAGTGCATCAATAATTATTGTCACACCCTCAAATTCCACTTGCGGGGTTTTACCGCGAGGCGCATGACAAACCAGGATTCAAGTCAACGGTCACAATAAACAACACTATATGCATAACACAAAACCCAAAAGATATAATAATAAAAGCATAAACTGTAGCGGAAGCTTTAACTGTTTACAACCCAAAAATATAGTTCAAATGTTTAATGAAGACCATGCTCTAAACCCTAGACGCCCGTGCCGACTCGTGCGCCTAGATCCAGTTGTTGCTACCTTAGCGACCTGAGAAAAACATGCCAAAAGACGTCAACATATAATGCTGGTGAGTTCACAGGTTTGTTCAAAAAGAGTTACCAAGTGTTACCATGTCCATACTATATCAATGCTACCAAGTACGCTAGCTAGGCGTATGTTTTATTACTACTACGATTGGAAACCATTACTGGACACGTTTAGCAATGTTTAGCATGTTTAGCAGCCCGTAATGTTCAGCACGATAATGTTCCTGTTCGAGACAATATGCACCCGCCCGGCCCTCCAAGCCGACGAGTGGGGCAGGTCACGCCCAATAGATCTATTCACATTTCCCCCGTTGTGCAAACCCGCACATTCATGGTTTCCCCCGGGACTTTCCAAAAGATCGTATAGCAATATAAAGTTAAAACCATAGTATGACATATGTTACCAAAACTGTTTAGCGCATGTTTTCTCCCCCAAAGTTAAAGCAGTAAAAGTGGGGCCGTGAACTCACCTTAGATTGCGTTCTTCAAATATAAGTAAAGATGTTTAGCCCTTGATAATCCCTCTACCGGAGATCTATCAAAATGTTCACATAAGTGTTCCGACTAATAACCATAAGGTTATCTAGCCCCCGATTGTCCAGACCATAACCGAGTATGTTTTAAAACGTGTTTAAATGTTTAACCGACACACTAGACCGACCTGACATCCCGTTGGTGACCCATTACCCTAACTAATCAAGTACACATAGATTACACGCAAGGTTCAAGCATAAAACACTTAGTTTGTATCAAAAATCTCATTTCTGCATCAGAACGGTCGAACCAGTCAGTTTAAGGCCTCCTTCGCACCTTTTTACTCTCCTTCGCCCGTTTCACCTCTCGTTCGACCGTTTGATGCTTCCTTCGCACATTTTGCCACGTTCGCCCACTGAAAAGCCTGGTTCGACCCTGGGATTCCTCCTTCGCACCTTCGACTGGTCGAAGGAGGCCAGGTTCGCCCCTGTTGTTCTATTTTGCCTAAAAACGCTTAAAACACATTCAAAACGACTCGAAACATCACAAATCACAGCAGTCAATCATGATTATGTTATCCTAACAAAACCCCACTGATTTTGCCCCAAACCATATCCGTTTCAGCCCTTTCCCAAAATGGTAAAAATTATGGAAACGTCACTTTCATGCATGAAATCTTTACCCAATTTGGAAACTTTTGAAATCGACTCATGTTTGACTTAAAATACTCAGTTTGTCGATCATCCGATCATCCCTATGGGTTCTATTGATTATAAACACCACATGTTACGTCTAGATTCGTCAAAATCCCCAATTTACACATAATATCATCATCCAATCGATTCTAACCCTAAACAACAATCAATCAGCATTAAAAGCAACCCTACATCATGTCTCTAACATAGATAAAGCAGCAAAGTATTGAATAACACATTACACCACATAATACTCAACTAACACATGTTATTTATTATGAAAACTCATGTTAAATGATAGGGTTTTGTTTTAGAAAGATGTTTAAAAGGTTTTTAATCATAAAAACACCCTTAGAACAGATCTGGACAATTAAGGTTAGATGAAAACGAATTAAAATGCTTCTAAAAGATTTAGGATTATGAACACACCTTGGATTCTTGTTTAGATGTTGTAGATATGTTAGATTATGAAAAAGAAGAGCAAAAACTCCTTCCTTAGTGTTTAAGATCGTTTGAGAGCGTTTTGGGACGGTTAGGGTTTGTGAAATGATGAAAAATGACTAAGGTTGGTATTTATACTGATCCTCCTTCGCACCAATTGATTGGTCGAAGGTGGTCTCCTTCGCCCCTTCCACAGGGTCGAATGAGACTTGTCCAGGTCGAAGGGAATTCTTCAATTCCACTTCCCTGGTTCGCCCACTTGCATGGGTCGAACCAGACAATTTTCCTCTCCTTCGACCACTCGAAGTGGTCGAACCAGAGCCCCTTCTTAACTAGTTTTCCAGTTTGTCGTGTTTAACGCATTCTAACACATCTTAACCACATAAGCATGCATCCTTAGTCTATATTTAGCACATTAAAGCACAGATAATCATTTACACATCATTTAAACACGTCTATGTATATAAACCACCACACAACCCATAATCTACCCATATACTTAATTAGTTCATGTAATGTCACCAACAACGGAACCCGGTACTAGTGTATTACCAAAACGACTCCCAATGATCCTCCAGATCACTGTACCCTGGACAATCCTAACTTGACCCAACTCAACTAACCCGGTTAAGTTTGTTTATAAACGTTTCTCGCTAAGGTAGACTTAGATGTTACTAATATGTTTAAGCCGAACATGCCGGGTGTCACATCATCCCCACGTTGAAAGAATTTTCGTCCCGAAAATTGCGCAAAGCCCAAAAAGAAAGAAACGAAAAGAACCGAACAAAAAGAAACTTACCGGATGTCACATCATCCCCACGTTGAAAGGAATCTCGACCCGAGATTCATTCCGCTTCAGTATTAACATGCCTAGATTCAAATGCGCGCTTCGGAAAGAGATGAGGGTACTTAGCCTTCATCTGGTCCTCTCGTTCCCACGTGAACTCCGGTCCGCGATCCGAGTTCCAACGAACTTTAACGATGCGGATTTTACTCCGCCGAAGGCTACGAATCTTGTAATCCAGAATCTCGACAGGTTCCTCCACAATGCGAAGACGATCATCCACCTTGATCTCTTCCAGTGGTACAATGAGAGATTCATCAGCCAAACACTTCTTCAAGTTAGACACATGGAAGACGTTGTGCACACTACCGAGCTCCGCCGGTAAGTCAAGTCTATATGCCACCGGTCCAATCCGATCCAGGATCGCGAACGGTCCGACATAACGAGGGTTAAGCTTGCCACACTTTCCAAAGCGTATGACGCCCTTCCATGGTGAAACTTTCAGAAGCACCTTGTCCCCAACCTGGAACTCTAGCGGTTTGCGACGGCGATCGGCATAGCTCTTCTGACGATCCCGTGCAGCAGCCAAACGTTGACGGATCTGTACGATTTTCTCCGAAGTTTCGTACACGAGTTCCGGACCAGTGAGCTGGCTCTCGCCCACCTCGGCCCAACAAAGTGGTGATCGGCATTTCCGTCCGTAAAGAGCCTCGAACGGAGCTGCCTTGATGCTAGAGTGATAGCTGTTGTTGTAGGAGAACTCCACTAACGGTAGGTGGATCTCCCAACTTTTGCCAAAATCGATGACACATGCCCGAAGCATGTCTTCCAAGGTTTGTATCGTCCGCTCACTCTGCCCGTCAGTTTGCGGATGATAAGCCGTACTCATATCCAGCTGAGTACCCAAGGCCTTATGAAGAGCCTTCCAGAAACGCGAAGCAAAGCGGGAATCACGATCAGAAATGATAGAAACAGGCACCCCGTGCCGAGAAACCACCTCCTTAAGGTAGAGCCGAGCCAACCGCTCGAGTCCATCCGTTTCCTTAATAGGTATGAAGTGTGCCGATTTCGTCAACCGGTCGACGATCACCCAAATCATGTCGCAGCCACTTGGTGATCTCGGTAGTTTGGTGACAAAATCCATCGTGATCCGCTCCCACTTCCATTCTGGAATCTCAGGTTGCTGTAGGAGACCAGACGGCTTCTGATACTCCACCTTGACCTTAGCACAGGTCAAGCATTTGCTCACATAGGAGGCTATATCAGCCTTCATGTTCGGCCACCAATAAAGTATCTTCAGATCCTGATACATCTTATCGGAGCCTGGATGGATAGAATACCGGGATTTGTGAGCCTCGTCCAAGACAAGCTCCCGTAATCCCCCGAGTAAAGGAACCCAAACACGCCCAGCGAAGTAGTGTAGGCCATCAGACCTAAGCTCAAGGTGTTTGTCCGCACTGTGCATTGTTTCGGCTTTAAGGTTTTCCTCCTTCAAGGCATCCACCTGAGCCGAACAGATCCGGTCAGGTAAGGAGGAATGAATGGTAAGCTGCAAGGCTCGAACACGGCGAGGGTTAACAGACTCCTTCCTGCTCAAGGCGTCCGCCACAACGTTTGCCTTGCCAGGATGATACTTAATGGCACAATCATAATCGTTCAGGAGTTCAACCCAGCGACGCTGCCGCATGTTCAACACCTTCTGGTCGAAAATATGCTGAAGACTCTTGTGATCGGTATATACTTCACACTTGGTACCGTACAAGTAATGTCTCCAGATTTTCAATGCAAAGACCACTGCACCCAGTTCCAAGTCATGAGTAGTGTAGTTCTTCTCATGAACTTTGAGTTGACGAGAAGCATAAGCAATAACCTTCCCGCGCTGCATCAACACGCAACCAAGACCCCGAATAGAAGCATCACAGTACACAACGAAATCATCCGTACCCTCAGGAAGGGATAAGATAGGTGCAGAACAAAGTTTAAGCTTCAGCATCTGAAATGCTGATTCCTGTGGTTCGTCCCAGTCGAACTTTCGGTCCTTCTGGGTGAGAGCAGTGAGGGGTTGAGCGATCTTCGAAAATCCCTCGATGAAACGACGATAGTAACCCGCAAGACCTAGGAATTGCCGCACCTCAGATGGCGTCTTTGGTGCTTCCCAGTCTTTAATAGCTTCGATCTTAGCCGGATCGACATGAATTCCCAGTTCATTCACCACATGTCCTAGGAATTGAACTTCACGCAACCAAAAATCACACTTTGAGAACTTAGCATACAACTGCTCTTGTCTCAAAAGTTCCAAGACCAACCGCAGATGTTCCTCGTGATCCGCCTTGTTCTTGGAATAGATCAGAATGTCGTCAATAAACACGATGACGAACTTATCAAGGTAAGGCTTGCAAACGCGGTTCATCAAATCCATGAACACCGCAGGTGCGTTAGTGAGACCAAAAGGCATGACCAAGAACTCAAAATGGCCATAACGAGTGCGAAAGGCAGTCTTCTGAATGTCAGCTTCCCTGACGCGCAACTGGTGATAACCGGACCGCAAATCAATCTTCGAATAATAGCTGGAGCCCTGAAGCTGGTCAAAGAGATCATCAATGCGAGGAAGAGGATAACGATTCTTGATGGTCACTTTGTTCAGCTCACGGTAATCAATACACATACGAAGGCTCCCGTCCTTCTTCTTCACAAACAAAATAGGAGCTCCCCACGGGGACGAGCTCGGTCGAATGAAACCCTTTTCCAAGAGTTCCTGTAACTGGCTGGATAACTCCTGCATCTCGGGAGGTGCAAGACGATACGGAGCTCGGGCAATAGGAGCTGCGCCCGGAGCAAGATCAATACCAAACTCAACCTGACGATGGGGAGGAAGGCCAGGTAAATCATCAGGAAACACATCAGAAAAGTCGCGAACCACCGGAATATCCTCGATCTTCTTCTCATCGTCAGTAGTAACGTTAACAAGTGCCAGAATGGCCGAACAGCCCTTCCGAAGATACTTACGGGCTTTCATGCTGGAAATGATACTCAGCGGGGCACCGCTTTTCTCGCCATGAACCGAAAGAATCTCTCCATCGGGGAGAGGGATCCGAATAACCTTGTCAAAGCAAACAATCTCTGCACGATACGACGATAACCAATCCATGCCCACAACGACATCGAAACTACCCAAAGGTACAGGCATAAGGTCAATGGGGAATGACAGACCCGACAGTTCCAAGTGACACTCCCTAAGGATATGAGTCGCCTCGATGTTCTTACCATTAGCCAATTCTATCAAGTACTTAGCCTCTAAAGGTGTGGGTACTATATCTAGCAACTGACTAACATCCACAGATACGAAGCTCTTATCGGCACCAGAATCAAATAAAACAGAAACATAGCGATTGTTGAGAAGGAACGTACCGGTAACTGTGTCTGGATCCTGCCTAGCCTCCGCAGACCCAATGACGAAAGCACGCGCAGTCCTGCCTCCGCCGCCATTCCCGTTACCGCTACCGTTTCCGCCCCTCCCATTATCGCCCTGCTTCAGCTTGGGACAATCACGCTTGAAGTGTCCGTGTCACCACAGTTGTAACACCCCTGCCTCCCCTGAGTCCCCTGAGCAGCAGGAGCAGGAGTAGCCGCAGGAGTCTGAGTTGGGGTGAGCGCCACCTTGCAATCCTTAGCATGGTGTCCCAACTGATGGCACCGATGACAACGAGCTCGATCACAATTCCCCGAATGGTGAAAGCCACACTTGTTACACTTGGGATGCTTCCCGACATACCCACCCGTCTTCGCCCCGGAAGAAGACCCAGACGTATCAAACTTCTTCGCCGGCTGAGCTGGCACCACACTCTTCCCCACGCTCTCCCACTTCCTCTTGTTCCCCTCAGCAGCCTTCACAGTAGTACCCTTGGGTGGCAAAACGCCTTCCGCCACCTTCAGGTTAGTCATCCGATGAGCTGATCGGACAACTTCAGTAATAGTGGGAAGATTCCCAGCAGCTACCAACCCAGCAATCTCGGGCACTAGTCCAGATACATAGTGCTCGATCCTCCTATACTCGGGTGTGTGTAAGTCAGGACACAACACCGCCAGCTCGTTCCTCCTCACAGTATACTCCTCAATCTCCGACCCAACCATCTTGTAACTCCAGACCTCATGCTCCAACTTCTGTATCTCCTCCCTCGGACAGTACTCACCTCTCAAAAGCTGCACAAACTCCGCCCAAGGCATAGCAATAGCCTCTCCCAACCCCACGTTCTGAGTGGTAGCATTCCACCACGACAATGCAGGCCCCTCAAATGTCGCAGTAGCATACTTCACTCGGTCCTCAGCAGGACAGTTACACATGACAAACACAGATTCCACCTTCTCTAGCCATCGGAGCAGTCCCACCGCTCCCTCAGTTCCAGCGAAGTTATGGGGCTGACAGTCCCTAAACTTCTTATAAGAGCACTGAGGTGGGGGTGGATTGGCACCAACACCACCCATGGCATTAATCCCGGCCTGGAAATTAGCCATAGCCATGTTCACTTGCTGCTGGAGCAAGTTGTTCAGCTCAGCTTGGGTCATGTTGATGTTCCCACGACCACCGCCGCCAGCACGGCCACCACCACCACGACCACCACCACGACGTCCACCACCACGAGCACCAGACATGATCTAACAAACCAAGAAATCGAGAGATTCAGATTCACTTCCAGTGTCAACCACTAGAAATTTTTCAAGAGTTAACCTAGGGACAAATTCAGGACTATACATCCAAACTCGAAGTCCATCGGGATTTTCATGCATCCCAGTTTATTATTTCGTGTGCACCGAAATGATAAACTGCTCTACATGGTCCTCCAGATGTACCCCTAATTTAGACCCCAGTCACCGGACATTGTCGCCTATGTGGCAATAGGTGCAAGTGTAAGAAGGCATGTGTGTGCAAGAACCAACAAATCAACCCCTCCTCCTTCAATCCAGAAGAAGAAGACATGAGTAGGTAAAAACCCAAATAAAAACGGATGATGTAACAGAGAAGTGTGATGATAATGTAACGACACCCCGACAAAGTTAGTACATGTTCCAAACCGACACAAGTATGTGACCGTCTAGTGTGTGCGACTCGGCTATAGACTGGACTCTAAATGCAGTCCTAGTTCACTATAACCATTGGCTCTGATACCAATCTGTCACACCCTCAAATTCCACTTGCGGGGTTTTACCGCGAGGCGCATGACAAACCAGGATTCAAGTCAACGGTCACAATAAACAACACTATATGCATAACACAAAACCCAAAAGATATAATAATAAAAGCATAAACTGTAGCGGAAGCTTTAACTGTTTACAACCCAAAAATATAGTTCAAATGTTTAATGAAGACCATGCTCTAAACCCTAGACGCCGTGCCGACTCGTGTGCCTAGATCCAGTTGTTGCTACCTTAGCGACCTGAGAAAAACATGCCAAAAGACGTCAACATATAATGCTGGTGAGTTCACAGGTTTGTTCAAAAAGAGTTACCAAGTGTTACCATGTCCATACTATATCAATGCTACCAAGTACGCTAGCTAGGCGTATGTTTTATTACTACTACGATTGGAAACCATTACTGGACACGTTTAGCAATGTTTAGCATGTTTAGCAGCCCGTAATGTTCAGCACGATAATGTTCCTGTTCGAGACAATATGCACCCGCCCGGCCCTCCAAGCCGACGAGTGGGGCAGGTCACGCCCAATAGATCTATTCACATTTCCCCCGTTGTGCAAACCCGCACATTCATGGTTTCCCCTGGGACTTTCCAAAAGATTGTATAGCAATATAAAGTTAAAACCATAGTATGACATATGTTACCAAAACTGTTTAGCGCATGTTTTCTCCCCCAAAGTTAAAGCAGTAAAAGTGGGGCCGTGAACTCACCTTAGATTGCGTTCTTCAAATATAAGTAAAGATGTTTAGCCCTTGATAATCCCTCTACCGGAGATCTATCAAAATGTTCACATAAGTGTTCCGACTAATAACCATAAGGTTATCTAGCCCCCGATTGTCCAGACCATAACCGAGTATGTTTTAAAACGTGTTTAAATGTTTAACCGACACACTAGACCGACCTGACATCCCGTTGGTGACCCATTACCCTAACTAATCAAGTACACATAGATTACACGCAAGGTTCAAGCATAAAACACTTAGTTTGTATCAAAAATCTCATTTCTGCATCAGAACGGTCGAACCAGTCAGTTTAAGGCCTCCTTCGCACCTTTTTACTCTCCTTCGCCCGTTTCACCTCTCGTTCGACCGTTTGATGCTTCCTTCGCACATTTTGCCACGTTCGCCCACTGAAAAGCCTGGTTCGACCCTGGGATTCCTCCTTCGCACCTTCGACTGGTCGAAGGAGGCCAGGTTCGCCCCTGTTGTTCTATTTTGCCTAAAAACGCTTAAAACACATTCAAAACGACTCGAAACATCACAAATCACAGCAGTCAATCATGATTATGTTATCCTAACAAAACCCCACTGATTTTGCCCCAAACCATATCCGTTTCAGCCCTTTCCCAAAATGGTAAAAATTATGGAAACGTCACTTTCATGCATGAAATCTTTACCCAATTTGGAAACTTTTGAAATCGACTCATGTTTGACTTAAAATACTCAGTTTGTCGATCATCCGATCATCCCTATGGGTTCTATTGATTATAAACACCACATGTTACGTCTAGATTCGTCAAAATCCCCAATTTACACATAATATCATCATCCAATCGATTCTAACCCTAAACAACAATCAATCAGCATTAAAAGCAATCCTACATCATGTCTCTAACATAGATAAAGCAGCAAAGTATTGAATAACACATTACACCACATAATACTCAACTAACACATGTTATTTATTATGAAAACTCATGTTAAATGATAGGGTTTTGTTTTAGAAAGATGTTTAAAAGGTTTTTAATCATAAAAACACCCTTAGAACAGATCTGGACAATTAAGGTTAGATGAAAACGAATTAAAATGCTTCTAAAAGATTTAGGATTATGAACACACCTTGGATTCTTGTTTAGATGTTGTAGATAGGTTAGATTATGAAAAAGAAGAGCAAAAACTCCTTCCTTAGTGTTTAAGATCGTTTGAGAGCGTTTTGGGACGGTTAGGGTTTGTGAAATGATGAAAAATGACTAAGGTTGGTATTTATACTGATCCTCCTTCGCACCAATTGATTGGTCGAAGGTGGTCTCCTTCGCCCCTTCCACAGGGTCGAATGAGACTTGTCCAGGTCGAAGGGAATTCTTCAATTCCACTTCCCTGGTTCGCCCACTTGCATGGGTCGAACCAGACAATTTTCCTCTCCTTCGACCACTCGAAGTGGTCGAACCAGAGCCCCTTCTTAACTAGTTTTCCAGTTTGTCGTGTTTAACGCATTCTAACACATCTTAACCACATAAGCATGCATCCTTAGTCTATATTTAGCACATTAAAGCACAGATAATCATTTACACATCATTTAAACACGTCTATGTATATAAACCACCACACAACCCATAATCTACCCATATACTTAATTAGTTCATGTAATGTCACCAACAACGGAACCCGGTACTAGTGTATTACCAAAACGACTCCCAATGATCCTCCAGATCACTGTACCCTGGACAATCCTAACTTGACCCAACTCAACTAACCCGGTTAAGTTTGTTTATAAACGTTTCTCGCTAAGGTAGACTTAGATGTTACTAATATGTTTAAGCCGAACATGCCGGGTGTCACATCATCCCCACGTTGAAAGAATTTTCGTCCCGAAAATTGCGCAAAGCCCAAAAAGAAAGAAACGAAAAGAACCGAACAAAAAGAAACTTACCGGATGTCACAATTATAACTAACGTGGTTTTCGTTACAAAATTGAATTGAACATACTATCTTGTACACACCCCTAAAATCAGCGGCATAAGTGTTCTGTTTTCCATCGCATCGCTCAGGCACCCCACCAGTATAAATTATAAAATAAATGAAAATGCTAGAATCTTAAACACAAGAACACAAATTATGTTACATTTATGTAAACAATGATATTGATTACATATATGTAATCATTTACACAACAAAGTGCACATATGTAACCATTTACACAACCAGTTGCGTATATACAAGTAGATAAATTAGTATAACATAAGACAAGGCTAATAATTAAGGTAATGCAACACACATATGTTAATATGTAATGTAATAAAAACACATTGATATAATAAAATATAGAATAAATTACATATTTGTAATGATACGCGTATGTGTATCACCTTATCATACACAATTTGTGAGTGACATGAAAATATTCTAAATTGCATATAGGTAAATCGTTAATATAAAAATATAAGCTAAATATTATAAAAACAATTGAATCAAGCGTTTTCTTCGTATTCATTGTGATATTAACAATATTCTTGTTCATCATGTTTTTTTGTGTTTATAGAGTTATATGTCATATCAAAATAACATATGTAATAACATACTTATCATTGTGTTTATCATGCGATATGTAAGTAATTTTTTTCTAAACCAATACGGATCTAAAGTAAAAATTTTGCATAAACCAAAAAAATCACAACTCTAAAAAGAATATAGCGAAAATGCCCAGGTACACTTACATGGTCATTAAAACTTTCCATCTTAGGCTTTCCTGAACCATTTCCTCCGTCTTGATCCACCTAGCTCGAATCGTCATAGTAACACTTTGATAGATACTTATATTTTAACATAATCGCTTGTAAACAAAAAAAAATGATTGATATTCGAACCTTTAGTGGTTAAGCAACATCAATTTGTTTCAATCTTACTTATAAATCACATGAGCATTTCAAGTGGATAAATGGTATTAATTAGCATTTCATGTATCCTCTATAATGCGTACAAAGTGAATTGTTGTTTTTTTTTTTTTTTTTAATATGGGTATGTTTTGAAAAGAGCTTTTAGCTTTAAGTTTTTAACGTTTATTTTGAGTTGATGACTATATATGGGTCCATATTTTGTGTACCACAAGCGAACATAAAGATGATAAAAGAAGTAGCTATATGATCATGGTAATGTTTTCGTGTATTTGGAGCATGTTTGGGATTGAGTTTGGAAACAACTTATTGACTTATTAACTTTTTGAAAAAACAATAAGTTATTAAGTTATTTTGAAAAGCCGGGATTTGATGTCTTTCAAATGACTTATTAACTTATTGCTTTTAAAAAAGTTAATAAGTCAATAAGTCATTTTTCAACTCAATCCCAAACACTCCCTTGGAAAATTGTGGTCTTACCGTCATTTAATATACCAAAATTGTTCGTTTAGTTTTTGTTTTCACATATAAATTTAAGTAATCAGTTCAGTCAGATTGTACTTATGTTCGTTAATTAACCAAGGTGTGCCTCACAATAAAATAAAAGTGTGGGGGTTCAAATCATATAAAATGAGGGTTGTATTAACTCTTTTAGGCACATCGTGAAGGCAACTTCTTTTTTTTTTTTTTTTGAAACTTCTTCCAGAAATTTATAGTCTATCAGACACCTTACAACTTTCACCATGAAGTTTTTCTGGTTTGTCAACGACTTATTTCCAGCCGTCTAGCTTCTTATAAATAGTAACATCTAATTTCGTTCTTCAAATTAACGACTTTGTTTTGAACTTTTGTTTTATTTAAGAGTGAAAAACGGTTCACATAATTATATATATATATATATGGCATTTTTATAAAATATGAAACCTCTAACTAGCTATAATTAGTTGGAAGAGTTTATATCATATCCTTTTGACACAATATAAGGGGGGACGGCCGACGGGGCTAGAGGTGTACAAAACGGTTTTTTTTGCCATACCGGTTTTCGGTTTCAAACCGATTCACTACAGTACCGGTTCCGGGTCAAACCGGTTCGGTTTTGGACCAGTTTTGTCGGTTTGAATGACTGGTTTCTAAGACCGGTTTTGGTTCAGTTTCGGTTCGGTTCATGAACCAATTCCCGTGCGCACTTTTTTTTAAAGAAAAAACAACACAAAATTTTATTTTTTACATAAAGTTCAACTTCTATTTATTCTTATAATTCTTTTAAGGTGTATGGGTATATATTTGTATGTGTAGAAACTTTTTTATATAATTTTTTTATTTAATAAAAATTACTGGTTTGGTTTGAAACCGGTTCGGGTCGGTTCGTGATGGCGAGATGGGGAATCGATCATGAAACCGCCAGGCTCAAAATGGAACCGAACCGGTTCGTTACAGTTCCGGTCCCAAACTGGTTTGGGTCAGGTCGGTTCCACTAGTTCTGGTCCTCAAACCGGCTTTTTCTGAACACCGCTAGACGGGGCACTCCTCATGTACCCCCTTTTCGGTTACTTTGTGACTAGGTAATGCCGTCACCACCCCCTAGGCAAGGTTGCGGATTTGAGTATCACGGCAACGTGTTGACGACAAGGGATCGTGGTTTGTGTACTATCCCATTTAATGAGTTGACCACTTGACCACACTCTCCATGAAGTAAAACCTTTATATCCATTTGAAACCACTAGCTAGGGTTCTTTGCCTAGAGTACCGCTAGTGGTTTTGCGGTTCTACGATACTTTGGGTTCATTTTGACGTGGCCGAGTGAGAATGGTCAAGGCTAGGGTATCCTTGAGTGCCGTAACTGTAGCATGTCACTTAATTTATTGAAGTATATTTAACAATTTGTGTGTTTCGTGTGAAATTAAATATTAATATTCAGAAACAGCAAACAATATATAATAGATTAAAATATAAATCTTATGAAGGTTCTAGCTATGTTGAAAAAGATGCAAGACAAAAAGGATAGGGAAAAGAAACAGTGTCCAGTGAGAACTTTACCTATAGTAGTTTGCAAAAACATAGGTGAAATTTTTCTTGAAAAAGCAAGTTTGTGTGTGGTACTTGTTTATGAAGGACCCCATTGTACTCAACCTCATCTCTCTGGACCGTAGCAACCATTTCTCTCTAGCCCCAACCCCACCCCCTAAACCTACCCCCCTCCCCCCACCTCCCACCCACCCAATATCTTGTTATAAGTATGTATGTGTATCACTCATTGGGAAATGAGGGTTCAATTGCTGACTGATAAAAATATAGTAGAAGATACAAACTCTATCTTTCAATCACAGAAAGATAATAACTTTCTTTCTTTCTTTCTTTAGCTTTCAAACAAAATTGACACAAACAAACATAATGTGCTTATGACGGCTACTCATTCACCTTACACGTATGCCCTAATAAAGAACCATCACTCAGCAGTTTGTACCCAAATGGAACATGATGATCACTATTCTCATGGATCAATTCAGCCCTTACCAAACTCGCAAAAACCCCGAAACAAGAACCGTCAAACGGAGCCGCGATTCAACCACGAAGCACCCGGTTTATCGCGGTGTCCGGATGAGGAGTTGGGGAAAATGGGTGTCGGAAATTCGCGAGCCAAGAAAAAAATCAAGAATCTGGCTAGGGACATTTCCGACACCAGAAATGGCGGCCAGGGCACATGATGTGGCCGCCGTTTGCATAAAAGGTAATTCAGCTATTCTTAATTTCCCTGAGCTAGTGGGATCACTGCCGCGGCCTGTTTCTTGTTCTCCTAGAGATGTACAGGCCGCGGCAGCTAAAGCAGCTGCTATGACAGAACTTGACTCTCCAAGTTCTTGCATAGAAACTGCGTCAGAAGAACTTGATGAAATAATTGAGCTTCCGGTTTTAGGAACGAGTTTCGATTCGCTAGAGTTGAAAAACGAGTTCGTGTACACTGACTCGGTGGCGGACGGGTGGTTGTACCCGCCACCGGTGATGTACGGTGGTGATGATCATGAAGATAGGTATGTTTCCGGGCAAGAACATATGATTAATAACACCTTTGAATCTTTCTGGTGGAATTATTAGTGTGTTATCTTTTTGCTTTTTACTGTTTTTCACTTTGGCCCTTTTTTTATTTTTTCATCCAAGGGTTACATTTGTTGTGTATGTTTTGTCTATGTTTTTTGCACTCATCAACGACTTATGTTGAATATGTAAATAATCATAAAACTCCCTCTTTCGTATCTTTCATTCTATGAGCAACACTTGTTATTAACATGTGTGTGAGTGAAGGAACCAAAATTATTTTAGTAGGGTTTATAATAAGATTATAATAAGATTATAATCTTTACTAGTTACTACTAAAAAGGTTATGCTACATAAAGTTAAGTTATGATGTGCAACTCATGTTTTTGTTAAAAATAAAAATAAAAATAAAATAAAACTATATCAAGTATATATACATCTAACAGATTCTAGTGACCGGAGAGTGATGGACCATCTTGACCTCCTTTGGTTTCGCTTAAGTGTGATGGTGGCAAATGTGGTAGACATTAAATCATTAGAAAAGTGCATCTTGAATTGCGTGAAGTATAAACATGCAATGCATGCCAAAATAGTTGTTAATTGGTTGATCCACCGAGCTCCACATCACTTATATGTATTATTAAAATCTACCGAGACAACCTTTTTTGTTCTGTTTACTTTCCTTCTATCAGTATTCAAAAATTTATCTTCAGATTTTAATGCTACAAGTGTTTACATAGGTATTCGTAAAAATATTTAACCATATGTGATAATTTGTATAAAAAAAACTATAATATTTACATAACCAATTGTTGCTAACACAAGTTAGGAACAAATATATCAAATTCCTGTTGATTTCCAATGATAAATGTACAGATTTATTATCATGATATAAATTATCCGAGTTCAATTATTATCAAATGTTGATATACAAAATTAAAGTTTGTATCTCACTTACGCTCTTTTATTATGGGTCGAAATCAATTATGCATTTGTTAATCAAGTGATGTAGAAAGGGAGTATAAATGCGATATATGAAAACACACTTTTGACAGAAACCATTACTAAATTAAGGACATTTGTAACAATATTTAGCCCAATGATTTCTTAGCTAGTGTGTTAAGTGGTGCCTCATTTCCTAAAGATCACGTGTTCGAGTCTTACTATAAAAGGTGGAGCCTAATTAGATCCAAATTATATAAGTGTGTGGTTATCATTCCAAAAAACCTATATAGGCACACATTTTTCAAAAGTTAAATATCACAATCAATAAGAGAAAAAAAAAAGCCTTAATGAATGTGATGTACCCATTAAATGACATGTATTCAATACCAGACAGTATAGTGAAAGTATAGTGAATCAGTTGTCTTATCTGTGCACTAATGCTCCTTTTGTTAGATCAGATTTAAGGACCGTGTGATGCTATAATTACTTTAATAAAATTACAAGTTTGTATTAATAAATATAAGTAGGGTGGTGATATTTAAACCCCCCAGCTTCTATTTACACCCCCTAGAAGCGCCTCGCTTAGGCCTAAGCGAGGCGCTTCTGGGGGGTGATTTATTTTGGTAGTTTTTTGGTGTTTTGAGTTGTTTTTTTTAATTTAATAATTATAAAAAGTTAAAAAAAAATTAAATGTCAATGACTTAAACTTGACATCATCTTCTTGTAATTACTTTTCAGTTGTTATCCGAGAGATAGCGGTCAACGATGAAGACAACCTGAAAGTGGATACCATGGATCAGAGAGATTCAAGCTAATTAAACTCATATCTCAAGCCGGTGCAAGTTATGTTGGAACGAAATCATTCTCACATGAATATCCTGCGTAAAGGACTAAAGCCACATATCTTGCCATTAATACCAACTGGATTTTACTTGCTTGCATGAAAAGTTCATTGTACGATGTCTTTTTCAGAGGACCTCGACTCTTGAGATGTTGCAGGTGTTTGAAAAGTTTGAACTGAAATTGAACTTTTCATGCAAGCAAGTAAAATTCAGTTGTTTTACTAATTTCATAGTCTTGATACTTTTAAACAATCGGATCGGCGCTAAACAATAGAAAGTAATTACAAATATTGCAAGAGGGTCACTATTCATATATAAAGAACATTAATCGGTTTCATCTTTGTTTTATTGAGTTCAACTTTCCATGATCTACCTTTATCATCTCAGAGAGATATCTGTCAAACGATGGAAGGGAACCCGAAACAATAAAAAGTAATTACAAAGAAGATTATCAAAGATGCTACAACATAACTTGCACCGGCTTGAGATATGAGTTTAGTTAGCTTGAATCTCTCTGATCCATGGTATCCGGTTGTTTTCAGGTTGTCTTCATCGTTGACCGCTATCTTGTCCTATCACGCAAAAAAAAACCGTTTTGTACACCTTGTCCTATCACGCAATGATACATCTTTCCAATGATCGATCCTGTATACCCGATACATGCCATTTCCTATGATGTTTACAAGTATTAGCGCGTGTAACCAATATCGCGGTTACACGTGTGGACGAGCTTAGGACTTTTAGTTGTTTATGTGAGGTTATTCTAGTCGTTGGATTATGATTCTACTTATTCATTGATATAAGGTATAGTCCTGAATCTGAAGTCCCATATGACGAGTTCATCACCTCAATTCTTACTTGTATTTAATATTAAAGTCGCACCTAGTATCTAAATAACCAATGTCTATGTTATGTCGCATATATGGTCCTTTGAGTTCCAATTGCCGAGTAACTAGCATGTAAGTATACATATAGTTATCTAAGGTCTCAATAGTTCTTTTTAACAAGACGTAAGTCCATTGTCCTTCCTGTGTATTAATGGTTCGTCAAATCGTCCAAATGTTTGTGTCTAATCCATGTATAAGTACCATTCATCACTCCTTATGATCCAATCAATCATACCATTCGTCTATTATATACATTTGTTTTACCTTAATAATTCATATAGTTTATATATATTGGTCGAGTATGGTCCGGGCCTATTAACTCATCAATGTCTCACACGTGTACACACGAATAATATATATATTTTTTTACAACAATAATCTAACTAGCTATCGTTGACGATATACCTCCCGACACGCCTCCGGTTGACGATGTTGACTGGTCAGTTGACCAGTTGACTTCTGTTGACCATATTTGACCGTCGTGTTGACCTGACTATCTTGACTGTCAGGTTGAACCAAATTTGACCGAACCTTTGCTACTCGAATACCCCAAATCATCATTCCTTCTCAATCCACCCTTCCATTCTTAACCATATTCTATAATCCACCATAATCCACTATTCTGACCTCCATTATAATCCTTAGATCAGAATTCTAAGCTGAACAAAAATCACCTAAACCCAATGGTAACCCTTACTGTCAACATCCTTTGACCTGCAGCCACCATCAAACCTGATAAAGGGAAACCCACTGTTGCCGGCTCAAAACCCCCACATCAGAACCCTAACCAGTTCAGGAGTCACCGCCGCTGATCTCTCATTCTCTTTCTTATGTTCATCTCTCTTCGCGTCTCTCTCTCACGCGTCGTTTCTCTCTCTTTCTTCTCTGTATCTCAGATCTGTTCCTCTTCCTCTATAATATTGTTAGGTGAAGGAGTGGTAGTTTTGTTTATAGAAACAGGAAGGGTGGGTGGTTGTTGATGGGGACGCTGCCGGAGCTCCGCCTGAGCGGCGGCCAGGATCCCTCCGGCTCCTCCTATTCTCTCTCTTCCATATATGTATTGTGTGTGTGTGTGTGTGTGTGTTAATAGATGAGGGAAGTTCATCAGGGAAAGGGGCAGGTGGTTTGGGGTTCTTTTATAGAAGGATGGTTTTGATGGTTTTCCTTAAAACCATCTATGGTTTTTATTATAGAGGTGTCATAAGAAAGAGAGGACATGTGTCCCCTTCTTGCGACTAATCACTCGGGTATCGGGTGGTCTCATTATCGGGTATTGGTTCAGTTTTGTAATTGTAATGCACGTTAGTTCGTGTTCTCGCGTAATGTTAATTTAAGCTCGTTTAAATAATTATATTTTTATATATTTCGGTTTCGGTATCGTATCGTACACTCGTCTAATATTATTCTAATTTCGCCAAAATAATTAGGCATATATATAGAGTAAATTGCCAAAATGGCCCCTCAGGTTTGGCCCAAAATGCTTGTTTGGTCAGTTATCTTTTTTTTGTGCCAAAAGAACCCCTCACAGATTGAAAATTGCCATTTTGGCCCATATTTAACAGAGTTTCTAACGAGGAACAAAAACTCAGTTAATTCTGAGGGGCATTTTCGTCCTTTCATTTTCATCCCCTAAGGTTTAAGTTCTTCTTCTTCCTCTCTGCTCATCCTCGTCGTTCATCTCCGCTCAATAATGTGGAAGTTTCGAGACAAGGGTGTTGATTTCAATCCTTTGCTTATATACCGTAAGTTATTATTGCTCATTGATTATGTTGATAGTAATGTTTCAACAATGCTGAATGGTATTAGAACTTGGGTATTCAAACATGAAGATATTTCCATTTTTAGGTATTATTTTAAAGTTCCAGGTGAGGATTTAGACTTTGGGTTAAGACCATTGAATGGTGAAATTGATTATAATGTAATCATGAGCTGACTTCAGCAGGAAAAATCGTCACCTGGTGTCAGACTTGAATTGACAATAATGGCGGCTCCTGTCAGTTGCTGACGTGATCTCTACTGGGATGCCCCCAACTTCATTTGATCATGTTTCCTCTATTAACACTAATAATAATAACTCACTACACAAACACACTTGGGCTACCCCTGTTTCCTCTGCTTTTCTTCACCCTAAACCCTTATCATAATGGCATCGTCTGCGCAACCAATCAATCTTAGCAAAGCTGAGAAGGTGGCAGTTGAAGGAATCATGGAGTTGTCTACCCGTCCTCCAAATGTTCTAATGCCCCCAGATGCCTTTGATCGGTTAGCTGAATATTGTGGCCATTTGTTGTCACAAGAAAAGATGCAACTCGACAATGATCAAGGTACATCAGATGGACAATCCTTGAAGATGAAGAGGCTGTCTGAACTAGGTGACATTGCAAAAACACTGAAGTTCAAGTTACGCCGAGTGGGGGTAGATGGGAGCATGCTCCAAATACCTAGATTTCCAAGTCTTATTGATGCATATATATAGTGATCAGGGATGAATATATATATGATGCCCCTTTTTTGTATAGGATTTGCAAGTCTTAACTGTATAGGGTTTAGGTTTATGGAATATGGATGTCTATTGTAATGCACAATGTTGCTATGAATTTAGTATGTTTAGTATGTAATGTACATTGTGCAATGTTGCTATGACTGTAATGGTCAATGTCTTTAGTATGTTTCTGTTTGATCAATGTGCAATGTCTTTGACTGTTTGCAAACATACATCACAAATGGGTCAAAATGGATTCTGTTTTGTATGGTTTAGTATGTTTTTGTTTGATCAATGTGCAATGACTTTGACTGTTTGCAAACATACATTACAAATGGGTCAAAATGGATTCTGTTTTGTATGCTTTAGTATGTTTCTGTTTGATCAATGTGCAATGTCTTTGACTGTTTGCAAACATACATCACAAATGGGTCAAAATGGATTCTGTTTTGTATGCTTTAGTATGTTTCTGTTTGATCAATGTGCAATGTCTTTGACTGTTTGCAAACATACATTACAAATGGGTCAAAATGGATTCTGTTTTGTATGCTTTAGTATGTTTCTGTTTGATCAATGTGCAATGTCTTTGACTGTTTGCAAACATACATCACAAATGGGTCAAAATGGATTCTGTTTTGTATGCTTTAGTATGTTTCTGTTTGATCATTACAAACCTTATCATTACAAAACAACATAAATTGAACATTTGCAAACAAACATTACAACTTCAACAATAACTGATCATTACAATAAGAAACACCATACATTGAGTTCTTATCATTACAAAACAACCTACATTGAACTAAAACATGATAAAATACATGATGATTACAAACCAAGTCATCCATAGATAAGTTTTCAACTTCTTGTTCTCGGATTTGATTGTCCCAACCAAGGTCTGCAATGCTGTGTTGTTGAGTCTCAGTTCTTCATTCTCTTCACTATCATTGCTAGTACTAGGAATCTGACCCAAGGGTAGTTCAGCCCAACAAACGAAACCACAGGTCCTCCCCTTCTTGTTGCAGCAGAAAAACCGCCTACCAGGGTTTGCAGAGGTGGAAGACACACGTATGATAGTAGGAGCTCCACATTTGCAAAATATCATCGTCTATAATTTGGGAATTAGGATTTGTATGATATATACTATCATACGTGTGTTCAGGATCGAAATCCACAATAGTATATATTAATCGAAACCTGTATGATTTGGAAGACAAACGAAATCCACACTTATGTATGATTTGGGAATTAGGGTTTGTATGATTTGGGAATTAGGTTTGTATGATATATAGAAGAAGAAGAAGAAGATCAAATGATGAAGAAGATAGGTTTAAACGTGGTTTTAAAACATTAGAACATGAAAGGACGAAAATGCCCCTCAGAATTAACTGAGTTTTTGTTCCTCGTTAGAAACTCTGTTAAATATGGGCCAAAATGGCAATTTTCAATCTGTGAGGGGTTCTTTTGGCACAAAAAAAAGATAACTGACCAAACAAGCATTTTGGGCCAAACCTGAGGGGCCATTTTGGCAATTTACTCCATATATATATTATTAGGTTTTGGTTTCGTATAAATAGTTCTATTAATTGTCCTTGCTAGTAAAGTCACGAAAATTTTTTGGGCCTAGTAAGCGGGTTGTTACATTCTCCCCTCGTTAATGGAATTCCGTCCTCGGAATTACTTTCGAGTTATCCATTAAATATATCCAGTATAATTCATACTCAGTTTCAATGTTCGAGTCTACCCATTCATGTGTACCTAACTATTTTCTTAATCCCATTCGTAATTTAAGTAGTTCCACCCTAAGTCTCGCGCTACTTTTCGGTTTACACGTAAATCTGAAATACTTATACAAAAAAATGTGGGAGAGATAAAAAAACGGAATTCTAGGATCCCTCCTTGGGGCAAATACTTTTATGCATACCTTCAAACTATTGACATACTAGGGTCGGTTCTTGGTTTGATTTTCAGTTTCATTTTTGACGCATCATTGGTGTTTATATATAGGGTGTACCGCAGCTAACCCACCACACCAATGATACCTCGTAAATGTATTGAAAATCTCCCCAAACATTTGATAGAGAACGTAATTGAAAACGTACTTGGTCGAAAATCCTATTTGTGTTTTCTAAAAATATCAGCCCTTAGGAACTATAAGTTAAATATCAAAGTGAAAACTATATGTAGCACTAAGTTCCTAGAGCTTTATGCCATTCCTACTGATTTTCCTGCCTAATACCGTGGTTAATTCTATATCCATTAACAACAAAATCGTCATAGTCTTACGTTTCCAAAAATTTCTAGGATATCTTGTATGGCTTGATGACCAATTGCCGAATAATATAGGAAAGATAGACATCTGAACTCAACATATCAATCTTAAACATGTCAATGAGGTGCATAACATTCCCCGGGTCTCTTAGACCTTGTCCTTCTTACCGGGCCGGTTTTGCTATTTAGGAGGGTTTATAATAGTAATGGTTTTAGAACTAAACCTACGTGGTACAAGCATGGTCATATTTATCAAAGAATGTAAGAAAAGATACATATCTAAACTCGCCACGTCAATCTTATCACCTCAAGGGTGCGCATAATGCTTCCCTGGGTGTTCTAGACCTTGTCTTTTTATGGGGCTGATTTACTATTTTCGTTAATTTTTCCCCGCTAAACTTTGACTTAGTTCTCCTGGTGATGCCATATATTCTTTCTATTTGTTCTTACAAATGTATCCACTCCCTCCGTTAAAGGTTGTCTATATAATTCTTAGTGAGTTTTATATGGGCAATTCGTCACTAACTAAATGGTTATGGAGCTTAATCCGAAGGTTTTGACAATAATCCTAAGTTAATAGGGAGTGTTAAAGTGAGGGAAACTTTGATTAAGCTTAAAGAATACCTTGAAGCGTTCAATTCCTGGTTTTTCTCTTGTTAGTAAAGGTTGGATGGTTATGTTTTTGATACATCCTTGAGTCTAGGTCATCGCGTCTCTGGTTAATATTCCTAAATCATCTCTAAAACTTGTTATACGGTTACGATCCCAATACACTATACTTAATTTACATTTGCATATATCGATATCAGTCAAGTCCGTATTAAATAATCTAGTAATCAATGATTTAGTTTCTAACTTTGACTTAGTTGACACGAAGATACTATTACGAAGTTTAGCATATGTAGGCGCACTAGTTATATAATAAACGATAACTATCTAATTGGAAGCAAAACTTATCGGATTAGCGGGTAAGGATGGACCTTCCGGGACATTTGCTATGTTGGTTAAAACTTATCTTGGTATTTTGGATTCCCTCTAATTGTATCGCAAAGCACGGCGCGACGAAATACCTGATACATATGGTCATTTTACCACTTAATCAAGAGAGTTAGTCGCATATAGTATCGTCTACTAAGAATCATTATACATGTATATATCAAATTAAGAGGATAATATTGCGTTAGTCAAGGATGTGTTTGTATATATGTATTCTATGTCAAGTCGTATAAGGTATAATGAGTTCCTAACCTTTACTATAGCCTTTCGAGTATATTACACATTTGTTTGTCTCTAACATGGTCCGTTCCCTCACACTAGTTCACGGTCATCATGGTTAATACTCACAACTTCGGCGACTCTTCGGATTTCTTAGAACTTTTTCGAGCCTGTAAATTCACAATTACATGACGTCAAATGTAATCGTCAATTTACCTCACGCAATTATTCTAGTAATCTCCATCGTAGTCATATTTCACTCAAAGCTCATATACTAGTCACACTGGGTCTAAGTCCCGGTAAGCATTCTAGTGTGTTCAGGTACTCGGGTCTCGACTTATTTTGTTTCTTACTCTAGTCAGTCTTATGTAATTTCAAGGCATTCCCTAGCTAGGTAATCTTAGAGCCTTAGGCGCTAAGTTCTCTAAGTTGTCCTAGTGTGGTATAGGATATCTAAAGATATCCTATTTCGCCACAACCGTTGCTCTGATACCAACTGTAACAACCCGACCAGGAGGGGGCTGGACGAAATAACAGTGTGGTAACAGACTTGCACAATGGAAGCAACGATAACAAATATTAAAATGTTATACAATTTCTAATCCAAAAATATAAATACATAACTTAAATTAAATAAACTAATATCTATGCAGAGACGAAATGCGATGGTTGTCAAAGCAGTTGATAGAGTGTGATCCGCTAGTCGATCCAAATCTCAATCCATGCTTAGCTCTAAATGCTCTAAATCGCTACGCTTGCCAGCTTGAATCTTCTACCATAACAATCTCTAATTCATACACGCAAATACCTCATCTTCATGTTTATCCACATGCAGTACCTGAACACATGCTTAAAAGAGTTTTGGGTCAGCAATTACGCTGGTGAGTCCGTGTAAGTTGTTAAGTAATTCCAAAACAGTTTAATAGTTCGAAAACAAGTTTACACAGTTCTAATCATAGTGATGTACAAGTATCACACCTCAATCCTAACACTGAATCCATCTACTCCCATTATGGATTCCCCACGGCAAAATATATGCCGCAACGGTCCGCAGACCTCAGTGGAGGGTTTTCCGGGCTTCCGGATCCACTGTGCGTGGGGGATTCCCCAAGTAGTACTACCCATATATTAAGTGGGCCAACTCCCTTGGGTTAATGAGTGTACATCTGGTTTTGGGAGCCCTTGTCATATCAAGTAAGTTTACACACAAAACAGTTTACACATACAAGCATATGTTCACCCCAAAACAGTTAAAACAGAAAAAAGGGAAGTACACGAACTCACCTTGTCCTATCATGCAATGATACATCTTTCCGATGCCTCGATCCTGTATACCCGATACATGCCATTTCCTATGATGTTTACAAGTATTAGCGCGTGTAACCAATATCGCGGTTACACATGTGGACGAGCTTAGGACTTTTAGTTGTTTATGTAAGGTTATTCTAGTCGTTTGATTATGATTCTACTTATTCATTGATATAAGGTATAGTCCTTAATCTGAAGTCCCATATGACGAGTTCATCACCTCAATTCTTACTTGTATTTAATATTAAAGTCGCACCTAGTATCTAAATAACCAATGTCTATGTTATATCGCATATATGGTCCTTTGAGTTCCAATTGCCAAGTAACTAGCATGTAAGTATACATATAGTTATCTAAGGTCTCAATAGTTCTTTCTAACATGAAGTAAGTCCATTGTCCTTCCTATGTATTAATGGTTCGTCAAATCGTCCAAATGTTTGTGTCTAATCCATGTATAAGTACCATTCATCACTCCTTATGATCCAATCAATCATACCATACGTCTATTATATACATTTGTTTTACCTTAATAATTCATATAGTTTATATATATTGGTCGAGTATGGTCCAGGCCTATTAACTCATCAATGTCTCACACGTGTACACACGAATAATATATATTTTATTATAACAATAATCTAACTAGTTATCGTTGACGATATACCTCCCGACACTCCTCCGGTTGACGATGTTGACTGGTCAGTTGACCAGTTGACTTCTGTTGACCATATTTGACCGTCGTGTTGACCTGACTATCTTGAATGTGCGGTTGAACCAAAGTTGACCGAACCTTTGCTACTTGAATACCCCAAATCATCATTCCTTCTCAATCCACCCTTCCATTCTTAACCATATTCTATAATCCACCATAATCCACTATTCTGACCTCCATTATAATCCTTAGATCAGAATTCTAACCTGAACAGAAATCACCTAAACCCAATGGTAACCCTTACCGTCAACATCCTTTGACCTGCAGCCACCATCAAACCTGATAAAGGGTTGCGCCGCCTTAACCACAACCCTTGGATCCGCTGACTTCATTTATGAATCAACGATCAGGATTCACCTACTTATAACCTGATGGACTTAGGATGATACAATAGCCTGGTGGACTTGGGCTGATACAATAAAGAAGCCCAAGACTGATCCCAAATACAAACTAAAGAATGTGGGCCAATAATGTGGGCTTGACATCTGGAATTGTCCAGACATATATGAGCATTCCAAATCAGCATCTATTCTTCCACATAAGCTGCCAAGTCAGCATCTTTCCAAATGTCAGAAAACACCTTGTCAGATTTTATGACCACCTGCAAAAAATTCTTATGCAACATGTTCAAGATGTAACATTAAATATAATAAAAGTGATATTAAATATGACACATACACATATATGGTCATATTTTAACACCCCCTCACTTGTATTTCCCAAACACATCAACCATTTGCAAATCAGGTCATGTTGAGATACAAGCAAACCTTCTGTAAAAATATTAGCAATTCGATTGGCTGACCTTATGCTTTCAGGTTTAATAACCCCTTTTGATACCTTTTCTCTTAAAAAGAAAATATCAATCTCAAAGTGTTTTGTTTTTTCATGTAAAACTGGATTGGTTGCAATAGGGATTGCAGCAGTATTATCACAAAATAAAGAAACTGGAATGCTTACCTGAATTCTCAGCTCACTAAGCAAATTTATTAACCAAAGAATCTCACATGTTGCAGTACACATAGACCTATACTCAGCTTCAGCTGTGGATCGAGATATAGTAGGCTGTTTTTTGCTTTTCCATGTTACCAAACAATTACCAACAAATACACAAAAACCAGTTACTGATTTTCTGGATACCAAGCACTTTGCCCAGTCAGAATCAGCATAAGCTTGTAAGTTAAAATTTGCACTTTTCTTAAAACTTATGCCATTTCCAGGTGACCTTTTTAAGTACCTTAATACCCGCATATCTTTTTGAAAATGAGCCTTTGTAGGCTTGTGCATGTACTAACTCAATACATGCGCTGAATACGCCATGTCAGGACGCGTATGTGATAAGTAGATTAGTTTTCCAACCAATCTTTGGTATCTAGTAACATCAATAAGGTTTTCATTTTCTTTATCACACAAAGAAGTAACAACAAAGTTTGACTCAAGTGGGCTATTGGCATGTTTACATCCAGACATACCATACTCTGCCAACCATTCCATACAATATTTCCTTTGAGTCAAAACCATTTCTTCTTTTGTGTTAACGACTTCTATACCTAGAAAGTATTTAAGAGTTCCTAAATCTTTTATTTGAAACTTGGTTTTTAAAAACAACTTAAATTGTTCAATTTCCTTAACACAGTTTCCAGTAATTATAATATCATCAACATACACAAGCAAAACAACCATCACAGAGTCATTAGTTTTTATAAACATAGAGTGATCACAAACACTTTGCCCAAAACCAGTTTCAAGCAAAACACTCACAAGTTTCTCATTCCACATTCTAAGTGCCTGTTTAAGACCATACAAAGATCTTTTCAATTTGCACACTCTAGAATCAGTTTTAGAATAATATCCTTCAGGTAATTTCATATAAACATCCTCTACTAAATCACCATACAAGAATGCATTATTAATATCTAACTGGATGAAAGGCCAATTGTTTTGAACAGCCATGGCTAATACCACAATAATGATAACCATTTTGACAACTTGTGAGAAAGTTTCGTCAAAATCTATCCCCTCTCTTTGACTAATTCCCTTGGCAACAAGCCGAGCTTTGTATCTATCTATTTCCCCTGAAGCCTTATACTTAATCTTATAAACCCACTTGCAACCTATTGGTTTTCTACCACTAGGAAGGTTTAGAATATCCCATGTATCATTTCTAAGTAAGGCCCCAATTTCATCATTCATAGCATTGACCCAATCTTGGTCTTTAAATGCTTGATGATAAAATTTAGGTTCTATAGACTCATTCAACACAGAAGTAAAACAAAAAATTTCAGGAGACGAATTGGCATAATTTACAACATTTTCCATACCATACTTCACCTTTCCTTCAATAATAAAATCAATTGAAGATTTGTTTTTATGTATTTTTTAAAAATCAATTGTATTTAAAAAAAAGATTTGATTGAGATTTGTTTATATCTCTATAAATTGGTAAGGATTCGTCAATGGTATTGGTTAGGGGATTGGGTGTTTAAAAATTAGATTGTGGCTTTTTTATCTACGGGGGAAAAGCGAGATCTGGTGGTTTTTAGGAAATTGGTCGCCTAAGCGGTCTAGGCGATCGCTTTTGATAACTATGATATCTATGTATTTGATACGTATTTTCATGTATTTTTTGGGTATTTAATCTATTTTGCATGTATTTGTATGCTTGAAAAAGGTTCAAAACACTTAATTAACTACTTTAAGTTTATAATTTTGCATGGTAATTAATCGAATATAACCAAACCGAATCGATAATTAACATATTAACCAAATTAACAGATCGGTTCCGATTATGAACTTTCCTAAAACCAAACTCCAGTTATCGGTTTTTGTTATGTGTAAAAACCGAATCAAAATGACATTCAAAATCCCCATTAAAATCATCCTTTGAATTATAGCATTTATGGTTGAGACACTGATGTATATGTCGTCGTCTAATAAAAAAACAAGGTAAAATGCAATATTGGGTAGTCAAGTCATCTACACATGGAATTGGTGTAAAGTTTTAGTTTTTACTATTTTAACTAAATCTTAATTTAAGCTGCTAATTTAGATCTATAAATGGTTTGAAAGCAAGATACTTTAATTTTAATTTTGGTTTTGTTTTTGAAAAAAATTATGAGAAAAAGGCAATCCTCTCTGTGTTTGGAGTTTGTTAATCACAGTTAATCCTAGTAACTAGTGGGAAACCATTAATGTTTCAGGTTTGTGTATGTCCCCAGCTTGGTGAAAGGTTAAGTCTGTAGATCACCTGCTAGGTCCAAGGGTGAGACTGTTAGTACACTATTTTGAATGTCCCCAGCTCGTGATAGGTCGTTGGCTAGGCTAAACAAGTATTTGTAATAATACTAAGGGTATTTTGGCAAATATGTTAGGGCGAATGGAAAGCTTTGACATGAGTAGCTCCGCCATTCATGTGTCTAACATTATCCCCAACCCAATCGCATCCCCTAACCCCTTCGTAACTTGTATTTGGGCAAATGGCAACAGTATTTATATGATATTTGCCAAACCCTAGGTAGAGTTTCTATAGTTTTGTAAGTTTTGGTACCTTAGCTCATGAGATCTGATTGTAAAACACTTGTGCTCTCTTATATTAATCAAAAGCGTTTGATAGCAATTGCTTATGTGTTTTGGTGTGAGTGAATCTTTATATTGTTACAACTATTTTCCAAGGATTCCACACTTAAGATTAAAAATACCATGTGATTCCCGAATTCGTTTTGGTGAGTCCAATGGTCCTACGCGTAGTTGGTCCACATCATCATCCAAACTGTTCAGGCTTGTATCCTAATCAGAACCACAATCTGTAGAACTATCATCAGCACCATCAGATTCATTCATACGTCTTTCACCAACAACCTCTTCATTCACACACCTAATCTCCTCTACAAAACATACTACACCATTCTGTTGGGTTTCCTCTTCTCACATTTGAAGATTGCAATTAAAACCTTCATCGCCTTGAATTACCAGTGCTCGAGCTGTATTTTTGTAAACTAGAGCAGCCTGGTTGTTCAGGTTATGTCTGAGCTTATTGTCTTTGGTTTTAATTAAATTGATTTGTGCGGTTAATGTTGAAGCGATTGTGTTTGCCTTGTTGCTTCGGCTTATCACATTCATGGACGAAGTGGCCTTTGACACCGCAGTTGTAACACATAACTTTGGATCTGTTAAAACTAAACTTAGTGCTATTATTGATAAGAACATATTTTCGACCCGTTCTGTCCATGAAATATTTAACTCTTCACACCACATTAACAAGTTCCATTGAATGTCCATCTGCTCCATTTCTTCTTTGTTGATTGAGTATAATCTTCATTTATAAAATTTATATTCCCAATCTGATAAATAACTAATCCACTATAAAATGATACTAAACTTGATAGAAGTACCATATGTTCTTTGGCAGCTTCTACAGTGATATTTTCAAGTCCCGAGGTGTTAAACTGTGTGGCATTTGTTCCTGATGAAGATGCCCTGCATAGCTTGGAATAGCTTGAGCTAGAGTAGCCAGATGTGCAAAAGGATTTATGCTACACAAAGATATTAGATCAAATGGAGGAGGAAGAGGAAAAGCTTGATGAAAAGAGTATGCTGATTCTGAAGAAAAATTAGAAATAAACACCATTTGTGGTTTTGAACTTGAAGCATTAGAAGATGAAGGACCGACACCATAATATATCTCTAGATTTTAAGAAATTAAGGCTCGGTTTTCTTTTCTTTTTCCATTGAATTCTTTATTCTTTAGCCTGGTTATAAAGTCATTAATGGAGATCCGATCAAACGCAATCATTTCTCTTTGAATTTCAAAAAACTGGCTCTAGTGACTCGGTAACGCATTTGCAAAACATTCAACTAATTAAACATGTTCTTTTCTCTTTGAATATCAAGGAACTCCCTTTACATGAGTGATAATCAGATATATGTTGCAACTTAGGTGCCCGGTTCGAACTACCCGTTTGCTAATTAGTCAAGTGTTATTGAGCAGCCAATGCCCACGGATTTGTCCCAACGACAACATGTTGTTGTATCTGTTACGCGTTTCATTGTACCGAATATGCCCACGGATTGGTCGGAATGCTTACTTGTTGATCATATGATGGTCTAGGTTGGTTTAACTGTCCCCAATGATTAGCCATGATAAAAGTCAATTTGGTTACCCGACGGTTAAACACTTAGTGAAATTTTTGAAAAATAACAATTATGCACAAATGGGTATGCTTGGGGTGAAAGGGTTATAGAGGAGAATGAGCTTCAGAGCCGAATGGTTAATGATTTGAAGTATAGTTGGGGCGAATGGGGTATTTTCGACTGTAAGGACAAAAAGGATTGACGAAACCACTTTTGATACCTTAGTCTAATTCATGTTTCTGCTGAATAATTCTAAGTATAGAAACTACTGAAGAAGAAGAAGACTGGAAGTACTAAAGAAGAAGATATCAAGTGCTGAAGAGTAATGATCAGAAGTTCTGAAGACCAACCAGACAAGTCTCTGAAGAACTGCAGAAGACAAACTACTCATCAATAGTTTGTCACTAATCAGATTTTTGATAGAAGCTTCTAACCGACTTATACTTCAATAGTTTAGTATAATATTAGTATTATTAAGATCTTTTGTACAAGTACCAATGCTACAGCCTGTTTTAGTATTTGTACATATTACATTGCTTCAATACTTCTCATGTACGTTTACTTTTAGTCTATAAATAGATGGGTTCATCCCACTATTTTAGACATTCCTTTGTAGTTATAATTTCCAATATATCTGAGAATCATTTGAAGCATTTACTGTTTTATTCATTAAATGTCTTAGATTCTCATTTACTACTTTAGTTCATACTTCAAGGGGGAGTAATAACTCATGTTTAAAGTGAAGCTTTAACTTGAACACTTTACATTCATTCTGCTGTGCAACTTACTTTGATAGTTAATAAAAACAAGTGTTCATGATAAGAATCTGTTTATAAACAAGAAACTGATCCAACAATTGGTATCCGAGCATCTGGTTCATCTGATCAAATATCAATCTAACAAATTGAGAATCAGACACAAGCTCTTATTGATATTCAATAAAGGATTTGAGTTCACTTTTTAAACATCCATCACTTTAAGAAATCATTCATCAATCAAATTTCTTAAAAATTGACCCTCATAATATTGGATCTGCCAATAAGCCTCCTATGCTAGTCAGAAATGAATATAATATCTGGCAAAGGAGGATGGCACATACTTTATCTCAACAAAATACTGGATGTTGAAAGTCTATCATGTATGGACCTCATAAACCAGTAATCACTGATCCAGAAACTAAAGTAGAAAGAACAAAAGAACCAAAAGACTACACTAAAGAAGATTTTCTAAAACTTGAGCTGGATGCTAAGGCGTTCTCTATGTTGGCTATGGCTCTCCCAAATGAAATTTATGCTGGGCTTTTACATTGTGAAAGTGTCAAAGAGCTGTGGGATTGCCTAAAAGAACAGTTTGGAGGAACTGATGGAGTTATAGCCAACACCAGAGAAATTCTTGCTCAACAATATGAAACATTTACTCATGTTAATTGAGAGACTTTAACACAACAATTTGAAAGATTCTCTTCATTAATATCTGAGTTAAAGTTAAATGGTCAGACCTACATAAACTCATCTATGCTTCATAGATTTTTAAGGTCTTTACCAGAAAAATGGGAAACTTATTCTATAGTTCTCAGGTCAGGACCAGATTTTGATTCTCCCTCACTCACAAAATTACATGGGAGATTACTTACTTTTGAAAG
This sequence comes from Ambrosia x helenae, assembly GCA_030844895.1. Lineage (NCBI taxonomy): Eukaryota > Viridiplantae > Streptophyta > Magnoliopsida > Asterales > Asteraceae > Ambrosia > Ambrosia x helenae. The sequence continues at coordinate 23,234,537 of CM061227.1, read as the reverse complement.
AGAAATCAATCAAAAGAAAAGGTTAAAAAAACTCTGGAAAAACTGTTGATGACTATATTCCCACTTGATACCGACTCACTGTAGCTGAGGAAAGAATTTCCAAGCTATCGCACGACCTTTGAATGCTTAATTGTTATAGCAATAGAAATATCCCTGTATTGGTGGCTTTGGTCTATTTTCGTCTGCTTCACATAATCGTCTAAGATAGTTCAATAACGCATTATACTTCTTAGTCACATATTCTCTCTCAACTTCTTCATATATCAATTCATCAACAATTTTCTTTCCTTTCTCGTCTGCAACCTTTTCAGCTTTTCTTATGACAGATTCATCAACAAACGGGACGCTTGTATTGTCTTTCACATTCTAATTTTCCGGATACTCTTCATGTGAGATATCCCCAATCTCCACTTCATTAAAGTCCACGTTTGAATCATCTGAATAATGTCCTGGTTCAACAACTGGTAAATCAGGAATCTCTTTCCTATGTATCAATTCTTCAAAAGTAATACCAGCCTATTGAGCAATGGCTTCTAGTATTTATCTAGCAATCTCGACACTTACTTCACCATCTTCCAATTCAGGATACTCGATACAATACTTCATGTCATCATTAATGAATATATCCATGAATCTGGCAGTGAATTTGGTTGAGACGTATCCTTTCTTTAACATCTTTTTCAATCGCTATTTTTCAGCATCGGTCATTTCACCTTTACCTTTATCACTAGGTCCTGCTGACTTATCTTTCTTTTCTCTCTCTCTCTCGAGCTTCATAAGAATACTTATCAACATCATTATCATCATCAGAATCCATTGATCCTTCAGCATCCTTATCCTTATCATCATTTCCACCATCACCATCTGAATCATCATTATCAGAATCTTTATAATCAACCTTTTCTTCATCATCTTCATCCTCATCATCTTCTTAATCAGAATCATCAACACCTTTGAGTTGCGGTGCTTTCTAATACAAATCCTCTATTATCTTTTTCAGTTTCTCATTATCCTTCTCTACAACCACGGTCCTCTTTTCATTTTTCACATTCGACAATTGTAACTTAGAATTCTCAAACTGCAAACTAGTAACCTCTTCTTCTAACTTGTCTTGCCTTTCCTTTGATTTGACAACGATCTCAAGCATATCTTTCTCATTTTCCCTCATCTGTTTGATTTCGCTTTCATGCTTTGAGAAGAACTTCATCCATTTGGTAATCTGTTGTTACATCAAGTTCATAGCATATTCAGAAATTGTCATAGTAGGTTGAAACTTATGGCATTTGTTCACTGGGATAATGACTTGGACTGAACACGCCCTCTAAGCTAAGTATGAAAAAAATAAAAAAAATGTTTTCCGGTATCTACCCTCACCCTGAGTGAGATTGATCCAATCTCGTATCTTGTAAGCCGATGATCATGGCTTACTCGCCGATTATGACGAAGCTTTGTGCAATGCTTGGTACGGAAATGTGTTGTGTGCGTGCGGACCATAGGCCGAGAGTCTAAGTATTACCAATTAACCGTATCTAAAGTGTCGGTGAGTACTTTTGATTTTTAGGTTTAAGTGGATCCCATATTGGTAATCGTTTTTTATTGGTTATCCTAACTTAATCTAATCAAACAACTTTAATCATGACAGGTTCGTATACTGATATGATTCTCTTTTCAGCAAGCTCACGAGAATTTTTTCTAGGAATATTGGTTTATTGCTTTAAAGTTCTTAGCTTATAAACAAATTCAAAATCCAAAATTACAAAAAGATTTCAATTTATTTTAGATTAATCAATGTTGAATACTAAATTCTTCAATTGGAATCTCATATCTGAAGACGGAACACAATAAAATAAAGTTTTTCAATATTCAATGGTCAAAATGTATCTTTCATAAATTAAAGGGTAAAATTGACAAGTTTTAAAGTGCAGGGTGAAATTTGATATGATTCAACTGTTCAGGGGTAGAGTGAGCCATTTGTTCAAATGAAAAAATCTTGAAAGTTATATTGAATGATTAACTTCATGAATATCAAATTTCAAGAATTTGATTGGGTCCGGATTATTTTTCATATCTAATGCAATTTGTAGTTTGTGTAATTTTTATTAATTTTTTCTGCAGGATTAAACACAACGAGTGTGCTCAACATGATTCATCGACAAAGCTTGAAGCTAAACAAGACCCAAACCTAAACAACATGATCATCCTGAATAGCAAGAACCCGATATTCCATCTTCAGGGAAACAAGATCGTCATGGAGCTCCAAAAATCAAAGCTAAATTAAGAAGATGAGTGTCGAGATATGAAAGTGCAGATGATATTGATTTCCGTCTTCGTCAGAGAATCATCAATCAAAACAGTGGAGATTTCTTGATTCCTCCAAGTTATAAAGCTAATCGAATGCCAAAACGAGATCTCATCACGCCACGACAAAAGCTCAAATCAGCAAGTATTCAATTCTCCAGGGGAAGATTGTTAGTGCACTGTGGCATCTTCCCAAGTTGAAGATTTCCAGATATGAAGACTTGGAGACTAAAGTCATTAGATAGACCTTACGGGGAGTCTGTGAACGCTCTTCTAGACATCCCATGTTAGTGACTGGTTAATTCTGCATATCACCAGCTAAGTCCAAGAGGGAGACTGTTAGTGCACTTCGTGTATGTCCACAGCTAGTGATATGTCTAAATCAGTCGTAGGCATGTTTATTTGATGTTTCTGGTTATTAGTAGTTAATCTGGTAGCATTATAGGTCTTTAACGCATGTTTCGGAATGTATGTAACACTTAAAGGCATATGAGAGTCATACGCCTGGAAGGACATTAGGCGTAAGAGCTCCTACGCCTGGAAGCTTCCAGACGTAGAGAGGTTCCCTATAAATAGGAACCTCATGCTCTTCATACGTAACTCTTGCTCAAAACTTTTGCTCATTATTCAATAGAACACCTAAGTGCATCCCGTGTGTGATTTGATTTGTATGTGTATTTATTTGTCTAAGCTTCTAACATATCTATCACGTCAAATAACAAACTGGTCCATTGATTCCGCCTTTGGATTGGCCACACACGTAGTATATCAAATTCTTGTCCGAATCACGATCCTACATGGGGTGAATATGTTTATATCAATACTTATTCGTCCTTACATAACAAACGAATGGCTTTGGCATTCGTGCTAACACAACCTATTCGCCCTAACCTATTTACCAAAAAAACCCTAGTATTACAAACACTCGTTTAAGCTAGCCAAAGACCTATTACGACCTATCACTAGCTGAGAACATACAAAATGTTATAGTAACAAGTAAAACTTGGTTAACAAAAGTCAAACCTGGTTAACAAAAGTCAAACTTAGTCAACAAAAGTAAAACTCGATCATCAAATGTCAACTTGGTTTTATAAAAAGACAACTTTGGTCAAAGAAAGTCAACTTGGTCAAAGACTAAGACTAAGATTGAGTGACTGATGCTGAGAGATTGAGCATGAGAGACTGAGTAAAGGAGACCGAGCAAGGGCGACTAAGCACGAGAAACGGAGCAAGGGAGATTGGAGGCTTTAGTTAGGCCAATTGAGCACAAAGACTGCTTAGTCGGCCGATTGAGCCAAAAACTTTTCTTTAGTCGCCTTGAAGATCTCCTCAGTCAGCTTGAAGGTCTAGAACATTCTTTTTGACGAAAATCACAATTTTTCACTCAAAAAATTCAATATAAGCCCAATTTTGACGAACTTTTATATAGGAATTATTGGAAAAGACGTTTTGAATCCATTTATGAATTGGAAAACAACTTTTGAATGTGAGTTTTGATCCAAAAAATAAGGAAAAAGTTAATAAAAACTATTTTTCTATAAAAAAAACTCTTCAAGTTTTCAACCAAATTTAGATTTGAGATGAATTTAACTACCAAATAAACCAGTGAATCGAGCCAAAAGCTCTAATACCATTTGTAGTATCGTATTCTTGTCGAACAAGAAATAGATTCAAGCGGGTTTGATACAAGACAAAGGCGGAAATAATGTTATGGATTATGGTAGTTTAAGAAAGATGATAGGAAAGATAATAACACACAAATTCAATTAAAATTTCCTCTATGATTAATCTCATGCAGAGAATACACAAAAGACCACAAACAAACACACTTACGCTATGTTCCCGAGTTTAATTGAGGAGAGAAAAGAAAAGATAGGAAAACAAAGACCTCCGCTCCCTTTCTTTTCTTCTCTTTTCCCTTCTTTGCTTTTCTCTTCAAATCTCTCCAATTTGGGAAAATGAAAATAAGCCTTGTTTTATCTGCATTTCCATCCCTTTCTTTTCTTTTCCCTTCCTAGAAAACACTCTAGAACACCCATCCTCCCATTTCGTTTCTTTATCCCTCTTAAAAGAAAAACTTTGGAACAAATGTCTCCTTCCTTTTCCTTTCTATTCTCTTTTTTTCCTTCCTTAAATGAGACTTAGAAAGACATCGTTAGTGAAAGACACAATTGACCAACACACATGTGCGCTAAGGGTGACTGATCTTATATACTCTTGCTCGGTCTCTCAATCCTGGGGAGACTGGAGGCCTTAGTCTCTCCATGGCTTTCCTCAGTCTCTCAGACTATTTAATTACCAAAATGCACTCAAGTTGATAATCAACATAAATAAACATCTTCTAACCTAGCCAACGACCTATACTGACATATCACTAGCTGAGGACATACAAAAAGTGTACTAACAAGCTCCCCCTTAGACCTAGCTAGTGACTTACGGACTCAATCTTATCACCTAGCTTGGAACATACAAGAAATGTACTAACATTATGTAATTATGTAAATGGATTATCTATCCCTAGTCAATTTGAGAGGCATGAACTATTTTAATACAAAAGTATGACTAGTTATGTAAACTAAATCAAACGGATAACACGGGATTCCTAGTAAATACAAGTAGAGTTGTCTATTGCAATCGAAGTGCAGAAATCGCTCTTGATCTCAACCCCATTATGGATCTAAAGGTAATTTGGACACTTTTGTCGGACACTATAAGGGTGTTTGGGATTGCTTATTTAACTCCAAAAGTGCTTTTGTTAGAAGTGCTTATTGACTTATGACTTTTTAAAAGGAGTTTTTAAAAAAGTGTTTGGATTAGCTTTTGTGATGGGAAAAGTCAATAAGTTTTTTTTTTTAAAGTGTTTGGCTTAGCTTATTGTGAAAATTGGTTGTATGGGTGGTATATTTGTAATTTTTATTCCAAAAGTCAAAAGCCAAAGGCAGAATTTGTGACTTCTTGAAAGCATCTTTTCAACCTTATTAAAAAAGCCAAAATTAAAAGTGCTTCTATGGTGGTAGACAAACAACTTATTAGCTTATTGACTTTTTGAAAAAATCAGTAAGTCAATAAGCACTTACTCAACCCAATCCCAAACACCCTCTATAATGTAACAATTGAATATGGTTTTTTCTATGTGGAGTTGGGACCAAACAAAGAAACAAAAATATGAAAAACAAGAAAATGTGATAATCTCAACCTTATTTGTTCACATTTGACACTGTCAAGACTCTTGTTCAATCCAACCACGACATCCTTTTTTAATGTAGATGTATCAAATGATAAAAGAAACGATATCCAATAATTGTTGTGCCTGGGATGAGTACCAAAATATGACTTTTGTTCTCGAATTATAGGTATACACTTTGTAACTTTGTTTATATTAACTTTTTTGACTAAAGTGGTTTCCACTTATGGGAAAGTTGCTTGGCATTGTCCACGAAAGCCTTGAAAATAGGATCAATTGACCCAACAAGGCTAACTTTGATCATTGAATGGTAGGTCAATCTTCTTTGGCAATATATGTATTGATGATATTAAACGCCTACTAAACACACATATTTTTATTTAAAAATCTCTAATATTTTGTTTTTTTCATTAAAAGTTCAATGCTTTTGCTCCCTTTTACGAAGCTGCCAAGTATTTCCATTTCCCAAAGAGTAAGGTGGCCATCAAATCATATTGAAAGATATATGTTATCATTGAAAGTGGACTTGTATCTTTGTGCTCAAAAAGTTCAGATACTACTTTTATTGAGATTTTAATTAAACTTTTTATGGTTAATAATATCATAATATTAAAATTTTCACTAGGGTATGACTTGTTTATTTGTCATTGGTTTGTTTTTGAGCTGGAAGTCTCTTAAAGTAGCCTCTATGGTATGCGTACATCTCATCTAATCTCCCCTTAACCTTAACAATAGCTTCGCCAATGGCGGAATGTGGCAAAATATGCTTGTTGTGTTCAAATTTTCTCTAATCTTTTATACTATACTACTCTACTGTATGACTTTGATTAAATTAACAACTATAATCTTCTAATTGCAATATTTTATGAATGGATATGATAAGGTAATCGAACTCGATTCTATTTAAACAATCGAGCTTTGTTTTTTTTTTGGAAAAAAATATATCGAAATGTAATCCAATAGAACTTCTACAAATCACAATGAGGATCAGAAATCCTAAGGGAATATATAGAGATAACTAGTGTGTTTAAAGGCACGCGCCTTACAATTTTGTCGTAACTATAATCAACCAAGTAACTACCAATTTTCATACCATAATTTAAAAACGACATCTCACACAAACATGGTATATTTGTATTTATTACTTAATAACATGTTGTGAATTAAAAAAATCAAGTCGCCCCTTGCCCTTCCCATGTTTCAAACCTAAGACATTAAACAATAAAATGCACCACAAACCACTCCAGCATTAAGCCATGTTATTTATTATGAAATCATTAATTAAAAAAGTGTTTTAACCTTTAAAAAAATTGTTTTTCCCATGTTTTGAACTTGAGACCTTAGTGAATACAAATGCACCACAAACCAATCCATAACTAACTTCCCATGTTTTGAACCTAAGACATCAAACAATAGAAATGCATCACAAACCACGCCAGCATTAAGCCATGTTATTTATTATGAAGTCATTAATTAAAAAAGTGTTTGAACCTTTAAAAAAATTGTTTTTCGCATGTTTTGAACTTGAGACCTTAGTGAATACAACTGCACCACAAACCAATCCATAACTAACACATTTTGTGATTTATTATGAAATCATATATATTTATTACTAAATAAGTGTTTAAGGAAAAAAAAGGTGTTTGATTAAAAAATAATATAATTACTATTCATTTACACCATGAATAAATATAAGTATAATATCCTATAAAAAAATGTTTAGAAAACAATACAAAACAACTATATAGATAATTAATTAAATATAAAGTAAATCAATTGTCTTCCAAAATTAAAAAAATAAAATAAAAATAAAAACCTAGAAAATCTTACCTAGAGCAAATTATTTTTAGCTTTCAGGGGACAAGAAGATTGCTCCAACGGAAATTCCTATATACGAAAAATCTCATTTTTCACATGTAAAGTATGGTAATTCATATAGCTGTGGTTATAGAGAAAAAAAAAGCAATAAACAATATACTAACTAGGGCTGCAAACGAACTGAACTTTCAGCGAACAGTTCATGAACCGTTTGGTGGGAAGTTCGTTTGTGTTCGTTCGTTTAATAAATGAACGAACACGAACAAAAATTTTTGTTCGTTTAGTTAAACGAACGAACATGAACAGAGACCGCATTCGTTCGTTTATGTTCGTGAACGTTCGGTAACGTGTTCGTTTATGTTCGATAGTTTAATAGGGTTTATAATTTTTATAATTTTTTATTTCTTTTATTTACCCAAATAAATAATATATGTGAGGTAAATATGTTTGGATAATTTAGTTATATTTTGGGTGGATCTAGCTGATATCTTAAGGATTATATTTTGTGTTTGTTTCTATTTATGTTCATGAACAATTCTTTGTGTTCATTTATGTTCATGGACACTTGTTTGTGTTCATTAACGTTCGTTTATGTTTGTGTGCGTTCATTAAAAAATTAACAAACGAATACGAACACGAGTGCTTTCTTAACAAACGAACACAAACAAAAAATCTCGTTCGGTAAGTGTTCATGAACTTTTCGTGAACACATAAATTCCTTAGCAAACGAACACGAATAATATCTTGTTCGTGTTCGTTCAGTTCGTTTGCAACCTAAACATCAACGTTAAAATGATGTTTTTATTTTGTATTCTTTCCTGATTCCTCTGCTGCATTTCACCCATCGTGTGTGATAATATACATGCTGCTTATTGATTTCACATAATACTTATATCAAGTTGCGTCACACTTCGATAAATCGATCATTATAAGGCATACCAAATTCAATATAAACCAATGGTGGTTCCTATAATAATATAAAAAGTAGCCTCGCATATTATATCTAGCATTATAATCCACCTAACCCCTCATGCCATATTATTTATTATAAACCCAGTTATTTATTAAGAAACATGGAGAGATAGAGTAGAGGTCATATAAAGGTTGAGGGCTTGATTTTGGTTGGAGTCGGGGTTCCATTTTAGAAGATCCCTAATGCAGATGGGATGAGTAATCAGTAAAGACTGGCTCAAGGTATTAGTCGGAGCTCCACCGGCTGCACCACTTGCCGTTCAAAAAAAAACATAATTTACTCGTTTATGTATGCTATTAATTTGAACTTAGTAAAGTCAATTTGTTTTGAAAATTTGACAAATTTAGAAAATATAGAAAATCTTTATAAAAGATTAAAAGGGCACCTCTTGTATTGTGTATTTAGGAATTTATAACCTTTCTTCAAAAATTATTCTTATTACTTTATTTGTTAACAATATGTTGTGTGTGTGATATTGCTTCATAACCAAAGTAAAAATACAAAAGAAAGAAAAAAAAGAAATTCATTAGGGTTTCTCCGACTTTCTCGGAATGACGACGGAAAGGAAAACAACGAATGAAGGTATCACAAAGTTTTTTTTGTGTCTAATCTCCCAAAAGGATGTGCTTCTACAGATCTGATCGCGGTTCTTAAAGGATTTGGAGTCATTGAGAGGACATATATTTCCAGAAAGTTGGACAAACTGGGGAAACGTTTTGGATTTGTATCGTTTCGTAATGTTCGAGACAAGTTAGCAATAGAGAACGACATGAAGGACGTATGGATCGGTAGTTATAAACTGTTCATATCGTTGGCGAGATTTGTTGATGGTGAGAAGATTCAAAGGGATGAGCCGGTCAGGTAGAAATTGGATGCCAGAGAAAAAATCTGTGAATGAAGATGGAAGACAAGCCAACGTTCAGTTTTCAAACTTTGGGGGAGGGGGGAAGTCTTTTCGGGATACAGTAAGCAATAAAGATCCAAATGCTGAAGTGGAGACGGTTAAGATCGATGACAACATTCAAGATTTTACGCAGTGGTATGATCATGCTTTGATTGGTAAGGTAACGAACTTTCCTACTCTTGTGGATCTCAGAAGTTGGTTGAAGGAAGCAGGTTTTGCAAAGGTGTTGATTAAGTATATAGGTGGGTTTGGGGTGATATTGAAATTCAGTAATCAGGAAGCGATGGGGGCGTTAATGGCTGAGAAGGAAGTTTGGTCGAGATGGTTTGATTATTTGGAGACTTGGAAAGGGCAACACTTTGAAGTGTAGAGAATTGCATGGATCAAGGTGCATGGTGTGGCGTTAAACTTATGCATGAATCCTGTTTTCAATGTTATAGGAGCGAAATTTGGTAAGGCGATACAGGAAGCATAGGTTAGAGATGATGATAGTGATTTTTCGAGTATTTCTATTGCTATTTTATGTAACAAGGTGGGTAGGTTCAATGAGAAGTTGATCATGAAATTGAAAGGGCACTCGTTTATGGTTTGGGTTGAGGAAGAGGTAGGGGAGTGGATCTCCGATTTTTTGTTTGATGAAGATAAGGATGAGTAGGAATTCTCGAATTCTTGTAAAGACTATACTGAGGATAAGGTTCAGAATGACATACTGGTTTTTGATGAAAACTTGGTTAATAGCGATGTGCAAGGTAGTGTTGATTTTTTGGATTCTGGAGTGAATAATATGGGTTCCGTGAATGAAGAAGGGTTTATTGTCAATAATGTTGAGAATATGGCAAAGGTTGGTAAGGGGAAAAACAAAAAAGGGGAAAATTTCATCGGAAAAAATGTGTCGAAAGGGGTATCTAGTTCGGGTTCAGGATAGGAACGTTCGAAGAAGCGTCCACGAGAAGATAGTAGTGATCCTTTTGATTTAATTCGTTTTATTGAAGCTGTTAATCCTGGATCGCGAGAACAAGAAGTGGAAGATACGGTGGTGTTCGCTACTCCAGATCTTAATAAAGGGATTCATATAGAGGCTAAGCAAACGGGGTCTGAAAGTTGTTTTGGTTCGGACAGGTTACATAGATATGTTGAAAGAGATCATAAGTTCGAAGTTTCGGAGACAGTTAATTTGGGAAAAGCATTGGGTGCAAATAATATAGAAGACTTTCAAGATTCGGTTTTAAAGGTAATAGCAGATGAAGGTTTTCAAGCGGTGGAGACATGAATGTGCTTTCGCTCAATATTAGAGGTATGGGTAATTAAGGAAAGAGTAATTGGGTTTAGGGTTTACGTTTAAAACATGAGGTGAGGTTTATAATGTTACAGGAATTTCAATTCGCTTCGCTTGTGGGGGTGAACTTGGATAGGTTTTGGGATCGTGGGGATTCCAGAAGTTATTGGGTTGAGGCTAATAGCCGGTCGGGAGGGGTTTTGTCTATGTGGGATCCGAAAGTTTTAATCAAGACTTAGTTGAGAAAGGCGATGGATATTTGGTGGTTTTGGGGGCTCTAAAAGATACCGGGAAGCGGTGTAACATTTTGAATGTGTACGCACCGCATAATAATATTGGTAAGAGAGAGTTGTGGAGTAAATTGTCTAGGGTGATCAACAACTCGGGTGGATACTAGGTGATAGGAGGTGATTTTAATTGCGTGCGAGATAAAGTGGAAAGGGGAATTTGAAATTTGATTTGGTTGCGGCTCGTGATTTTAACGAATTCATTGAAGGTACTGGTTTACATGAGTTTTCTCTTAGAGATAGAAAGTTTACTTTTTTGCTCGGGGAAGAAACTCAGTCGCATTGATATACACAGCTCTGGCACGTGAAAAATCGAATCATTGTACATATACATGGCTTGATAGACCAGATTTTCAGAAGTTGGTTTCTAATACGGTTGAGAAGTTCGAAGGTATGGGGGTGCCAGATTTGGATTTAATGAATAGACTTAAATTCTTGAGACTGGAGATAGTGGAATGGAGGAATAAACAAAAAGACTTGGACTTTGAGGAAGAAGAAAAGGTGAAGCATGAGATAAATGAATTGGAATTGGTTATGGAAAAATGGGAGTTAATGGATATGGAACTGTGGGTTTTTGAGGAATCGAAAAAGAAGATTGCGGCCTTGGAAGACATGAAGATGAAATATTTGAGACAGAAAGCTCAGGTAACATGGGCGAAGTATGGGGATGAAAATTCTAGATTTTTTCATGGGGTTATTAATAAGTGGAATGTTAGTAATTCTATACCCGGGGTTGATGGTGGAGGAGCAATGGTTGTCAAAACCTAGTGATATTAAAAAAGAGGTGTTAGATCAAATTTTATAAAAGAAATTCAAAGAGGATGTGGATATTTGGCCAAGGTTGGAGTGCGACGGTTTAAAGAAGCTAACAGAGAGACGCCGCATGGGATTTGATTAGGCATTTTACAGACAAAGAAATTAAAGAGGCAGTGTTTGAGTGTGGGGATGATAAGGCGCCAGGGCCTGATAGTTTCAATTTTCATTTTCTTAAACGCTTTTGGAACTTGTTGGAGGAGGATTTCAGGAAGATTTTCTTGGAATTCTATGTGATGGGGAAAATTAATAGGGGGTTGGGTCTTCTTTTATTGCTTTTATTCATAAAGTTAGCGACCCTTTGGGACTCGGGGAATATCGACCTATTAATTTGATCGGTTTGGTGAGTAAGGTGATTTCCAAAGTTTTGGTTAATAGATTAAAGGGAGTTATGGGTAACATCACTTCGGAGACTCAATCGATTTTTTTGTCGGGGAGGTATATTCTTGATGGTCCTTTGAATTTTTGTGAGATTATGTCCGGGGAAAGAAGAACGAGGAGAGAGATTTTTATGTTCAAAATAGATTTTGAAAAGGCATATGACAATGTGCATTGGGAATTTTTAATGTCTATTATACGCTAAATGGGTTTTCCAGAACTTTGGTGTAAGTGGATATATGGAGTGATATCTTCGGCACGATCTTTGGTTTTGGTCAATGGTGCCATGCATTTGAGTTTGATTTTAGCAAAGGTATTAGACAAGGGGATCTGATTTCACCTTTCTTGTTTATTACAGTTATGGAGGCTTTTCGGCATTATTTAATAAGGCTGCGAACATTGAAGCGTTTGATGGAGTGGGTTTACCGAATGGAGGTTTGTCACACCCTCAAATTCCACATGCGAGGTTTTACCACAAGGCGCGTGACACACCAGGATCCAAGTCAACACTCACAATAAACGACAACTATATGACATGAAAACGACGTAAACCATTCATTTAGTTCTCAAAATTTAAACACAATAACAGAAGTATAAAATGTCTTTACAACTCGAAAAGTAAAAGTTATGAGTCTGTTAATGTTCAAAGCCATGCAAGTGAAATCCTAGACGTCGTGCGACACCGTGCGCCTATCAATAGCTGCTACCTTAGCGACCTGAGAAAACATGCTAAAAACGTCAGCACAAAATGCTGGTGAGTTCATAAGTTTTGAAGTAAAGCGTTTCCAAAAGTGTTTTCAAAAGTTTCCAAGAGTTACCAAGAGTTTCCAAAGTTATCGTGTGTTTCCAAAGTTTCCAAAAGTTACCGTGAGTTTCAAAAGTTTCCAAAATTTACCGTTATGCTAAAAGGATGCCAAACCAGGCATATGAAACCACTAATACGATACCACGTGCAAGACGCCTGTGTGTAACCGAACTGCCCACCCAGGCATAACTGAACTACCGATCCACGACGAACTGAACGGCCGAGCCCAGCCAACCCAACTACCGAACCCCGGCTAACTGAACTGTCGTCCAACGGTAAAACTGAACTATCATATAGTAAGAGCACAAAGTAACACTAGCATAACATGTTTAGCATGAAAACGAGTACATAGCATGTTTCTCCCCCGAAAACGTAAACACTGAAAGAGGGGCCGTGAAACTCACCTTAGGTTGTGTCTTTAAGCTGATAAAGATCCCGACACGAACTGATAGTCCGAACTACCGGCGACCTATCATAATTTTTGCATAAGTGTTTCGACTATTAACCCATAGGTTAACTAGTCCCCGATTGTCCAGATCGTGACCATGTACGTTTAAAAATGTGTTTAACCGTTAACTCAACACAACGGACAGACCTGACATCCCGTTGGTGACCCATTACACAAACTAATCAAGCATATAAGGTTTACACATAAGGTTCAGGCATAAAACACTTAGATTGCATCAAAAATCGCATATACGAAGTCGTAAGGTCGAATCGGGAGATTTCAGGATTTGGTTCGACCCCTAGGGATTCTGGTTCAACCCATGGTCCCTTGGTTCGACCCTCGTGATGTTCATTCAACCTATTCACAAATTCATTCGACCTAACACATGTTTATTCGACCCTAACACATGTTAATTCGACCCTAACACATGTTCATTGGACCCTATGCATGTTCATTCGACCTAGTTTAGGTTCATTCGACCCCACGAAGGGTCGAATGAGTTTCAGGTTCGACCCTTTTCTGTAAAAACTCATAAAACACACCAAATCGCATCTAAACAGTCTGAAAACATCACGAAACATCACCAATCACAGCAGTCCACTGCCATTAATCTATCCCCACAATACCTTACCAATTTTACCTCGAAATCAATCCATTAAACAAGTTACCCAAAATAGCAAATTATGGAAACGTCATGTCATACGCATGCAATCTTTACCCGATATGGAAACTTATCAAAATCATCTATTAATTAGCTCAATATGCTCAGATTATCATGTGCAAGAAAACCCCTAATCATATCATTATCAATAATGTTGGATCAGTATGCTCTTTGAAGGTTTACTTGCTTATGAACACTTATGTGTTTAGCAAGTTTAATCAGATTTGCATAGCGGAATAAGTATATAAAGTTTCACTATTAACAAGAGTTATTACTCCCCTGGATGTTTGCAAACAAAAGACAAGTTAATGAGAATCTATGTATTGAATGTATATGACAATAAATAAGCAAATAGATTCTCAGTTAATGAAATGGAAATAACAAGAATGAGCTTTGAAGGATTTCAGTTTTCAATTAAAATCAATGTCTAAAATAGAGGGATGAACCCATCTATTTATAGACTTACAAATGCATGAACCTTGTTACAAAAGCAAGTCTGCAACAAGTTTCAGTTTTGGAACTTGTACAAAAAGATAAAGTAATAATAAACAATTAAACTACTGAAACATAAGGCGGTGGAAAGATTCTAGTACAAGTGCTGATGAATGACAAACTACCGATGAGTAGTTTGTCTTCAGTAGTTCTTCAGTAGACTTGTCTGGTTTGACATCAGAACTTTTGATCTATCTTCTTCAGTACTTGTTGAATCCTTCTTTAGTACTTGTGTCTTCTTTCTTCAGTAGTTCTATACTTAGAATAATTTGCAGAAGTATGAATTAGACTAAGGTTTGCAAAAGTGGTTTCCTCAATCCTTTCTGTCCTTACAATCTCCCCCTGGATTGATGAATCCAAAACCTTATCTAATTCCTTATTACTTTCTTCTTCTTTCTTCAACTATCTTCCATATTTCTTTGAACATGGAATTCTTTAGTTGATTCAGCTGTTCATCTGTGAGAGATCCTTGTAGGTCCCTTTCCCTTGAGATCTTCTCTGCAATCAAACCAAACACGAATCCTAGACGCGGAATATCTTTGATCCGTGGATATCACACAAAGAACAATCACAAGCTAGATTACTTTTAACGATTTATCTTATTGTACGAATCACTGATAACATACAATAAGACCTAACTATGAATCTTGTAAACTAGCTTGCACAAGAACTCTCTCAATCACTCTTTACCACATAAGACCCACCAACTAACCAACCCCTAAAACCCCATGCATCATTTGCTTATATACATGCATCCTCATGGGCTTTTATCTGGGCATATGTTGGGCTTTTACAATGCAAGCTTAATTACCTATTTATGAACTAACTTAGACAAGTTCTTCTAACGACACGAACAATATAAAGTCTTCTGTCAATAATCCTGAGCGTTTGTTTATCCATTTGAGTATCTGTCACAAACTCGCACCAGCAAACTCCCCCTTGATAGATGCTCTTTAAGATTATTTTTCAAATCTCAAAATATCTTTAATTGTCTACCACTTGAAGTCTTAAGTCTTCAACAACTTGATCTTGAGATTGTCTACCAAAGTAATTTAGAAGAACTTGGCAGATCACTTCTCTTCTTTTCTTTAACTTGTGATCTTGAGTCTTTAACAGCTCCCTTATGTTCAGTATCTCTTGAGAATTAAGTAACTCCCCCTGAGAATAAGCTTGGATTGTAAAATCTTCCACTTAAGCTCTACTCGAATGCATTACTCGATCTGAAGTCTTTTTACTCTCCCCTGAAACACAGAATATTTCTTCCTATATGTATATTTCTCCCCCTGAGCTGCTAAGTCTTCTAAAATCAGCAACTGTTGTTTAGAACTTCAGTGTCTTGTCGTCTTCTTGTCTTTGTTTCTTCAAAAAATTTCTTGAATCACGTGAATTTGTCCAAAAGGAGGTTCAGACCTCATCACGTCCATCATTATCATCAAAATACCTGTCACACTCAACCAACTTGTAAGTAAACCATCATCACACATATAAACTTACAAAGTCTATAAACCACCTGTGACAAAAATTCTTTTGAGGTTAAAATTCATAAGCTTTCAAAAGATATGCTGTTTTGCAAAATTTTCTAAGCGTTTTAGTAAAACAACTTTCAAAATTTTCTAAACAGTTAGATCCACCATAGAACAACCGTTTCTCATGCGTCAAATCCTGAAGCAAAATAAAATCTTTTTGGATTTTTAGATTTTTTGACAAGTAAAATAAATGAACGTAAAGACAATTCAAGTAAACTATGTACAAACATAAAAACACTCTATTTTTTGTTATAGCAGACACTGGTTAAAAGGATCATATCAGCTAGATTGAGATGTCACACTAAGTTAATGTTCTTAATAACTTCTCAATGTGTAAGATTGCATTCCAAGATGATTACCAGTATTATGTATCCACATAAACAATATAACACTTAACGATTCCAAATCCATATTAGCATTTAAGTGTATTAAACTGAATCATCTATGGTACCCACAACATAACATACCCCCGCGATCAAGTCATGCACAAAGGTTCATCGTAACAGGTGAGTAAATTTCCATTATCCACGTTGTTTACAAGGCACGAGACACGATGGTGTACAGGTCTGCATATTTCTGGATGCAACAAAGTGACCAAACGTGTACTCAACCAGGGTTAAGACAAATACCATTTTATGCGGTATGAATTTTCAGCTTTAGGCATTTTTGATTAATTGCCTTTTAGCCTTTGAGGGTTTTGGCATTTATCGTATGCTCTTTTAAGATGTTCTGACAAAGTCTAGGTCAGCATGTATCTGGATGCAGCAGAAGACCAGTCAGATCATCCCTAGATAAATTTAACAATTTAAAGACCTGAAACCTTAGAATTTTGTAACACGCTATCAACGCAAGATTTAAGACTATAAAATCATATGCCAATGACATGTATCCCACAGAATCAACAGTCATTAAGATTTCTATTTCAATTAATAGACCAGATTCGTGTGTCAATTGCCTTCCAGTACATCATATAATGAAGATGCAGCCACACTTAGCTTTAATTTTTCTGCTCAATTTTATTAAGTGTAACAAAATCAACAGCTAATGTGTTATCATTTCCAATTAGGTACCAGATTTGCTATAGTTTTTTTTTTTTTTTTTTTTTTTTTTTTTTTTTTTTTTTTTTGCGAAACCAAGCAGAAGCAAATAAAACACAAAGTAAAAACTAACTAAAAACTTAAAAACTAAAAGCTTCAGCACTTATGAGAAAATGAAAAATTATTTTGGGTTTCTCATCCCGTTCAGCTGCACTAACAGTTCAAACCGAGCTCTATCGAAAGCTTTTGTGAACAAATCAGCTGGGTTATCCAAAGTATCAACCTTTTTCAAATAAATCATCTTTTTTCTCAAAACAATCCCTTATGAAATGATGCCTTATGTCTATATGATTTGTTTTGGGAAAGTTTTTGGGATTTTCTGTGATTGAAATGGTGGCTTGATTATCAATAAGAATAGGAGTATGAGTGAAATTCAAACCGTAATCCCGCATCTGTTGTTGTATCCACAAAACCTGTGAACAACAGCTACCAGCAGCAACATATTATGCTTCACAAGTGAAAACAGCTACCGAAGTCTGCTTTTTGCACTGCCAGGAAACGAGTCTTCCTCCTAAAAATTGACATCCACTAGTAGTAGACTTCTGATTCTGGTTACATCCTCCGTAGTCCGAAACTGTATACGCTACAAGATCCAATTCGACATCAGCTGGATACCAGATTCCCAATTAGGGTTTCCCCTTTAGGTATCTAAGAATTCGTTTGACCGCAATCATATGTGACTCCTTTGGATCCGCCTGAAACCTGGCACAAAGACAAACTGGAAACATAATGTCAGGTCTAGAAGCAGTTAAGTACATGAGTGAACCAATCATTGCCCGGTACTTTGTGGGGTCGACATATTTGTCGCTTTCGGTATCTGGACCGAGACCGTGGTTGACCGGTAGAGGAGTATGATAAGGGGTGCAATCATTCATCTTGAAACGAGACAAGATGTCATGCACATACTTGGTTTGATGGATAAACATTCCATCTGCCTTCTAATCCACCTGTAGACCAAGGAAAAACTTTAACTCCCCCATAGAACTCATTTCGAACTTCCTTTTCATGACCTGCTCGAATTCCTTGCATAAGTCGTCATTTGGTGACCCAAAAATTATGTCATCAACGTACACCTGTACTATCAGAAAATCTTCTCCTTTTCTTGAGATGCTCCCGCCTTTGGTGCCAGCAAAATTTACGTAACCTCCATTACATTTCATATATTCAATCAACAATCTCAACTACCCTGTCATATGCCTGGAGCAGCCGCTATCAACATACCACCAGTTGATAACCCTCCTCAGCAGCTCCTGCATTCACTAAGAAGATTAGTTAGAGTATGGGACCCAAGCTGTGAAAGTCTTGGGTCGTCCCATTTCATCGACAACAGTAAATTCCCTCCAGTATCCATCACTCCCCACTGCAGTCTGGGATTTAGGTGGACTGTTTCTGTTCATTTGGTTATAATATCTGTAGGGCCTTTGATTATGAGGATTGTAATATCCTCCGTGATTCACTGGACCATTATTGTTACTTTGAGGATAACTCCCTCTGTTGGAGTATCCCTGATTGTAGTTATTTCTAGAAAAATTTTGGTTATTTGAATAGTGTCTATCCCTATAACCATTTTGATTATTAACAAAATTAATTTTTTCACCTTGTGGACTTTGGTGACGTTGTTGCCTATGTGGTGGTTGGTATTTGTTGGCATTAGCAGGAGGTGCCTGCTTTGGAGGAACAGCACCAGAAGTGCTTGCCTGGCCAACACTCACCTGTCTATGGAGAAACGCAGGCTTTTCAAAATTTTTGTTTACTGGTCGTTTGCCTGGATCCCTAGACCAACCATCAGATTCGTTTTCTAATTGCCTTCACAAAGATTTCTTTGTAGAGTTACATACCTCTTTCCTGCTTTCAGACTTAGCAGGAGTCTCACCTTTCTTTGCGTTAGTTGATGTAGTTTTTTCCTTCTTTTTGACAGCACACATGCTAGCTACATGACCTTTTTGATGACATTTAAAACAAGATCGCTTCTCAAGGGGCTTTTTGTACTGTCCCCTTGAGGTCGATCCCTCATTGCTAGCAGATTTGGGTGAAGTGTTACCAGAACATTCAGCATTACCCTGTTTGATTTCTTCAGTTTTGGCTTCACTTTGTTTAACAAATTTAGGATTTTTCAAAATAATTTTTGGTTCAGCCTTTCTGGTTTGAGTTTTTGAAATCACTGGGTTTTCTTTCTTTGATTCAGTTGGGTTAGTTTTAACTGTATTACCTTTATTAACCCCCGACCCTTTAGTGTTCTTGAACACTTAATCTGTTTCTTCATCCATTGGCACATTGGATGAATTACCATTCTCAACAATATCTTCACTCTCACTAATTAACATCAACTTCCATTTCATCTAACTTAGGCTTACAAATTTCCTCAGTTACTTCCTTCTCAGTTGGTAAAAACGAATAGTTACCAGTTGCAGGAGGAGGCACATCTTGGTAACCTAATCCATTGTTATCATCTTTATGCTTCTTAGTGTCCTTTCTAGAGTCTATTAAGGCATTAATAAGATACTTAGAGCTGCGAACTTGATCTATTTGCCTATTCAGATCGGCTACCTTAACCTTAAGTTGGTCTATTTCAACATTTTTCTTAGCAATCTCTTCTTGTTTATCAACTAAGGCCAACTGTGTTAGATTAAGGTAATCTATCTTTTCCCTGAGGGCATAGTTAAGTTCTTTTAGATCTTTCTTAGCAGTATTAAGGGAGGTTTCTAGGTTCCCTTCTCTAATCTTATTACCTATGTTAAACTCTTTCTCTTTATCCAGAAGCACAACTAAGTCAGTGTTATGCTCAGCTACTTTATCATTTTCTTTCACAAGTAACAAAATACACTCAGCATAATTGACACACTTATTACAAGCTTCTACAACTAAAGGTAAAGGAAGGAGTACCTTTTTCTCATTGGATGATAAGTCTGCCATGTATGCCATGAATTCTTTAGCAGAAATCCCTTCAGTTGATGCTGTCAGATCCAGCACCTGGGTAGATACCTCCTTGCTGGTTTCACTCTCAGTTGCAGCTGCTTCATCTTCATTCTCCTTACACTCATTCACTTCTGTTTCTGTCTCATTTACCTGTTCCTCAGTCACTTGCTCAACAGGTTTCTCAGCATTCTCAGATCCCTTTTCAATAATTTCTGCCATGAGAGCTTGATTTCCTGATCCATTAGCTCCATCTAAAACATTGCTCCAGTCATATGTACCGTTAGGGTTAGCCACCATTAGTGCCTTAGAGCTAAAGTTACTCCGAGAAGGTGCCACTAATGAGTTTTGCCTTGTGGTATTTCCCTAATTTTGGCTCTTTGGTCTCGTATATTCTCTGGCAAAGTGCCCGTACCCGTAGCAATTGTAACACTTGACCTTTGACTTATCAAAACCAGGTCTGCCTCCAACTAGCTTCTTTCCTGTCCTCTCCATGAACTTTCTTGCTCTTCGCGCAATCATAGCAAGATTCCACTGAAGATCCATTTCCTCCAAGTCATCCGGATCTATCTGATCGTAGTCATCATCGAACATTTCCGGATCGTTTATCTTCCCTTGTATGTAGTTCTCATAAGATGCTACAAAGGAAGACAAAACTGCAAGCTGCTCTTCTGCTGATTTGACACTCATAGGCATAGACTTGCATGACTTGTGATCACATTTGGAATCAGTGCTCGTTCCCTTGGCTTTTCCTGAGGGAATGTCCTTCACTTTTGTTGACTCACCTGAAACTGAAACAGAAACAAAACAAACTTCACCATCAGAATCTAACACAATGTTACCAGAATTATCTCCTGAGAAGAATGCAGTTGCATTCCCACTGCTGCTTGAAGTGCCACCAGATGAGGATTTGGATGATGATTTCCCATAAAACACTCCCGGATCTTGAACCTGATCAGAACCTTCATCCTTCCTCTTCATAGCCAAATCATATCCTCTTAGCTTTCCTATAACATCATCAAGCGTGTAGGTGGCGAATTCTGGATTCTCTTTAATGAGAAGAGTATAGACTTCCCATTTTGAAGGCAAGGCATCCAGAATCTTGGTGGTCATCTCTACAGTGGTGTGCTCAATCTTGTAGTTCTCTAGTTCCGTAACAAGATGGTAGTATCTCGTGATGATCTCTTCTAGGGTTTCACCTATTAATGCCCTAAAGACAGCAAATTGTTTCTTGAGTAAGTCAATTATATTTTTCTTAACATTGTCATTTCCCTGAAAACGTTTCTCAAGAGCTACCCACAAATCTTGTGCATTTTGAAATTTTCTAAACGTGTGCAATACCTCTTGTGTCATGCTCATTGTGATAGCAGCATGTGCCTTGTTCTCATCTTCGAACATAAGCTTCTCTTCTTCATCCATATTTTTGAAGTCAACCATAACAATTCGACCATCAACATCTCTGGATGGTGGTATGTAACCATCTCTTATGCAAATCCATCCTCTCATCATATAGAACCTAGCCCATTCTTCAAACCTGTCCTTCCACCAATAATAATCATTAACTGAAATCATTTTAGGTGGTGAGTTTGACTTGCCTACTTCATGGTCCATTTCCAACATCTTGTTTAGAGTCGACATTTTAATTGTTGTTTGATAGGATTTAAATTAATTTTAAATGTCCAAGATATGAATGTAGGTCCAAAGTCCAAGTCCAAGACAAATTCGGTCCAAATGTTTTTGAGGCCCAAATTATAGTCCAAGTCCAATAACAGAGAACTTATAAGAACTAAAATGAATTATAGAACTAGATTGTCTGAGAACAATGTTTCCAAATTGAGAGTGGAATTCGAGAACCCTTTGTTATGTTCGAGAAGTAGTAATATCCGAGAACTACACCTTATTATCGAGAACCAATGAACCGAGAACCACTATGGTCGAGAACCTTGAATTCAAAAAAGAATGAATTTCCGAGAACTAAATTTGGTCTCTTAATGATCTGGGAACCCCCTTTCTTGAATTTATATCCGAGAACCCTTTGTCCGGGAACTTGAATTCTTGGTCAACAAGTTGTGATCCTAAAATTTAGGAATTGATTAAAAGACTTGATTTGAAATTCAAAATCTTTCAATCCATTCTTTCCTTGAAACCGATTTCCTTTTCAAACTTATTCCAATCTCTTTCCTAAAATTCTGCACAAACAAAAATTAAAACTCCAAAACAAGATCAAATCAACAATTATTATCATGATTTTTTTTAGGGTTCTTATTGTTCTTGATTTTGTTCTTGGCCAAAAACATCAAACCTGCAAACACTAGAACCAAACATGAGATCAAGAACAAAAATAATAATACAAAAACAAACCAAAAAAAATTTAATAAGAACCGTAACAAAAAAAAAATCAAAAGAACAGCAATATTAAAAACCAAAAGAATAGGAATCGTAATAATTTTTTTTAAAGAACCAAAAAAAAAGATTATAATAACAAAACAAAAAAAAATAAACGTGATTCCTCCTTTTCTTTTCAATCAATTCCAAAACCAAAGAAAAAGAATTAATGCTAAACAAAACTTTTGATTTTTTCAAAAGCAAAATCAAAGACGTTTTTTTAAGAACAAAATAATAAGATTTGAACCAAGGAAACGAATAATCAAACCGAGTTATTATCAAGCACCACGAACTTGTTCCTTGCATGATATCTAGTCCGAATGCTCTGATACCACTTGTAGGTCCCTTTCTTCTGAGATCTTCTCTGCAATCAAACCAAACACGAATCCTAGACGCGGATTTTTTGATCCGTGGATATCACACAAAGAACAATCACAAGATTACTTTTAACGTTTTATCTTATTGCACGAATCACTGATAACATACAATAAGACCTAACTATGAATCTTGTAAACTAGCTTGCACAAGAACTCTCTCAATCTCTCTCTACCACATAAGACCCACCAACTAACCAACCCCTAAAACCCCATGCATCATTTGCTTATATACATGCATCCTCATGGGCTTTTATCTGGGCATATGTTGGGCTTTTACAATGCAAGCTTAATTACATATTCACGAACTAACTTAGACAAGTTCTTCTAACGACACGAACAATATAAAGTCGTCTGTCAATAATCCCGAGCGTTTGTTTATCCATTTGAGTATCTGTCACAAACTCGCACCAACAATACTTGTTGAGGTTCTAGATGTTGAATTGTAAGCAAGTCTTGTGTTGATAGATTTTTCAGTTCATTCATGGATTTGAAGGCCTTGCTTGTCAGATCTCTTCTTGTCACCAATACTGAGTTGGAATCAGTAAAGGGCCATCTTATGATCAATACTTTAGATCTGTCAAAATCTGAAGTATAGGGAACCATGCTGGATCCCTGGGATGTTCCTGAGTGTTGGATGTTCTCTACTTCAGTGACTCTCAGGTGGGATTCACTCCTGTCTTCTGTTTGCACCACATCAGGTATTTTAAATGTAGATAAGTGATGTTCAGTAATTACCTTTGTGTGCAGTTTATCAATTACAGTCTTTTGGATTTGGTAGGAAAATGTTGAAGGATCCCTGAACTGTGTTATCAGAGGCTTTTCTTCAATATCAAAGTCTCCTTGTACAACTGTGTTGCCTTCTAGCAACACCATCTTGAAATCAGTCTTTGTTTTGTCCTCTGGCTTTCTCTTGGTAGCAGGTCTTGTTTGTTTAACACCAGAAGTTCTAACTACTGAAGTTGATACTTCAGAAGTTTTGTACTTCTCTAGATTTGCGGCCTTGTCAGCCTTGTATCTTTTGTATGTGTCTAGTAGTTTGTCTTCTCTCTATTTTGACAATGAGGCTTTTGAACCATAGTCATTGGCTACCAGTTCTTCAATTCTCTCTGCTCTCTTTGCTTTTCTTTCCTTCTCAGTTGCAGTCTTGTCAGCAACAAGTTGAGCTCTTCTTGTTAGCTCATCCATTGAGAGCCCTTTGAGTGAATAGGCTTTTGTCTTACTGTTCTTTGTAATAAAAGACACCAGTTGTTGTCTTTTGTCTTCTTCAGCAACTCTTTCTATTTCAGCTTGTCTATTCAACTCTGCTTCATAAGCTTGAAGCTTTTCATTTAAGCTCATGTCTTCCCTTATTTCCAGGTTGTTCCAGATCTCATCTTCCTTAGCTTTTCTTTGGGCTGCAAGTATGCTCTTCTCTAGTAGTTCTTTGGACATTGAAATTGGAGAAGGGCTCAGTACAATCATTTAAGTTGTTGTAGGCCTTGGAATAGGAGTTGGTTGTTGTTCAGTTGGTTTGGAAGGCTCTTCAGTTGTTTGTAAGATGGAAGTGTTAACTACTGAAGTGTTGATAGAAGTATCAACTACTAAAGGATTGTCTTCAGTACTTTCAGAGTCTTCAGCAGTTTCTTCATTATGGCCTTGGGAAGTTTCAGCTTCAACTTCAGTTCTAGAAACAAGCCTATCTTGATCTTCTTTTTGTTTCTTGGCTTTTTCCAGCAGTTTTTGTTGTTGTTAGGGGTGTACAAAAAGCTCGCGGCTCGAGGCTCGCTCGAAACTCGCTCGAAAAAAGCTCGGAAAAAGCTCGCTCTAAAAGGCTTGTTTTGTTTTCGAGTTGAGCCAAGCTGGCTCGTTTTGTAATCGAGCCGAGCTCGAGCCAGGGGTGTTCAACTCGTGGCTCGACTCGTGGCTCGGCTCGATGGCTCGACTCGTGGCTCGGCTCGATGGCTCGACATATGGCTCGACTTAGGCTTGTGTATGTGTAATTAATATATAGATGAAAGTAATACATTTTGGCTCCAAACCCAATTCTAAAATTCAAATTTGAAAGTCCCACTCATACTACCTATCTACCTCACCCCTTCATAATACAATAAACCCTAACTTAGAAAAATAAAAAATATATATGTATATGTGTAATTTTATTTATTTATTTTATTTATTTTTTATTTTATAAATCTTTGTAGAAAAATAAAAAAAATAACGAGCTGGCTCGAGCCAGCTCGAACATTTACGAGCCGAGCTCGAGCTCGACTTTTCAGCTCGACCAGAAAAATGAGCCGAGCCGAGCTGGCTCGTTTAATTTCGAGCTCGAGCTCGAGCTCAGCCTGGCTCGACTCGGCTCGGCTCGTGTACAGCCCTAGTGGTTGTAGAGCCACTCTTGCCTTTATTCTGGCTTCCAGTGACTGCTTTGGTTCCTTAATCTTCTCCCCGTTTTGGCTTCATCCACTTCTAGAAGCCTGGTAGGTTGAGAAGTTTTACCAGAGAGTTCAGCAAGCTGTCTTAAGTTGTTGTCAATTTTGTTGGACAACTCACCAAGTTTCTTGTTAATCACCTCAAATTGAGTTGTGGTTTTCAACTCCCAAGAAGTTGTAAGAGATTTGAGGTGATTGGCTATTAAGGTGTTCATCATCTGGTACAGGGCACCATCTGGGATGCATAGGAGGTTCAGATCTATGCTTGATGACCCAGGGAATCGGGTAGGCATTTTTAGTGAGGAGTGTGTTTTTAGGTGATCTTCAGGATGTACTGAAGATGCCACTTTAGAAGAATCAGGGATCAAGTGGACTTTAACATGATCTGGTGTGACCAGCTCTTTGAGCTTAGAGACACCAGGTGTCGGACCTTCACTAGTAGCCGTCAATTCATGCTTAGTGGAGTGTGAATCATCATCCAAATTAATGGACTCATCTGAATCCCTGATGATATCCTCAATGAGGACATTATCAGTTGTATCATGAGCTAGGCCCAACCCAGTTGTCTCATGATCCTCTTTTTCTTGGTTAAGAGGATATCCTACCTCAGGCATAAAGCCTTCATCAGTAGTTGCCACAAGTGAGGTCTTAGCTATGTTACTTCTGTCCTCAGGTCCACCACTGGGTGGTAAATGAGTAGTAGCAGCCTCAAATATACCTAAGGTCTCTAAGTTTGGGCTTAGAAACCCTAGTTCATCCTCATCTCTCGGGTTAGGGCTAAAGACATCCACATTCATGTCAAAGTCTGATGGTATGTCCCCTGTTTGATGTGGTTGTTGGGGACTGACATGTTCTAATGGGATAGTCTCTTTTATCCCAGAGAGAAGTTTGTCAATTTCTATGGTTGATGGTTCTGGTTCAGTAGTTTGGGGTAATGTTTCAGCAGTTTCAAAAGAAGGGTGAGTAGTTATGGTTTTCTTGAATTTCTTTATTTTGAAAAGAATGGTAATTAGGGCTCTTGTGGGGGGTTTGAGATGGATGAGACTGAGAGGATGTTTCAGTCACATTTTTAACAAGTGCAGATTGCACATCAGCAGTTTCAGGCATCTCAACTTCCTGAACTGCCTTTCTTTTAAGGCTGGTGGGTTTTGGTTTTTGTTGTTTTGTTTTCTTGGCCTTTTTGGGTGAGGGTTTGGAAGATGAGGGTTCCATGGGGACTGTTTCTGGTTCCCCTTGGTCATCTTCTGGCCAGGCAGCCGGTTTGTTATGCCTTGAGTATGCTTGTGAGGTTAATGGGTTTAAAACAGTTGTTTTACCCACAAGCACCCCATCTCCAAGTTCTTTGATTATGAAATGCATGATGAATCTTGGATACAACAAAAACTTCTTTTTAGAATTTAAGTGATGTAACACAAGCTCATTAAAGAAAAGTGCTGATGCCCTGAATTTTGTTTCAATCACAATGGAATGAAAAATTGGTTGAAAAGTAGAGGGCATCTGATCATAAGATCCAGTTTTTGGACTTAGGCACATGATTATGTAATGAAACAAAAGTTTGTATTTTGGTTCAAAATATTTCTTAAATATAGTTGCATGTGAGAGAGTACCTTGGTAACCACACTCTGTCATGGTCAAATGATTTTCAGAGTTTGGAAATTGATCTGGTGCATCCACATCATCTAGACCCAGTCTAATTCCCAAAGTTGATGGTGTGATTGCCATTACTTTCCCTTGGATAGTTGATTTGAGGGAAATCACTTGATCATTCACTGTTACCGTCTCTGCGTTCTCCCAGAACTCATTAAGAGTTTCAGTATGGATTGGAGGATCAACGGTGAGGGCAGTGAAGTATTGGGATTTGACGACTAAATCAATGATTTTGTCGTATTGGGACCAGGCTTCATGTTTCTCAAAGTAGCCTCTTTGATTGTGTCCCTGTTTCAGTGTAAGAGCCATGTGGATTGTGTGTGGGTGGATCGAACAGTGTTTTTGTTTGCAGATTAAGGGTTTGAGAGTGTTTTTGAGAGAGAAGGAGGGAATTTTGCTTTTTGAAAGGATAAGTGTTGGAAAAGGTGTTTATCAGAAGTTTATAACCGCCCTAGGTCAAACTTCTGAAGTGGAAAATGTCTGATTTACCCTTAATGACAAAACTGCTGATGAAGAACAACTTTCATCAGTAGTTCCCATTTTCTCTTCAGTAGTTTGTTAACAACTGATGAGAATATTATAAACACTTTATTCATGACTTCTGAAGTTTATTTTATCAAAAGTTAATCATTTTTTAGAAAATATTCCCATACTGATGTTTTGTACATCAGTAGTTTCTCTCCTTTTGTTTTTCAGAAGTTTTAGAACAAAACAGATGTAAGTGAAAAATAAAATATGTGCAGAAAAGTCAAGGAAACACTTACAAATTCAGCATCCCAAGCATGGATACTAACTTCTGAAATGTTGATGTGTCAAGGGGTTTAGTGAATATGTCAGCTATTTGATTAGCTGTTGTCATATGCTTCACTTCAATCTTGCCTTTTTCATAGCAATCCCTTATGAAATGATACCTGATTTCAATATGTTTAGTCTTTGAGAACTGAACAGGATTTTGAATGATGCTAATGGCAGATTTACTGTCTACAAGTAATGATGTCTTGGTCTCTTTGATTCCATAATCAAGAAGTTGATATTGGAGCCATTGTATCTGTGATGTACAACTTGCAGCTGCAATGTATTCAGCTTCAGCAGTTGAAGTTGCAACAGATGTTTGCTTCTTTGATTGCTAAGACACTAGACAGTTTCCCAAGAATTGACAACCACCAGATGTTGATTTTCTTGACATTTTGCATCGTGCATAGTCACTATCTGAAAAAGCTGATAATTTGGTATTGCTAGAAGCAGGATACCACATTCCAAGTGTAGGAGTTTCTTTCAAATATCTGAATATTCTTTTGACTGCAATTAGGTGTGATTCCCTAGGAGCTGATTGATATCTAGCATAGACACATGTTGAAAACATAATATCTGGTCTAGAAGCAGTTAGATATAAAAAGGAACCGATCATACATCTATACATGGTTTGATCAACCTGTTTTCCTTGATCATCTGGTTCAACTTGTGTGGATGATGTCATGGGAGTGGAACATGATTTACCGTCTGGTAAAGAAAATTTGTTCAATAATTCTTTAACATATTTAGATTGATGTATAATAGTTCCATTTGTTTGTTGTTTAATCTGCAGTCCTAAAAAGTACTGCAGTTCTCCCATTGTACTCATCTCAAATTTTGATTGCATGAGTTTCTGAAATTCATCACACAGTTTTTTGTTTGTTGAACCAAATATGATATCATCAACATAAATTTGAACAAGTAAGACATGATTTCCAACATGTTTAATGAAAAGAGTTTTATCACTGGAGCCTCTTGTAAAGTTATTTTCGAGCAAAAAGTTGGAAAGTGTTTCATACCAGGCTCTAGGAGCTTGTTTTAACCCATAAAGAGCATTGTCAAGTTTGTACACCCACTCAGGATGAGAAGGATTCTCAAACCCAGGTGGCTGACAGACATACACTTCCTCTTTGATCTTTCCATACAAAAAATGCACTTTTAACATCCATTTGAAAAACTTTAATTTTGTTGGAAATAGCATAAGCCAGAAATAACCCGATGGCTTCAAGTCTTGCAACTGGAGCAAAGGTTTCATCATAATCAATTCCTTCTTCTTGAGAATAACCTTGTACCACCAGTCTTGCCTTGTTCTTAATAATCATATCAGCCTCATCTTGTTTGTTCCTAAAAACCCATCTTGTGCCAATTGGTAGCTTGTTTTGTGGTAAGAGACAGATTTCCCAGATCTGTTGCTTCTTGAATTGGAGCAACTCATCTTGCATAGCTTGCACCCAATTGTTGTCTTTGAGGGCTTCTTGGTACTTCTTAGGTTCCAACTGAGAAATGAATGTTGAGAAGAAGCAAAAGTTGGAAAGCTGGTTTCTTGTGAGAACCCCTGTTGCAATATCACCCATGATTTGATCCAATGGATGATCTTTGTGTTCAATCAGTTGTTGTAAACCACTGACAGGTGTAGGTGGCTCTTGTACTTCATCAAACAAACCACTGAGGTTTATAATGTCTGGTTCAGCTGTTTGAACATCTTCAGTAGTTGTAGCAGCTGAAATAGATGTTTGAGTTTGTACATCAGCAGTTGTTGAATCAGAAGTTTGTGAAACTTCTGATGGTTTGAAAGTTGACTTAATGACTGTATTAGGAGTCCATGGTGTTGGATCCTCATCATCAAACCTTTGATCACTATAATAAGTAGGTTTAGATGAAGTGACAGTTTTTTCAAGTCCAAAATGGAAGCTGTCAAGGTCAAAAAGTTCAGCAGGATGTGCTGGAATAAGAGTGTGTTTTGACTAAGTGAACTTGACATTCAGTGTTTCTTCTACTATCTTGGTTCTTGAGTTAAAAACCTTGTAGGCTTTTCTAGTGGAAGAGTAACCAAGAAAATAACCTGAATCAACTTTAGCAGCAAATTTTGAAATAGAGTCTTTAATGTTTAGAATGAAACATTGACATCCAAAAGCCCTGAAAAAAAAGAGATAAGGGGCTTCATGCCATGAAGAACTTCATAGGCAGTTTTGAAGTGTCTCTTGTTGACAAGGACTCTATTCTGAACATAACATGTAGTGTTGACTGCTTCAGCCCAGAAATACAATGGTAGGCCTGAATCAGCTAACATGGTTCTTGCTGCTTCAATTAATGTTCTGTTCTTCCTTTCTACCACACCATTTTGTTCAGGAGTTCTAGGAACACTGAATTGGCTAATAATCCCTTTAGACAAACAGAATTCATCCAGAGTTTTGTTCCTGAACTCTGTCCCATTATCACTTCTAATGGCTTTAACAGATAAAGAGTATTGTTTCTCTACTTGTAGAATGAAGAACTTGATGATTTCAGCTGCCTCATCCTTGGAAAATAAGAAGAATACCCATGTGAATCTTGAATAGTCATCAATGATGACTAAGCAATACTTCTTCTTACCAAGGCTCATGATTTTTACTGGCCCAAATAAGTCCATATGGAGTAGTTGAAGACATGCAGTTGTTTTAGATTCTTTAATAGACTTATAGGAGGACTTATGCTGCTTTCCCTTCAAACAGGATACACAGTATTCTTGACACTGGTATACTTTCAAGGGTAGACCTCTGACCAAGCCCATTTTTGTGACTTTATTTATGGTTTTAAAGTTCACATGGCCAAGTCTCCTGTGCCAGAGATCAGTCTTTGAAGTTGATGCCCTTGAGAAGAAATAGGCAGTGTTGTTCAGTACTTTGTCCTTTTCAATATCCACTACATAGACATTACCACATCTTTTGGCTATCAATAAATTATGATCTTCAATGATCTTCTCTATCAACTTCTAGCCTTCTGTTGATATGATCTTTCATGCTGTCTTTGTGAAAAAGGAAGAATATCATTTATCACACATTTGTGACACACTTAGCAAGTTGTACTCAAGGATTTTAACCAGATTGACCTTGTCAAACTGTATTTTGCCTGAAGAGACATTGCCATGTCCTAGCACATATCCCTTAGCATTTTCCCCAAAGGATACAGATCCTTCTCTTTGACTGATAAAGTTGTTTATCAGGTATCTGCATCCTGTCATGTGCATTGAGCCTCTACTGTCAACATACCAAATGCTATTTAAGCCTCTGGAGACTCTCTGCACAAAGTAGCAAATTATTTAGATTTGGGAACCCAAGCCAATTTGGCTTTGGGTTTGCTCTTAAGAACATTAACATTTTGTTCTTGACCAGGTTGAGGAATCCATGTCTTTTTAGAAATGGATCTTTCATTAAGAACAATGGTGGTATCCTTTTGAGGACCACCATCAACCTTGGTCATCAGTAGTTGTACCATATACATGAGATCTTTAATCTCAGCAGTTTGTGAAACTGCTGATGATGTAGGTTTAACTACTGAAAGAGAATTTTAAGAAAAAGACTGTTGTTGAGATTTCATCTTTTTCTGAGAAAAGGTGTTGCCTGGTTGTTGTTTCTTGGGAAGAAAAGTTTCTTCAAAATCATTTTTGAGTTGTTTTCCCACAACCAGTTGTAAATTGTTCTTGTTATACTGAATTCCTTTTCTGTATCAATAAAATTTTGTTTTGTGGTTAAACAAACCACAGATTTCACATTCTTTTGCCTTTTTCTTTTTCATTTAAAGGCAAGTTTCTGACTGTCTTGATTTGATTAATGTCATCAGTAGTTTTTAGGTTCTCAACTCCTGATGTAGATGAAACTACTGATGGCTTAAAGTCAGATTTTATCAGTACTTATGAAGAACTTTCTTTTAAAGTTTTTAGAAAGTTTTCATGAAAAGATGTGCATTCTTTCTCTTCAGAAGTTTCATCTTGAACAATTTTTCTCCCATCTTCAGTAGTTTTGGGAGAAAAATCAGTTGGTGTTTCAGTGTGATTGTACCCTATGCCAAACCTAACATTTGATGCACTTTGTTTGTTAAGCAGCAGTTGGTACCCTTTACATGACTCGACCCATTTCTCACAGTCAACCTTGGTGTCAGCAATCTCTTTTTTGACATTTCCTAGGTCTTCTATCATTATTTTAAGTTGTGCTTGGGTTTCAATAGCATTGTTAGTTAATTTAGAATTTTCTTTTGTTTTAGCAGCAAGCTTTCTTTCTAAATCAAATTTCATTTGAGTAAATTTTCTCTCAGAGTCATTGGCTTTGCCTTGTAAATGCACATTAGTCTCTCTTTTGAGAGCAAAAGATTCTTTACATGAGTTTGAACAAAGTTTTGTTAAAGATTCTTTTGATACCTGAGACAGGGCAGATTTTGAGGTGCAGCCCTCAAATGCCATTAAGGCATAATTCTTTCTGCCATTGTTAGGTTCTCCCCAGTTGATGTCAAACATTTTGTTGTCTGCATCAGGATTGTACTCTGTAGTGTCAAAAGGAAGACTGCTCCAGTCAACATACCCTGAAGTGAACAGACTTTGTTGTGAGGGTTGCTGAGTTTGTGGAGGTTGTTGAGCAGTTGGAATGGAAGGGATTGATTGTTGGCTCTACATTTGTTGAGCAGGCATCTGTACATATTGTATTTGTGGCACATATTGGATCTGTGGAGCTTGTGCCTGTAGAAAATGTGTACTTCCCTGTGTTCCATTATTCCTATTATAACTAGGGTTAAACTGATTTCCAGACTAAGATTGGTTGTAGCTAGAGCTTCTACATTCTCTAGCAAAGTGTCCCAACTTCTGATAATTATGACATCTAAGCTTAGATTTGTCAAAACCAATTTTTGTAGAACTGTTTAGTCCTAGAAATTTCCTTCCTGTCCTTTTATAAAATTTGTTTGTTTTTATACTTACCAAGGTCAGTTGGTGTAAAATGTCCATTTCTTCTAAGTCATCACTGCTGAAATTTTTAAATCATCCATGATAAAACACATGTTATCAGCAGTTTGACTATATTCATCATTGTCATAACCTGGGAATGATCTTTCTAATGAGATCCCAGCAGTTATGTCAATGTAGTCAAAAGATCCAAAACTATTTAAACAAGTAGGTGAGTCTTGTCCCAATAGTGTTGTACTACCTGGTAAATAGTCATCAGCTATTTTACCAGAACTTTGTAATTTTTTCTTTTGATCAATTTCTCTTTCAAAAGTTAGCAATCTCCCATGTAATTTTGTAAGAGTGAGGGAGTTAAAGTCTGGTGAAGATCTGAAGACTATAGAATAAGTTTCCTATTTTTCAGGTAAAGACCTTAAAAATCTATGAAGCATAGATACATTTGTATAGGTCTGACCATTTAATTTTAACTCAGATATTAATGAGAAGAATCTTTCAAATTGTTGTGTTAAAGTTTCCCCATTTATGTGAGTAAATGTTTCATACTGTTGAGCCAGGATTTCTCTAGTGTTGGCAATCACCTCTTCAGTTCCTCCAAATTGTTCTTTTAGGCAGTCCCAAAGCTCTTTGGCACTTTCACGGTGTAAAAGTCCAGAGTAGATTTCATTTGGGAGTGCCATTGCCAACAAGAGAAAGCTTTAGCATCAAGCTCAAGTTTTAGGAAATCTTCTTCTGTGTAGTCTTTTGGGTCCTTTGGTATTTCAACTTTAGTTTCAAGATTAATGTTTACTGGTTTGTGAGGACCATATATCACAGATTTCCAACAACCGGTGTTGGTCTGAGACAAAGTTTTTGCCATCCTTTTCTGCCATATGTTGTATTCAGAACGAACAAGCATAGCAGGTTTATTGGTAGAACCAGTATTATGTGGATCCATTTTAAAGAGTATTTATTTGTCAAATATCTCTTAAAGTGATGGATGTTGAAAAAGTGAACTTTTAATCCTTTATTGAATATGAATAAGAGCATGTGTCTGATTCTCAATGTGTTAGATTGATACGTGATCAGATAAACCAGTGCTCTGATACCAATTGTTGGATCAGTATGCTCTTTGAAGGTTTACTTGCTTGTGAACACTTATGTGTTTAGCAAGTTTAATCAGATTTGCACAGCGGAATAAGTATATAAAGTTTCACTATCAACATGAGTTATTACTCCCCCTGGATGTTTGCAAACTAAAGATAAGTTAATGAGAATCTAAGTATTGAATGTAGATGACAATAAATAAGCAAATAGATTCTCAGTTAAAGAAAAGGAAATAACAAGAATGAGCTTTGAAGGATTTCAGTTTTCAATTAAAATCAATGTCTAAAACAGAGGGATGAACCGTCTATTTATAGACTTACAAATGCATGAACATTGTTACAAAAGCAAGTCTGCAACAAGTTGCAGTCTTGGAACTTGTACAAAAAGATAAGTAATAATAAACAATTAAACTACTGAAACATAAGGCGGCGGAAAGATTCTATTACAAGTGCTGATGAATGACAAACTACTGATGAGTAGTTTGTCTTCAGTAGACTTGTCTGGTTTGACTTCAGAACTTCTGATCTATCTTCTTCAGTACTTGTTGAATCCTTCTTCAGTACTTGTGTCTTATTTCTTTAGTAGTTCTATACTTAGAATAATTTTCAGAAGTATGAATTAGATAAGGTTTGCAAAAGTGGTTTCCTCAATCCTTTCTGTCCTGACAAATAACATCATGAACAAGCCCTAGATTTAACACAAAATCCCCAAAATGAGCAAAACATCATCAATAACCAATTGTAACCCATTTAAATCATAAATCATCATCAACAACGGTCCTAGATCATTGCGATAACATTTTCACAGTAGTCAATCATCAATCAATTCCATACAAGTTCATAACACATCATTTAACATCATTAACACATGTATTTTGCATGAAAACTCATTGTTAATGAAAAGCTTTTGTTTAGGAAGGTGTTAGAAAGGTTTTTATCCATGAACTTGTATCCACCTATTTTGTGCTAAGATGCCCCACTATCAATAATCAAATGATTGATGATAGTTCCTCCTGGAACACGCTGCACACTCATTCAAATATTAGTTCTATAGGGGGCCCAGGCCTTGATGGTATTTGGTTGGCCTAGGTCATCAATAGTAGATCCATCCACCTACCGTGGGGAGTTGAAGTAGGATCACCTGATGATGAACCCTTAGAAGAATTTACTAATTTAGGTCTCCAACCCTGCTTAATTTTATCTTTGAAAACTTTTGGTTTTGCAGGTTTGGGTTTGGCCTTAGGTTGTGCTTTTAGACTTGCCTTAGGGTTTGTCTTAGGCTTTGAGACCTTAGGTTTTACATCCTTCTCAGTTTTTGGCTTTGGAGTTTCAAAGACAATTCTTTGTTTTCTTTTAAAGGGGTCTGGTCTCGTATTTTGATAATAATTATCATAAAAATTTTGTTTTGGAGAGCCAAAATGATTTTTTGTTGTTGTTTCTTGGGGGTTCATGAGTGCTAGCCTTTATCTTTCTCAGATAGGGACAATGAGATCTAATGTCTCCTACCTCGTTGCATTCGAAGCATGATCATGGTTTTTTTTAATTAGCAAACCTTGTGAATGAAATGTCAAATCATTTGTCTCGGATTGGTATCTAAATGTCTCGTAATCTTAATTTTATATGTTTATTTTCAAGGTATACGACGCGGGGAGGAACACTGCCTCATAGGCCTGTGGAGGACCTTGCATTTGCGCTCGATTTATCAACAGGGATGAAGCTTTCAGAATTATTATATGGTATGTTAAGCTATACTTAATTGCCCTCCTACAAAAGATTATGGTTAAATAGTTAATCAAACTTGATTCTCACTACAACCATCTCTACATTCGACTGGAATGCTTAGTGCTTAATTTCTGGGATGGTGAAGTTATTTTTTGTGACTTGCATGTATTGTTGTCAATAGTAATAGTAATTATTTTATCTTCTTTTAGTTATTTATCTGTTAAAAACGTACAAGTTTTCTAAGAGCTTTTGATCAATAAGGTATTATCTTGTTTTAATTGTGCTTATATTGGTGTGCCAGTGGCCAAGAACACGAGCTGCTAGAGCAACTTGCTTCTCTTAATAACCTTGCGTCCATCTGTCCTCGCTCTTGCCCGCTCAGCAAAAGGTTGGATATCTAAAAATGAGGCTGCAATCTATGTAAGTTTACTTTTTCTTTTCTATCGCTAAGTATTCATTATTTGGTAAAACGTTAATTTATTGTATTTGTTTTCTTTTTTTTTTTCTAAAAGGAAGAAATGATGAAGTTGAGAAACCAGCATACCGTGGAATCAATGAGGGACAAGTCGATTATTGAGAATGTATTTGGATGAAGCTCTATTCGTTTGCATGGGTGGGGACATGAACCAATTATTGTTGATAACACAATGGGTACAACTAAATGGGTACAACTAAAAAAGCAAAGCATCCCACTTATGATGAGCCGGTCCATGCACTTCAAACATTGACGAGTAATGTGCAATTATGGAACGAGCACTGATTGAGAATAATACCATGCTTACTCCATCAAGCACATATGGGAAATCTCAAGGTGATAGTCTAGAGGGTGATGAATGTATCGATGAGTGATGTCGTTTACGAATTTTATAGAACCCGTTAGTAACTTATGGTCAGTATTTGTTTTGTTTGTTTGGTTGTTTGAACACTTATGTTTTGATTAAGAATGTTAATTTGGTCGCGTATGTTTCTATAACTGTTTTTGTATTTGTTTGTATACATTTAAAAATTATTATTTAAATAAATCGTGGTTATTATCTACACATTCAAATATTTTTACCAACACCTCAATAATATATTATTTTTATACATGTTAAGATTAATGCCTACACATCTTACATTTACCTACACATAATTAGCTGCCACGTTGAATGCCACGTCAGATGCCACATCATACGCCAATCTAACAAGTTGCTATACTACTACCAACATATATACATTAGTTTTAACCACACATATATGTGTAGGTATAGCTTGCTATATACCTACACATAATAAATGTGTAGGTAATGATCTATATCTACAGTGCCGAGTCTACACATCATGACACTTAATTTATGTGTAGGTAAACGTAACTACTAACACATTATGTGGTTTTTCCTACACATACTATATGTGGGTAAATACCTAAATTTCTTGTAGTGTGACCTCCACTCTTCATATAATTGAGGTTCATACTATGAATATCCCGAGCTATACTAAGATGATCTTAGGCTAGAGTTTCCAAATCTTGTGGTACTTGATGATGCTTCATGGTTATGAGATCTAGGTGCATTAAATCTTTGATATTTTTGTTCAAAATAGGCAACACTCGAATGATTTTTGAAATATTGAACCTGATCCCTACCCCTAGATTTGACAAACTTGTCTTCTTTAGTCTTGGGAACAGTCTTTGTTCTCTCCTAGATTTGGTCGGTTCAATTGATTCTGATGAGTTTTCTGAGGAGCAGCTTTTGGTTTTACCTGTTGAATTTTACCATTCTTCTTTTTGACTTCGGGTTCAGGATCACATAAAATGTGATTTTCAAGTGGAAAAAATGGTTTTAATCCTAAACCCGATCTCTCAGATTCCTCATCAGAATTAGGATTACATGCAATGTGATTTTCTAGTGGGATCCTGTTCTTATGACCAAGCCCTGGTTTGCTTTGCTCCTCATCATTAGTTTCAACTAAACAGTAGTTGTCATCTTTAACAACTTCTGTTTTCTTGATTTCAGTCGGGTCAACAACAAGAGGTGTTGTGACCTAACACTGAGTGATTTCGGTCTCCTCTGGTGACTTTAAGTAATTGGCACGCAGAGGTGGAGGAACAACTTTGTAACCCAACCCACTAACACTCTTCTTAGTTATCCGAGTCTCAATTATGTGATCTAGCACATATTTGGAGTTGGAGTAACTGTCAAGTTTCTTCTTTATGGTATCATGGTCATACTAAGCTATTGCTAATGCTTTCTTGGTTTGTTGCGAATCAGTGATGTAATTGTTTATGGCGTCTTGTTTGTTTAAAACTGTTTTTTAAGCTCACTAACATCCTTCTTTAGCAACTAAACCATTTCTTTAAATGCCTTTTTCATTCTTTTTCAGTGCTACATTAGCATTAGTATATGACCTCAAATCACACACCAACTAGTATTGTGTTCTTTGATTAATTATAACTAAGCTTCATATTCTAAACATTTAGCACAAACAAGTTTAGAAGAGTTAGAACTTACCTGAGTATGCTGCTTAGTCTGATCTTCAGTTTACTGAATTGTAATGTCAGCATCTCTAACTTCTATCCTTTCTTGCTCTGAATCATCCTTTCCAGATGTTGAACACTCTACATTTGTGCTGTAGGTTAATTCATAATTTCATTCATCAGCAGATGATTCACAATCTTCACGTGACCTATCTTCATAAGTCATTGATCTTAAACCGGAGCTCTGAATTTCCTCACTTAAAGTCTCATCTGCTCTATTGCTTTGTTCCTCTGAACTCTAAGCAGTGTTTGAGGATTCTTCTTCATCCCGAACTCTTGTAATCCCTTCACGCCCTTCATCCACATGTTCAACCGATACTTTGACTAAAACTGTATTTGTCGAATCCTTGTTATGGATTATGGTTTCCTTCTTGCTCATATGGATCTATCATGTTAACTTTTTGTTGATGTGGATTTTGAAAGAATGGATCACATTTACCAATCGGGATTATGTCTTCAGCACGGATGATTTGGGTCAAATAGTTCCATGATTTATTAGGATAGGCCATTTTGAAGGTGTAGTAAAAAGTCAACGAAAGTCAAACTTTGGTCAACTCGAATTTTGATTTTAAGCAAGAAGTTAACCTTGGTCAATGAGAGTAAAACTTGGTCAACAAAAGTCAAACTCGGTGAATGAAAGTCAAACTCGATCAAAGAAAGTCTACTTGGTCAATGAAAGTTAACTTTGGTCAAGATAGTCAACTATAGTAAAAGAATGTTAACTTGGTCAAAGAAAGTCAACTAGGTGTAAGAAGGTCTGGTGTATGAAAATTTTCACAAGTACGAGTATCTTATACCTGAAAGTGTTTACATGTATGAGCTCATGATCCTGAAGGTTTTTCACAAATATGAGTGTCCTACGCTTAAGAGATACTCGTACGCCTAATAAGATGCTCATACACCAGAATTGCTGATTTTCCTTGTTTTTGACGAAAATGATGGTTTTAAAAGCTTGAAGAACAAGTTTTTCGACCTGGACTTGTTTTGATCAATCAAATGATCAAGTTTTGTGTGGGATTGAATTCAGAACACGTATAGCTACCAAAAACCTCATCAAAACACGAAGTTGAATCCAAATCAATAAAAAACCATCAAGAACAAACTTATGAGTTTTTCACTAAAAATATCAGATCTAGTTCGTTTTGTTGAAAAATTGATATATATATATATATATATATATATATATATATATATCCAAAATCAGTTTCTAAACATGTTTATGCAATTAAATCAACAATCAAAACATCAAAATCAATCAAAAATCCCCAAAAACCATATTTAAAGCTTAAAATGGGTCAAAATAAGAAATTGCATAAATTCTCAGATCTGATGCTACTTAGTATAACAACACGCATGATATGAAACTCGGCTCTGATACCACTTGTAGGATCGACAAGGTTTGATTACCTCACGTGTATCTGGTTCAAAGGCGGAATCAATAATCCGATTAGTTGTTATAGGTGTTTGATAAAGGTTAGAATGATTCTAAAATGATAAAGAGCACACACACAATATCACACACTAAATGGGCAACACCTTGTTATGAATACGCAAAAGTTTTGAGCAAGAGTTACAAATGAGATCACTAAGTGTTCTATTTATAAGACCTTGGGTCATACGCCTGGAAGGCCAGACGTATGACCTTCCTACGCCTGAAGATGTCCAGGCGTATGACACTCATACGCCTGGAGCTATACATACATGACAAAATACGCGTAAACGACCTAAATATGTTACCTGATTAACTAGCAATCACTATAAACTTCATATAATCATGCATACGACTAATATTGACCTATCACTAGCTGGGGACATACACAGAGTGCACTAACAAACTTTTTTAATGGTGACACATCAGCCCTAGCTAGATTACGATGTTTGTAACACTGTGTTACAAACAATGTATCAATGCTATTTTGGTCAAATTTCAAATTGCGTAGTTGGTCACCGAGACTTGAAGTTGTTTTATTTGTGTGGTGTCATTTAGAATAATGTAGGTTTTGATTTGATAATCGATATCTTTATGTCTTTGCGGGCAAGGTCCAAATCCTACATGTATAAACTCCTTATATGTATTTTATCTTTATTGTATATGGTTATGGCTTAAAACCAATCCGGACTGAATCACCCCATGCACACCATTTAAATCGCCAACCTAAGTTTTGTGCTTCCTCGCTGCATCGTGCGGGCACCCTGCTAGTCTCTTCAATTCGTGATATGATTCTATGAAATTTGGCTTAATAAATTGATCAAATTCCTACAACCAAATACTGATATTTTTTCCTGAACTGAATTTAATTTCTCTTTTGTAGCTTGGTTTTAGGTGTTCAAAGAATTAAATGACTTTCATAAGGATGTTTGTCGCTAAAATAAAACCAACATTAATATAATTTGGTGGGGTAAGTCATGTGCTTGGCTTGTATGTTTATTCCCCATGTTAGGTGGTTTTCGGTGTTTTAACTATGCATCTTAAAACGTAAGTTTTGTAATATTGGGTCTCCATAATATTCTAATCACAGACACATGTGCATGAGTCAGTATCTTGTTCTTTCTTACTGCTAGTATGTTTATCCTGTGTAAGGGAAAATTACATTGTATAATTTTATTTTATTTTTAAATAAAAAAATTAAGAGGGTAAGCTGTTTTTCAACTTTTGTACATAAAACATAAAAGCGTTATATATACATGAGATATAAAGTTGTTAAACAAGTTGTACTAATGTTTGATATTTGTGTTAATCATGTCGTTTCTGATCTGTTAAACACAAAAAAGACCTGTTTTGCCAACCCTAGAAATGAAACATGGATATTCTTTTACATTGCTATTTATATAGTATTAAATTATAAATAGTGTGTGCAAGCGATGTTGTACCTCATGTTTTAGTAGTTTTTTTATGTTTAGTTGTGTTGTACAAAGCTTGGTGATGTTGTACATCTACTTGGTTTATTTTTCTTTTTAGAGAAAATTACAATTTTTGTCCATTATAAACATCAAAACTATGGACTGCGTCTCTTAAAACTTTTACTTTCAGTCTTTATCCTTTATATGAAAAGTTGCCACAATTTTTGTCCTTTACACTTAACTCAGTTAGTGTAATCTGTTAAGTCACCTCATGTGCAATGCACGTGAGGGTATAATCGTAATTTTACCCCCCATTTTAATCCCTTATAAATCTCATTCATTACTGCCTTCTCCCTCAAATTTTTTCAAACCCTAAAATATTGATCCTCACCCAAACAAAACAATCGATCCTAAATTTTTTCAAACCCTAAAAAAGATCCTCATGTCGATCATGGTTTTCTGCTGGTGTGGTGGTGTAGCGGTTGTAAAGACGTCTTGGACAGTAAGAAACCCAGATCAACGTTTTTTTGCATGTCCTATTGAGGTAAGAAACGACAATGTAAAAGTTGTAATTAGTTGTTCATAAAAATCAATTTTTTTATTCAGGGGTCCCAATGTCGTTTTATTGGGTGGTGTGATCCTCTAATGTGTCAAAGATCAATGGATGTTATCCCCGGTTTGTTGAGGGCAAGGAATCAGCTTGAAGAGAACCTGAGGCAAAGTCGAGCAGATGCATTAAAGTTGAAAAATTGGTTGATCTGCGGCTAGGGTTTGTTCTTTGTGGTTTTAATTTCAGTTAAGCTTATGGTTATGTAATGTATTAGTTAGGTTATGACTTGAATCTAATGTATTAGTTAGGTTATGGTTATGTAATTTTTTGAATGTAATGGTGGTTATGATGGTTCTTATCAATTCCCCCACCTAACACTTTTTTAAAGTAGGCCCCACTATCTTCACTTTCCCCCAACACACTGCCCTAACCTTTTCATTGTCATCCTTTATGATCCTAATTTGTCTCCTAGTTTCAACACCATGTAGTTTTATCATTTTTTTTAACTTCTTCTTTTGTCCCAAACACTTGTCCTTCACAGAATATGAAATCTTTGGCTTTTTCTTTTCTCATCAGCCTCAGCTTTATTTTCCTAGAACTTGTTGCTCCACCATCAGATTCAATATATACCACTATCATAGTCATCATTATTAATAATTTCATCATCCATTACTAAATTGTCTAGTTGATCATTAGGGTGATAGTTTTCTACATCTACATCAGTGTGCAATCTGAAATTTGTCATGTCAACCTCATAATCATTGACAATATCAGCATCATCTAACTTAAACTCATTGTCGCTCTTACTCTCATCTTCACTTTGACTTTCACCCTGACTCTCAGTACAATATATACCAT
Source organism: Ambrosia x helenae (assembly GCA_030844895.1). Classification (NCBI taxonomy): domain Eukaryota; kingdom Viridiplantae; phylum Streptophyta; class Magnoliopsida; order Asterales; family Asteraceae; genus Ambrosia; species Ambrosia x helenae. Next base: position 23,192,557 of record CM061227.1, on the reverse strand, counting down.
CTTCAAGATTCAAGTAATCTTCATCAGTGGAGCTGCCTTTATCATGTTCTTTACCATTACCCCCCATATCATTTACTTGATCATTTACAACACAATTTTCATTAACTTGATCATTCAACTCATGTTCTTTACCATTACCCCCCCCCCCCTCATCTCAGCTTTTTCACTAAAAAATGGATCAAAGTTTGGATCATCTAAAGTAACATTACCCCCCAAATCAGGTTCATCATTTGTCCAATCCAAACATAGTCTCTTCTTAATTGTAGTAATATCAGGGATTGCCATCATATCTTCATCATATATCTCCTCAATTCTAACCTTACTTGGTGAACAGAAATAGGTGTGTACAGTTGTTTGGTCATGTTCCACATATACAGTCATCATCCTATTTTGTTGCTCTAACACATATTGTGCAAAACCTAGGACATCAGCATCACTACCTAAGGCTCTTAGTCCAAAATCTAACTCACCATTTGGAATTAAATAGTGGTAGTACCTAACACACCTGACATCATAACCTAGCTATTCCAAAATACCATCCATTGTGTGAACAGAAACTTATCTATGTCTAACATGTCTACAATGTCTTCCAAGCCTCTTTCATACACCCGTCCTGGAAATTTTGAAAACACACCACCATAATGCAACTTGATTGAAAATAAATATCGACAACCAACTGCAAGCATGGAATTCGAACATTAGAAAACCAATGTTTAAAAAAAACATAATCGAGGTCGAGGAAGATCATACCGTATAATTCTTCAACATCGGATTGTTGTAATAGATTACGAATAATAAAACGAGGTCTAGTTTCATCCATCAGTGGTCCCAATATGGGTTAATTAGGGTTAGAATTTGGGGGGTTTGATTTTGAATGGAACGTGGGTTTTTTCTTAAAGTGGATCAACTTTATAAGGGGAAAAATGGGGTGGAAATTAAGTTTATACCCTCACGTGTATTGCACATGGGGTGACTTAACAGATTACACTAACTGGGTTAAGTATAAAGGATAAATACTGAAAGTAAAAGTTTTAAAGGACCCAGTCCATAGTTTTGATGTTTATAAAGGACAAAAATTGTAATTTTCTCTTCTTTTTATTTTTATTATTTTTACTTTCAACCCTAATACTTTTACATATTTTAAAACTTAACCCTAAAACTTTTTCACTTCAACTTTGGTATCTATACTTTTCATCTTTTACATTTTTTTTTGTTTTAAATTATGATCTAATTTTGCGAGTGTTCACCTGTGTGTATGGTCATTGTTTTTACGTCATTTTTTTACTGTTTAAGTCCTCTGTCGCACTGTGTGGGTCTTAGATCAACTTAGTTATTGTTTTTTATGTTTTACTTTTTACGTATATGATTCAATGCTTTTACGTCTATTTTTCATTCAGTTTTAATTCTTTAGTGCTAATTGATATTGTTTTACGTCCTCCAGCCGTGACGTGACGTTGGTGCTAATTGATATTGTTTTATGTTCTCCACCACATCACAAAAGCTTAATACTTTGGTTTAATTAAACAAATTTGTCACTGCGTACGTAGCCTAAAAATAAAGCCTTAAAATGCCTTAGTATCACAGAACATTAATGGTGTAGCTACGTAAGAGCTTAAGAGGTTTTCATTATATAACTTTAAAGAAAAAAAGCTTCAGACTGAAGCACAAAACCATGTATATATCTCATAAACACCATTACACCAACTAAAATTTTTACCCTATTTCTTGCCGAATGCCGTCCCTCTATAATTTCAAATCTTAGAAAAAAATTAATATATAACAGTATATTTAATACATTGCAGTGATGGGCCAAATTCACTGCAACGGTGTGCCTGAATTATTGTGTATTTCAATTGTTGTGATTAACAAGCATGAAACGTATACTTGCATATTTGTCCATAGGGCAAATCGGATATGTAATTATTGGAATAACTGTTGGAGACTCAAATGATAGATATGCAAGCATGATAACTTATATCTTGTTCTATATCTCCATGAATCTAGGAACTTTGCATTGTCTTATTTGGTCTACGTACCGGAACTAAGAACATTCGAGATTATGTAGGATCTTACACGAAAGATCCTTTTTTTGGCTCTCTCTTTAGGCCTATGTCTCTTATCCCTAGGAGGTCTTCCTCCACTAGCAGGTCTTTAGTTTTAACACACACACTAACTAGTGGAGTGGAGTGGAGTGCCCGTGCTATGCGGCCGGGATCATCACTTAAAAGTTGTTAACAAGGCTGACTCGAGCTCAACTCCAACTTCAAACCAAGAAAGATCGACTCGAAATTAAAATGAAGAAGAAATATTAAACTCACGTTCGGCTCGATTAAAAGCAAGCTGACTCACTTGATTCATCAATAGAATGCATAAAATGCAAGAATGGCATGCCACGTATGCAGAAAACTAACTGGGTTAAACCCAATTAGTTTTGGTTCAGTACAATAAAAACCAAGATAAATTAGGTCTGTTAGTTTCTAGTTTTCAAATTGAGATTGTTGTCTTTCAACCCAATAAAATTATGATTATTTAATTCCAATTCCACAAAATAAGATTTTCCTTAGCCAAACAGGTAAGTGTAAGTGGGTAAGTTACACATTTACAGCTTTTTTTTTTTGAAAGATAAATTTCATTTAACACACATTTACACCTATTAATAAATATAATGGTGGTTCCAACTAAATAGTTGAGAACTAATACATTATATATATTCTAACAGTAATATATGTACTACCAATGGGGTGGTGGTCCATTGGCAAAGGCAACGCCTTTAAAACACCTAGGTTGTGGAAGGTTTTGGGTTCAAATCTCACAGACCACAGGATTAAAAGAAATTAACCTTTAAAAAAAAAAAACAGTAATATCTGTACTGGTGAATACATGAGTGATTCAGGAAACAATTTATTCATTTTTAAATAAATCCAAATGGGTTTTTAATATTTAGTAGCTATCATCTAAATATCTGATTCATCTATGTGCGTTATATAGAGTGAGTGTAAGTGGTTGTGAGTGAAGAAGAGAGAAAATATCTGATGAAAGCACTGTTTACCACTATATTTGGTGGAACACTGTTCACCCCTATAAATATTTTAATATTTTTGTAAATGGTTATGAGTTAGGAGAGAGAAAATATAATAATAAAAGCAGTGTTTTAAAACCGGTTTATACCGGCTGGTTGAACTGGTTATACCGTTTATTGGTGTCTTTGCCGGCATGAATCAGTCCGGTAATATGGGAAAACGGTAAAGGATTTGAACCGCCGATAAATTCCGGTATACCAGTTTATACCGTTTTACCGGTATCGGTACAAGGTTAAATTTTGGACCTTATCGGCCCATTATGATGATATAGATGTCATGTTAAGTGAGAAAGAACATAAACCGGGTTCTCAAAGACAAGGCTACTTGGTATATATGTTACTTATCCTACGTAATTTTAATATATTTTGATTATTGGTAACTAAAACTTCTTATTAAAGAATGTGGAAAATGAAAATAGTTATACTTTTATTGATGAGGATGACGATGATAATAAATTTTATCTTTTAAGTGATAATGAACTTGATGTTTTTATAATTCAACACTCTAATGACATAAACCAATTATACCCTTTTATATAAAAAAAATCTTTGTTCAAAATTTAGTACTTTCAAGATTTTTTTAATTATGGATTCACTTTTAAATTATTATTTTTTACTACGAAATCATATGCTATTAGATTAATTTTTAGTTAAATTTGTATCTATAAAATTGTAGGGTTAACTAGTCAATCCGGTTAAACCACCCGATATAACCCAGTTCAACCGGCTAAACCATTTTTAAGTCCAATCCGGTATTATTTTAATTAGAAGAAAGAAGACTTAAATGTGGAGTAGTAATTTTTAGTGTAATTTAATGAAAGGAATTTGGTGGACCAAATGTGAATGCTCTTAGTGGGCGGGGCGGGTGTTTGTATGAATCCCAATTTACAAATATCAAGTAAATGGTTTTATTCAATGTTTTTGAGACCGGATCGGACCGGCCGGTCCAACCGGTTGAACCAAGAATCGGACCCCCGGCCGATCCTAGTCGCATGGTTCGATAGGCTGCAGCTGAACCGGGTTTGTTTGCGCGAACCGGCCGGTTGAACCGGGATTCGTCCTGGTTGGACCGGAATTCTGCAAGGTTGAACCAGATTTTATAGAATTTTTGAGATTTTTGTTGACCTTTTGACCTGTTCGTCGAACCGGGAACCGCCGAGGTGTTCGAATCGACGTCCGATCCGGTCCTGAAAACATTGGTTTTTTTATTATTATGATTAGTTTAATTTTAAATTTTAAAATGTAGAAAGAAGTAATTGTTGTTGGAAGATCTTTCTCGCAACATAGGATAAATAGTGGGGACACTCATATAACTCGTCTTATTACTTGATTGCACCAAATTGGCATAATAGACATGACATCACACCCACTATATAAAAACACGCAACAATATACTTTTTTTATATGTCCAAATTAGTAGAAAACGGTTTTTATGGGTGATGAAAATGATGGTATTATTAGGCGGTTTTGAGACCACCTAAACAAATATCACCGGAAAAATATATTGTTATTCTTGGCTGCCATCTTTTATGCATTTGTTTTAGGCGGTTTAATTAAAACTGCGCCTAGAATAGGGATTTTTTTAGGTGGTTTCTTTTTTTTTCTTCTTTTTTTTTTGTGCGGTTTCTTGGTTAGAAAATAAACAAAACAATGTTTTGGGCAATTTTAGATTTTATGGATCACCAAAAAATGTTGAACTGCGCAAAATAATCGAACTTCTACTAGTGTTACATATTATGTGTATGTGTAATTAAAAATAAGAATTCAGAAACGAGTTAGAGCTCAATATTCACTGATGAAAAAAAAAATACAATTAAGGAGTTATAGCCTTATTACATTTTAGTTATGAAGAAAATGGTCAACTAGGGTTCCGACCTTAATTGTTTATTATATTAATCATAAACATGCGTTAATTAAGGGAAATAATGTTATTTTATTATCTGATACTTACACAAAATTAATTAGGGTTTCATCAACTGATGATGTTACTAAGACATGCTTGTATTTTGAGAAGCAGGTCAAGCCAGCGAATAAATAACAAAAAAAAAAAGTAATCAAATAAAGATTAGAAAAACACTCAATTCCAAACCGAATCGATTGGAATGTCTGATTTGAGAAATTTTCTTACGTAGGGAAACATTAAATAACGTTCGATTATGAGAGCTACAGCAATAAATTAATATAAACTATATGTATATATTGTCTTTTGGTGAAAATTAATATATTAAACTTTTATTTAATATTTAAAAAATGAATTGATTCGTTTGTCTTTACAGGAGAAAATGGCAAGGAATATTTGCTTGCGCATGTCAAAGTCATCAAAGTAAGAATTTTTAATTAAAATATCTACAAATTCTTTGATTTAAATTTTAAAAGTGTGTAAACAATTCTGCTTTAGAAATTTTAATTAAAAGACACTTTTGCAAATAAAAAGTGATATACCATAAAGTCAGAAGAATTACTTATGGATCGTGAGTGAAGGAGAAAGAAAATATTTGGTGGAAGCACTGTTATACCCTAAATATGAAAGGCATTTTGGATTCATACACCCCTTATTTAGGATTCATACACCCTGGCCCACATCACACACCAATAAAAGGCTGTCACATACCTCAGAATGTGATGTCACACCCCAGAATGTGACATCACAGGGTGTATGAATCCTAGAACCCTGAAATGTATTTTGGATATGAAAAGCTACTGTTCACCCCTACATATATTTTAATATTTTTATAAGTAGTTGTGAGTGAGGAGAGAGAAAATGTAATGATAAAAGTATGAAAAAGTATTATTATTTTAACTAGGAGAGAGAAGATTTAGGGGTGAAGTAGTAATTTTTAATGTAATTTGATGAATGAGATTTGGTGAAGGGGATGTGAATGCTCTAAAAAGGTTTATTTTCACATCATCTCTTTATATTCTACTAGATTATACTCAGAGATCGTCTCAGGTTGAGAAATCTAATATGACATATCAATTTTACATATGAAATAGACTGATCCGTTTTACAGTTACATGCAGGAACAGTGGTGAAGCTTGACCCAAAACTTCAGGGGGCCGGAAGTCACTAGTTTCGGGGGTCGAAAACCAGTTTCGGAGGGTAGCACCTAACCTAAAACAATTAACAATGTATCTCCAATGTTAACGATTAACCTTAAACAATGTATAATTCTAATGTTAACATCCAATCTAAAACAATGTATAATTCTAATATTAATACATAACCTAAAACAATGTACAACTTCAATGCTAACACCTAACCTAAAACAATGTATAACTCCAATGTAACTCTAATATTAACACATCTTTTCTTTCTATACTAATAAAAGAAAACATATTAGGGACACATGGCATTCCCTTATGAATTCTCCAATCTTATTATTTAATACAATAAATTTAAATATAATTACATTAATTGATTTTTTAAAACAAAATATTGATATACCAAATTGAATTTAAGTAATTTTATTAATAATTAATAATCATAGTTGTAACAGATTTTATTAAAACCTGATTAAATGATTTTTATTATTAATGTAGATAAATTTGTTTCTAATAATTTCTGTTACAACTACAATTACTAAAATTCAATTAATAAAATTATATTTTAATACAAAATTAGAAATAAACTATTAGACATACTTTGAAAAGTTTATTAACTAACCAAATAAAACGCCAATGATGTCCAGTCTAACTGGGGAGGTGGGAGGGTTTACACGCTTGCATGGTTCCTACTCGGAAGGGTTCCCAGGTTTGAGTCTCGCCGTCCATCGAAAAAAATATACCCAATAGGTTTGAAAGGGACCGGTGTGCGAGGAAGGGTTCAATCCGGGCGGGGTTTCTAGCTAAGAGGTTTATCAATGGTCTACGTCTGAAAAAAGCTAACCGAATTAAACATTATTATAAAAAGAGGAAGGGTTCGATCTAGGGGTGGGGGGGTTCTAGTTAAGAGATTTATAATTGGTCTACGCCTGAAAAAAAAAATAACTGAATTAAACATTATTATAAAATGATTGATTATTTTCTAAAATAATACATTTATATGTCATTAACTTCAAATTTAAATCATCTACCTTTAATTAACCTATTTTTTTTAAAATATGATCTTTTATTCTAAATTTAAAACTATATTTGTTATGTTGTTTGACAAATGATTTTTAAGCTTTACTTTTACTGGTTTTGGTTAATTATTTAGATGTTAAATATGCACACCAAATATTATTGGTTTTAGATGTTAACAATAGTTCTAAAGTCAAATAAATAAATTAATAATAACACAATGTAATTAGTTAATCTTTTGTGAGACTTTTATATTGTTATGAATAAATAATGAAATAAACCAATCAACATTAATCTTTTTCTATCTATAATAATAAAAGATAATACATGGGGTATATGGAATTCCCTCATAAAACCTCTCATTTTATTATTTAAAACAAAACATTTATTTTAATATAATTGCTGAAATTCTTATATATTAACTAACCGAAGTCAACTTTATTAAAAAAAATATTCATTGTTTTTTAAGATAGCATAGTTATATGTTATTAAATTTAAATATAAATCGTGTACCTTAAATTAACCTATTTTTAGTATTTGGTCTTTCACTCTATGTTTTAAAACTATATTTCGTACAATATTTTAAACAATTAAAATATAATAAATACATTTTATAAATGAAAATCATTGTTTGAAATACAATATTTTAAACGTATAAGGAGTTACTTTCAAATTAATTTCATTTTTTATATCTTAGCCTAAATAGATTTATTCTTATAGTGGGGGTGCCCGCATGTTGTAGCGGGAACCACAACACTTTAAATAGAAATCATGCGGGATTGATTCGTTAGTGTCTAGGGGCCTTATTTTCAACTCGTACAAGACACATAAATCCTGAGGACCAACTTTGTGTATGAGTAATCTCGTTTAGTAAGTGTTTTCTAACCCAATCTGTCTTAAACACCGATTTTAATTGGGTACCACCACTTTTACTACCACTACTATGACCACGACCACGACTACCACGTTCACTACTACTGCTATTATTATTAGTATATTTAGAAAGTATATCTAAAAAATAAAGATAAGATAATACTAAATTTAAATAGTATTTTACTTATAAAAATATTAATATTATATTGTACAAACATTTAATATTACTAATGGATTAATTGTACATGATTAATGTAAAGTCTTTGATATTACTTTGGTTCATTAACTATAATGTGGTGTAATTAAAGACAAGTTCAAAAGATAAATATGCCCCTAAAAAGTAGTTAAGATGTGCATTAAGTATTGTATGATAAGCAAATATACTTGTACTTCTTAATTTTTAAGAAGTCCCTATGGAAATGCTTTATAATATAGTATAGATATAGATAGATATAAATTACTTTTGATATTTTTGTTTTCTTGTACATGCGGTCTACTAGTTAACAACCACAGTATGGAAGATATATTTCGAAAGTTCGAAAATAGTTTTACGCGAATATGAATGTTTTTTTACAATAAATTATTAAGAGGCAGATGAATATTTTATATTTTTTCGATCGTAAATACATTTTTTTATTTTCAGTATAATATGTAATCTAACTTTTCTTAATTATACTTACAAATTTATATATATATATATATATATATATATATATAAACTAAATTGTTCAACCCGTGTATCACACGGGTACATAGCCTAGTATCCTAAATGTTAAAAAAAATGTACAATTCTAACATACTAATATTGGTACCTAACCTAAAATAATGTACAACTCTAGTATTAACACCTATCATAAAGGCTTAAAAAATGCATAACTCTAATATCAATATTCAATACATAACCTAAAATAATGTATAACTCTAATATTAACATCTATCATAAAGGCTAAAAAATGCATAACTCTAATTTAATATTCAATACATAACCTAAAACAATTTATAAATCAAATGCTAACACCTAATAATTCAAATAAAAAAAATAGTATTTTTTCTCCTTTTTTTATATAGCACTATGGTACTCGTTGGAAAGATAATAAAATGCTTGTTAAATTGGTGTAATTTTTTTCTTTAAAATAGTCTTTTTTTCTCCTTTTTTATCCTTCAACATATCAACCATATACACATTGCCACTCCTATGAGCAACAAGTTGTGCTTTGCTCTCAGCAATGATGGTGTCAATCTTTTTAACCACTTCTGGTCTAATAATCTTACAAGTTTTCTTAGTGAAGAATGACCCATAGCCTTTCTCACTCATTTGTGAGACACTAAGAAGATTAAATTTAAGATTATCAATAAGATTGACATTTTCAAACTTGAGTCTCCCAGCCTGAATAGTTCCTGAACCCAACACCTTACCTTTAGAATCATTACCAAAAGATATATCACCCCCTCCATGAGCTAAGAAGTCCAGAAGTAGGGCTCTACATCCTGTCATGTGCCTAGAGCCTCCACTATCTACATACCATAGACTATCTAAGCAAGCAGAAGCTCCTTGCACATCAGTAATGAATTAGTTTTGGTGAGTGTCGAAAGCCAAGTTGGCTTTGGATGGGTTCCCAGACTTTACAAGCTCAAGTTTAGGAGAATGGTCAGTGGTTTGAACAAGTTTTTGAACCAAGTTCAACAACTGTTGTTGACTATTTTCCAGTGTTTGTATGTCAACACTTGGTGCAACAGATGTTTGACCATTTCCTGTCAGATGATGGTAACCATAAGGATGCTTGTTCACTTTTGGTTTTGAAGGCCTTTTTGGCTCTTCATAAACATATGACAGACTACGACAAGGTGGTTGTCCATGTCCTCTTGGAAACTTGTTTGAGGGTGGAGCATCAGTTACTTGGACATCTCTAGGAGAAGAGGTTTCAAGACTTTTAGTAACAGATGTTTGGGCTGGTGTAAAGTCTGTTTGGGCTTTCCTTTTGAGGTACTTACCACTTGACTCATTTGAGTTTTAACTTTATACTCTTGTATTTTGACATCAAAATTTTTGAGATAAAGACACTCTTTGGTTTTATGATTCTTTTTACCATAGATTGAACAGTTTGGTTTAGAATCACACACACTTGTTCCTTTGTTGATATCATATGCTTTTAGAAGAAAACAGTTTTTGGTAACATGGTTCTTCTTTTCACAAAACAAGTGTTCACCTTTTTCTTTTTCTTCCCTTTTTCAATCTTCTTTTCAATAGATGTTTGAGCATCTGCTGGAAGACCTTTTAAGGGAATGATTTTAGCCTGTGGTGCCTTTTTACCAGCAGGGGTTTCAAAATTGATTGGTTTAAAGTTATCAAGAACATCACACTCATCTGACCAAGTTGGTTTAAACTGATATTTTTCAATTTCAGTAGGTGATGAGGAACCCTCAAGTTTTTCAAGAACAATTTTCTTGCCATTAAGTTCAGTGATTTTAATTTCTTGACCCTCCAGATTTTTTAGAATGACCTCAACAAACTTTGGTTCCCTTTTGTTAGTGTTTTGAGAGATTTGAGCAGTGGTTTCATTATAACCAATGTCAAATTTCACATGACTTTTGGTTTGTTTGTTGAGGAGCATCTCAAAACCTTTGGATGATTCCACCCATTTTTCACACTCAACTTGGGTGGATTCAAGCTCATGTTTACAACTCTGATATTTTGTTATCATAGTTTGGAGCTGGTCCTTGGTTATACTTGCTTGATGTTTTAAATTGCTGATTTCATATTCTTTTTCAGTTAATTTTGATTTTAACTCTTTTGAGAGTTTTTCAAACTGAATCTCATCCTCTAAATTTTCTTTCTAAGGTTTTCATTTACCTCTTTAATGTTTGCAAAAGCTATTACACATTTGTCTGAACATAAATCATTTAAGATTTGAGGAGATACCTTAGCAGCAACCATCAATGCACAATCACACTTGCACTCACAATCATTTTCACCCATGGATCTGAGAGATTCACAACCTCTTCTTCAGACTTTTAATATGGAACAACTGTATGAACAACATCATCAGTCATATTTTCAGACTCAGAAACCACATCCTCAGATTCAACCTCTTTAACAATTGTGTCCAAAGCCATGAAACAAAAATTTTCTGGTTTATTTTCAGCTTTGGAAACAAGAGCAAAGTTCTAATCTGTTAGCTCATCTGGTAAACTGCTCCAATCAACAAAGCCTTGTGTGAAAAAGCTCTGTTGACTTTGTTGGCTGGTCTCTGCAGGGGCAGAGGGTGGAGTAGTTGTTAATGGCATTTGAGCTTGAGCAACAGGGGTTTGAACATAGTGAATCTGTGGAACAGTGGTTTGGACATAGTGGACAGGAACAGTGGATGGGGACTGTGCAAAGTGAGCAATGTTCTGCACATTTGGTTCAGGGATATTATGGGAAACTTGATAAGTGTTTGTCTGATGCCTTTGATTTGGATAGGTAATCATAGGTGTTCCATTTTGACTCCTACATTCCCTAGCAAAATGACTCATTCTATGACATTTGTAACACTTAATTTTAGATTTATCCAACCCCACTTTTGACCCACCATGTAAACCTGGATATCTTCTGCCAGTTTTCTTATAGAAATTGTTAGTTCTAACACTGAGTAGAGCCAGTTGGTGCAAAATGTCCATTTCTTCCAAGTCCACGGGATCAAAATATTGAAGGTCATTATACTCGAAGGATATGCTATCAGATGCCTGGATATCGCCACTTGCTGTAAAAGCATAGTTGGATGAATAAGAATCAGAGTTAAAACCAGAAGTTATGTCAATGAAATGATCATAACCCTGATCCTTATTATTACCAGACATCTCATCCTGGCCCAAAAGTGTTGTATTACCAAACACATAATCATTAGACACTTTTCCAGAATCCTGAAGCTTCTTTTTCTAGTTAATCTCTCTCTCATAGGTCAAGAGCTTTCCATGAAGCTATGGTCAGAGATAAGTCCTTAAAAACCAATTGAGTTTCTCATAATAATTGCAATAGTGTCCCATTTATCTGGTAGTGATCTCAAAAACCTATGGTTCAATGTTGAGTTAGGATAAGTTAAACCCACCAGTTTTAGTTCACTAATTAAACAATTGAACCTCTCAAATTGTTGAGTTAATGACTCTCCCTTCACATGACTGAATGTTTCATATTGTTGATTTAATATTTCACGGTTGTTTTCAATAACCTCCTCAGTCCCACCAAATTGTTCTTTCAAAGCATCCCACAACTCCTTTGCACTGTTACAGTGTAACAGCCCAACATAGATATCATTTGGTAGAGTCATGGCCACAATACTGAAGGCCTTAGCATCTAACTCGATTTTCTGAAAATCTTGCTCGAAGTAGTTTTCTATTTTCTTTGGTACTTGGGCCTTGGGATCTTCGGTACTCGGCACCATCGGAACATGTGGTCCAAAGATAACCGACTTCCATCACCCAGTGTTCTTTTCTGCTAGAACATGGCTCATCGGCGTTGCCAGATATTCTTTTCAAATCTGACAAGCATCGGTGGCTTGGTGCTCGTGCCAGTGGTGTGTGGATCGTGATTGATTGAAGCTATTCTCTGATTGTTTATAAAACAGACTGTGTTTAAAAATTTTTGAACGTAATTAAACTTTTACTCAGTTTTCAATCCGACAAACAGAACGATATCAATAATTGTGTGCTGATCTGTTTATATTAAATTGATTGGTTAGATCGAATTTAATTGACCAAGCTCTGATACCAATTCTTAGAATCTGAGTTTGATTTGTTATGATGTTTAGTAAATGAAACAGTAATGAAGATGAACAGTAGTAATAGAAAGTGCAGCGGAATAGTAAACTTTAAATCATAAAAAACGGGATAATTTCTTTTAACTAATACTTTTCATTAATCAACACACATTCAGCACAATTTCTCCCCCTCAGCCTAATCACTCACAGCTCTGTTTGTCTAAGAGAATGTTAGAAGTGATGAATAGAACAGTACATGCACTGTTCTATTTATAGACAAACTAAAACTCTGATGACCTATGGCTGACATCACCTAGGACAGCAACATCTAACAGATATAACAACGTAAAACATTTGATCTATATAACCACTGCTACATTGGAAAACTTTGATGACTAAACAACTGATGGATAAACTCTGATAACTTGAATCATTTGTTGGAGCCTAAGTGCTGTTGGCTCCAACAGACCTTGTGTCTTCAATAGTCCTTTGTGATCAGCAGTTGTACAGCAGATGTTAGGGAACAACAGTTGTTAGAGTCAACAGTCTTTTGGGAGGATCTTTCATGTAAACAACTGTTTTATTAAGGATCATATATATAGTATGTTTTGGCTTTTCATATCATCTGTTCTTCTTTGGTTTCAGCAGACCCAACAATCTCCCCCTAGAACAAATGATTCCAAGACTTAACCTTTATTGCTGATCTTTATTCCTCATCAGACTTTCTCTAATTTGACCTTTGAATTGTAGTTCAAAATGAAAAGAGAGCAAGTCTTCAGCATCTCTTTCTAGCTCTAAGTTCAGAAGGTCTTGGAGATCATTTGCACACAGACCAAATGTATCATCCATTCTTAACTTTTGAGCCTCTCCATCGGATCTGAGCAGAGTCAATTCGTGGGTGTCTTTGTTGACCTTCCACTTTAGAATTTTTGAATCTGAAGAGTTTTCGAGTTGCAGTTTTATTATGGATGAGTTTGGTGATGGAGGCCTGCCAATGATTCTTCTTAATTCTTCACTGATGGGATCAGAGAAGTAATGCACTTGGTTGAAAATTCCTTCTTTCACAAAAGTTTCAGCAAACTCCTTTTCATCCTCCTCGGACATCTGCTTCTGCCTTTTGTATTGTTTCTTGGTAGCAATGGTGAGATCAGATGTTGAGAGTAGGCTATCTAGTCAAAAAGTCTGTTGAGGTGCCTCAGGGTAGATTGGTTATCTTGGAAGTGTAGGATCAGTTTTTCTATTCTCTTCAAGCGTCTTGTATGTTTCAACCAACCTCAGCTCAGACCATCTTGCCACAGACCTCATCTCTCCATACTTAGCAGTAACAATTTCTTCCCTCATTCTTTGGTATTTCAAGGCTCTGATAGGGTCTCTACCTTTTCTGATATCAGGAGCAGAAGCCACTTGATTAGGATGCTTGGCCATTTCTTCAATTATGTATAATTCTTCTTGAAGGGCATGAGTAGTCCAGCCTGCAAATTGTTTTCTATTTTCTTTGTAAGGCTTAGTTGCAATGATTTGATCTAGAATATATTCCCTGACTACCTTATTCAATTCACCACTGATTGGCTTGTTGGACATGGAATTGCTCAGGGTCTTAGCAAAATCTCCAATCCTTCTCAATTTGCTAAGCTCTACTGAATGGATGCCTTGAGCTGTCCTATCATCCTTTCCTTTACATTTCTCTTTGATAATCAAATAAAAATCTATCTGCACTGCTTTCATTTTCAAGTATTCATCAATGTTTTTGGGTTTAGGCAGATTTGGGAGAGACTGGAAAGTTCTTTGTGATGGGTCCTCAGTACTGTAGAAGGATTGAATTTTCCCCTTGAGTAGATGAAGTTCAAGAGGATACTGAGCAGCCAATGGTGTGATGGATGGTGGTGGTCTATGGGATGAAAATCTAGAGGTGTGTGGTGAGAAAGATGATAATGGGATGGCTGGAATGGGTGCAAATTGTGGTGATGAAATGGATGTAGGTGTGGTCTCTATGTTCTCATCCTGTACCACAAAGGTTGACTTTCTTTTCCTTTTGTACAGGATCAGAGGAGATGATGGTGTTTGTGAAGAAGTGGATGTGTTAACATCTGTTGGCACTTGTTTAGGGCCAGCAGATGTTTGGGGTTGAGATAGTGATATGGGTGGCATACATATGGATTGTGTAGTGGTGATGGTTGTTGTGATGATGGGAACAGTGATTGTGGTTGTGGTAGCTAACCTTGAACCTATAACCTCCCATCAATAAACTACATCTCAAACCACTACAGCATATGGCCAATTTGTGATTCCATATGAAACTAATTGCATTTAATTTTAAATAATGATGTTTAAACGAAAAATAAAATAAAAATGCTTTCACCCTGCTTAGAACTTGTGATCTCATTTTTAGGGAAGTAAACAACAAACCAATACACCATCAACCCATTTTTTGTATTAATATGAAACCAACTATATTTATTATAAAGAAATGCTAGAAAAAACAAAAAAATATATATAAAATTGCCACCTCCCCTCTCAACTAATGAGGGGAGGGTGTTACTATTCATCTTCCATTGTCAATTATACATAGTATAATATAACTACTTATGTAATTATTAAAATTTAAACAAACATAAATGAATGAACACAAAATTTGTTTATGTTCGTTCGTCTAATTTAACAAACAATTTTTTTGTTCCATTTGTTTGTTTGTTAAATAAATGAATATAAACGAACTTCCCTCATAACAAGTTCACGAACAATTTGTTAATGCACTTCGTGTATGTCCTCAGCTAGTGATAAGTCGATATTAGTCGTAGGCATGATTGTATAGCTTTTTAGATCATTTGGGTTTTTTGTAGAACTTAGGGGTATTTCGGTCATTATGCAGTGTAGTCCAAGCGTATGAAGCCTCATACTCCTGGCAAGTTAACTCGTATGACTTCATACGCGTCCAATGTTAGGCGTATGAGGGCCATGACTATAAATACTCTATGCCTTACCTTATTTCAAAACTTTTGTCATTTTATACAAGTGTGGCCTTTAAGTGTGTGTTTTGTGTGTGTGATCTCCATATTATTATTCTTTTCACTAACACTCACCTATAACAACTAACCGGATTACTGATTCCGCCTTTAATCCGATACGTGTCTGATACTCGTTTCTTATCCGAATACAATCCTACACTATTCATAAATACTTGGTTCGTAAACTGACCTATCTTTGATAACATTCGACTATAAAGTTTTGATTATAAGAAATTACTTAAACATAAATGATAAAAAACAAGCAATGCATTGCCATTTAATAAATTAAAGAGAGAATTACACAGATTGTCCTTTAATTATTATTGAAATTGCATGTTCTGTCCTTTATAGAAATTTTTCACTCATTATGTCCTTGGTTTTATACATTTGTTACACCCTCTGTCCTTTAGACCAAACCAAGTTAAAAATCTCGGTTAAGTTGGTCATGTGCCCCTCACGTGAGGGGCAAATCTGTTAATTCACCCTCATTAAAGGACAATTTGTGTAATGATAATAATAATAATAATCAATCAATCAATCAATCATACCCAGTATATCCCACGAATAGTATAAACTATTGGTAGGGTCAGGGGAGGGTGAGATGTAGGCACACCTTTCCTCTACCCAAACGGATAGAGAGGCTGCTTCCAGAGAGACCCCTGGCTCAGAAAGAGAGAACAGAAAACAGGCAGGCATACGAGTAACGAGACAAGCACCATAGGGATATATCGCTATCGGCTAGCGGGCCAAGTGCAGTAATAAGCTAGTAAGATAGTGCATAAAAATATAATACAATGAACATCATACAAACATGTAAACGCGACTACAACCACATGTAAGTTTCACACTACTTAAGAAAACAGGATAAATAGACACATGAATCAAAATAGGTTTAGGAAACCTATAGGTAAGGCCTCATAATACCCGGTTATGCTACCTAAGTGTCAAATCCTAGAAGTCACTTACTTTAATCCTACTTCTCCACGAACTCCTTTCTTGGACCATGTCCTCAGAGAGGTGCAACTCTATGAGATCCTGTCTAATTCGCTCATCCCAGGTCAATTTAGGTCTGCCCCTATTCCTTCTCCCCTCTACAACGCATGCTTCCACTGCTCTCACTGGCGCTGTTGTTCGTCTCCTCTTCACATGTCCAAACCATCTCAATCTCCCTTCCTTTATCTTGTCTGATATCCTAGCCACTCCAAACCTCTCCCTAAAGACCTCGTTTCTAATCCGATCCATCCTTGTGTGCCCGCCCATCCACCTAAGCATCCTCATCTCTGCGACCTCCATCTTGCGTGCGTGTGTCTTCTTGATTGCCCAGCACTCTGTCCCATACAACATAGCAGGTCTAATTGCGGTCTTGTAAAATTTCCCCTTCAATTTATCTGGGAACCTCTTATCGCACAATAATATAATAATAATTGTCAGCATGCTTATCTAGTTTTTCAAAATTCATATTCACCAAAATATCCCCTGCCAATACAAATGACCTATAAAGATAAGAATATATACATTAACACATGATACATTTCACAGAATCCAATATCAAACACTGAATGAAATAAATCAATGAATTTAAAACTAAGCTTGTTCTCATCTAAAACAACAAACGTGCCCATGCCATCACTAACTTTTATATCCAGAATTGCAGAAAATTTTATACCTTCATGTATGCTATCATTTTCAGAAAACAGGGTAGGCGTTTTCCTTCAACTACGACCAGCCACAACCACCTGCCACCACCCACCACCTGCTACCACCAACCACCTGAGTCATAAAACCAAAACCAATGGGGTTTCTGTGACCAGTGGTCAGGGTTCATCATCCGAACGGAAAGTAGCGTCTTCTATATGATCAATTCACCACTCGCCTGCTACCACCCACCACCCTTTTCCCTTTAATTGAACCCTAACCCTCAATAAATTGTATGAATAGCAAATTCACAGTATTAAACTGAAAGGGGACGGGCTAAATATAGGGTTTTCAGTGAAGAAGAAAAGATTAACCAGATTAGCCCTAAAACCATCTCCTACAAATTGGCTCGATTTCTAAATCTAGGGTTTGGGGTTGTGGTTGCTGGTAGAAAGTGGTTATTGGTGGTGGCAGGTAAAGGCGGCAGATGTTTCAGGTAAGAGAGAAAGGGTGGGTTTGTGGGTTGGTAGTGGTGGCTTGTGGTGATACGTGCGAGGACAGTGACGATGTTGCCTGGGTTCTGGGTGGGATTGATCGACTTTTGGAGACAGAACGAGAGAGAGAGAGAGAGAGAGAGAGAGAGAGAGAGAGAGAGAGAGAGAGAGAAGAAACGGGGGGGGGGGGTGAGGAGGATGTATGGAGGTGATTTAAGGTTTGGGTTGTTGAAGAAGGGGAAAAGATGAAGAAGATGATGATGTCTGGGTTGTTGAAGAACAATTTTTTATTAAGTTTTATTATTATGTTTATGGTGAATTGACATGTTTGCCCCTCACGTGAGGGGCACATGTTTGAGTTAACCAGTGTTTTTAACGGAAGTTACCCTAAAGGACATACGATGTAACAAATGTATAAAATTAAGGATATAATGAGTGAAAAAAATTACATAAAGGACAGAACATGCAATTTCAGTAATAATTAAAGGACAATCTGTGTAATTCTCTCTAAATTAAAATAACTAATGCAATGCAATAAGAAATAATTAGATAAGAGAATTAAGGAAAAAGAAAAAAATTAAATAAACAAATAAACAAAAAGGGCTCATAAGGGTCATTAACCTTGCACACGTAAGGCAACCCAACTGAGCTACTCTTATTATAAAATAAAAAGAAAGTTTATAAAACTTGTTTCTGATCGCAACCCTAATCCCAAATCAATATCTAAAACCCTGGTTTCCCTCGAATCCAAAATCGAACCCAACTACTGGAGTGAAATAGGAAATTAACAGAAGGCTATCAGCATATACCTCAAATCGAGCAGGATGATTGGTCAGATTGAATTACAGATCTTGAGAGCTATAAGGCGTTAGGAAGCACATGAATGTATAATGGTAAAAATTAATAATGGGAAAGGGGTATTCATTTGTAGGTTTCGTAACTCCCACAAGCTATGTAGATAGGATAGATAAGGTTGACTAAAACGTTTGGTAGCATTTCGTGAAGTTTTCAATTAGATTTGAAGGGTTTTTGTTCGTCAAAATAGTTCTCCAGCTATGCAGGTCGAATGAGTTTTCATTCATGCTAATAAGGGTACAAATGAAAGAAAAGATTTTTCATTTGTGCAAGATTTTTCATTCGTGCTAATAAGGGTACGATTGAAAGGAATTATTTCCTATTCGTACCAACGTGAAAAATTGTGAAACTTTGATATAAACTAATTAAGTGTTTTATGTGTATTACTTGTACGTAAACTATATATGCTTGATCAACTGAAACGGGTCACCAACGGGATGTCGAGTCTTGTGTGTTTGTGTCAATCATTCAAACACGTTTTCAAATGTATAAAGTCAAGTCTTGGATATTAAGGGTTATTAGATAGACATCATCGCTCAAACATCAATAGGCTATCTATGGTAGGTTTCCGGTAGTTGGAATCACCAAACAAGCCTGGTTTATTATTATCTAGAAGATGCAACCTAATGTGAGTGTCACAGCCCCACATTTTACAGTTTTTATATTTGGGGGAGAAACATGCGGTGCGACCTTTACGAACTTTTAGACCAACATATTACATTATATCACATGGGTACTAAGTGACATTACATCATTTAAAGTCCTCTAACTTGTGAACAATTAATATGTGGATACATAGCAGGGAAAGTGTGAATAGATATATCGGGCTCGGCAAGCCCCATTCAGGTCGACTGGAGGCCGGACGAGTGTATATTTGTCCTATCTAACTCACGATACCGGGTGATGTCCGGTGGCGGGTATTGAGGCATTCTAACATTCAGCAGTGGTTCACGACACTTTAGTATCATGTAACGATGTCTAGCTAGCATCAGGTATAGATGTAAGGACTGTTGGGTCCGGTTTTTACGAACTTTACTTACTTTTGCAAACTTAAAACTCTGTGACTCACCAGCACTGTATGTGTTGGCTAACATTGCATGTTTTCTAAGGTCGCTAAGGTAGCAACAAGACTAGGCGCACTGGGGTCGCACTGAGTCTCATGTGTCTTGCATGGTCAAACATTACTTTCATGTTTTGAACTACTTACTTTTGAATTATGGGTTCTAAACTTTAACTTGCTTCCGCTGTGGTTGTTTTGGTTGTCTAACTTTAAAACTGTTTGGTTTGGTTTGGTTTGGTTTGGTTTTATTTAGTTGGTTTCTTATCATATAGTTGTCGTTTATTGTGACCGTTGACTTGGATCCTGGTATATCACGTGCCTCGCGGTAAAACCCCGCAAGTGGAATTTAAGGGTGTGACATACGTGGTTGTAATGATCCGACTTGGTGACTAAAACTTGGATCGCCGCGTGAGTCGCATTTATTATCATCTCATCAATCAAGCCCGAATCCAATAAACAGTTAGAATGCGAGTAGTTATAGTGCGAAGATGCTGAGTTTGAAGCCTTTTAAAAAAAAAAAAAAAAAAAAAAAGGATAACTTGGAGAGAATTTGAAAGAAGTGAGTTTTGGTTTTATTTGATAAAATATATGTATATAGGTTCTTTTAAAATTTGAAATAATTTTTTTGGTTATGACCGATCCCAACGGTCAAGAGAGAGAAGCGCACACAAATCACACATTCACGCCCACTAAGAGGTTGGCGATGAGGTCTATAACTCCTCTGCTTGACGGAGGAAAATGGTGTTAGAAGCGTCACCACCAAATTGAATAAGACATGTGAAAGTATCTCCGTACCTCAAACCTCTTTTGACTAATTCCCCTGACTAACTCAAAGTGGGACAACGATTTAATAACATTGAATAATTTTGTGCCGATTGTGAAGTTTTTAATCATTTCCTTCAAATGTGTCCGAATCCTATTTTAGCAATAACATTATAGAATTGAATCATCTTAGTCCCCTTAGACTACACAGTGCGGGGTATGGAAGGGGACGTGAAGCCTCTCCACGCCATCAATACTACCCTCTTTGTGGCGTGGAACCTGACGTGGGGCAGGTGGCCGGGGTTGAGTTTTTCATCGGCGTGGGGCAAAAGGCGAGGGTGAGGTGGATGGTTGTGGTTGATTGTTGTATTATGGATGATTGTGATTGGTTGTCACTCTCCCGCGCCATCAACACCTCATGGTTTTTTGGGGGTTGAAGGGGAATTGACGTTGCTGTCACATGTCGTTCCATGCTCTCTTCACCTCTGTGACCACATTGTATGGTCTTAGAGCGTCGTCAATGATTCGTTTGACCTTCCAGAAAATAACTCAAACTTAGGAATTCGCTCAAAAAATGTTAGGTAGTTTATTATTCCGCCTCTGTTTTAAACGACCTATCTCTACCAATATGGGGCTAGCCCATTTGGTAGAGGGTTATGTCAGTTAAAAAGGAGGTCTGAGGTTCAAACATGTGCAAATGTGTAGTTTATATTGATTTGTTGTAAAATAGAGCGTAGATAACTTTTTTTTGAGTGGCTAAATATAATCCCCATTTGGGTATGCATAATTATATATGTATTAGGTTGAACTTTATTATTATTATTTTTTTTAATCTTAATTTATATATAGGATTTGGTTCAAATGAGAACATTTTCTCAAATTGAGAACTGAGAGAACCATTCTGGATCACAAATTTCTCTAA
Source organism: Ambrosia x helenae (assembly GCA_030844895.1). Taxonomy (NCBI): domain Eukaryota; kingdom Viridiplantae; phylum Streptophyta; class Magnoliopsida; order Asterales; family Asteraceae; genus Ambrosia; species Ambrosia x helenae. The sequence goes on along the minus strand of CM061227.1, from coordinate 23,171,080 downwards.
GGCAAAAAATTTTTTTTTGCTTTAATCGCTGCTTTATATGCAGGAATTTTTTTTTTAATATACACATTGAAGGGATAGGGAGCCTAATCTGAGGGACGTCCCTATCCCCAAAAAGCAATAACCCTGCGCCAGATCACGGCGCAGAGAAACGCACCAGCGCGGGGCAGACAATCAGCATGCCTCGCACGCCAAGATGGATGATGTTGGATCAGTTTGCTCTTGTTTGCTAAGTAAGAACTTGCTATCTTGACACTTAAGTGTTTAGCAAGTCCTTGTAAATCAGATTGTAAGCACAGCGGAATGTTATAAGTTAAAGCAACACTTTTTATGCAAAGGCAGAGTTATAACTCCCCCTTGATGTTTGAAACTAAATAAATGACAAAGTATTTATTATGAATCTAAGTTGTAAATGAGAATTAGATACTTAGCAAGATTCACAATAAATACAGAAATGGAATAATAACAATGAGAGTGTTTGAAGGATTTTTCTGTTGAAAATCAATGTCTAAAATAGAAGGTTGAAGCCTTCTATTTATAGACGATTACATGCATGTATCTTGCCTGAAAAGCAAGCACAGAAAGTCCAGTTACAAGTTGCACAAGTTGCAACATTGAAAGAAACAAATAAAGCTAAAAGTAATATTAAACAACAAACTACTGATGCAAAAGGGCGGTGGCAAATATCTTCTGCTAAGTGCTGATGAAGGACAACTACTGAAGAGTAGTTTTGTCTTCAGTACTTCTGAAGTGAACTTGTCTGGTTTGGACTTCAGAACTTCTGCAACTTCAGCACTTCTTCATATCTTCTAATCAGCAGTTTCTTGTCTTCTCTTTAGTACTTCTATACTTAGCCAAAAATGACAGAAGTGAATTAGACTAAGGTTTACAAAAGTGGTTTCACCAATCCTCTTTGTCCTAACAATCTCCCCCTGGATTGATGAAGCCAAAACCTTACTAATTCCTTATGTGTTTCTTCTGCCTTGAACAATCTTCCATATCTCTTTGTACATGGTGTTCTTGAGCTGGTTGTACAGATCATCAGACAGAGATCCTCTCTGTGGTTCTAGATGTTGAATTGTGAGCAGGTCTTGTGTTGACAGTTTCTTTAGATCACTGATCTTCTTGTAAGCCCTGCTTGAGAAGTCTCTTCTTGTCAACAGTACTGAGTTGTTATCAGTAAGTGACCATCTGATGATAGGTATCTTTGACTTGTTAAAGTCAGAAGAATAGGGAACCAGACTTGTCCCTTGGGTTGATGGTCCTGAGTGCTGGATGTCTTCAGTTTCAGATAGCCTCAGGTGGGATTCTCTTCCTTGTTGATGTTGTTGCATACCAGGCATCTGAACAGTTGGGAGATGGTGTTCAGTCACTACTTTGGTATGCAGCTTTTCTGTGATTGTCTTTTGTATTTGATAAGCAAAAGTGGAAGGATCCCTGAACTGTGTTAACAGAGGTTTCTCCTCAATGTCAAAATCTGAATGGACTATTGAGCTTCCCTCAAGTAGTACCATTTTGAAATCAGTTTTGGACATTGTCCTCTGTCTTCTTCTTCTGAGCAGCAGATCTTCTAGATACACCAGAAGTTCTAACTACTGATCTTGAAGGATCAGCAGTTTGAAACTTCTCAGGATTTGCAGCCTTGGCAGCCAAGTATTTTCTATATGTATCCATTAGTCTTTCTTCTTTCCATCTGGATACAGAGGCTTTTGAACCATATCCTTCTGCTACTAGCTCTTCTATTATCTGGGCTCTCTTGGCCTTTCCTTCTTTGCTTGTGGCCATTTTGTCTGCAAGCAGTTGTGCTCTTCTTGTCAGCTCTTGCATAGAGAGTCCTTTGAGTGTAAAGGCTTTAGTCTTGCTGTTCTTGGTAATATAAGACACCAGTTGTTGTCTTTTATCCTGTTCAGCAATCTCATCAAGGCTAGCCTGCCTTTGTAGTTCAGCTGCATAAGCCTGAAGTTTTTCTTCATGGCTTAAGTCCAAATCATCCCTTTCTTCCAGAGATTTCCAAATCTGATCTTCTCTGGCCTTCTTGTTGGCTGCAATTAAACTCTTCTCTAATAGTTCAGCTGAATGAGAGATGGGAGAAGGGTTTAATACAGTCATTGTTGTAACAGATGTAGGCCTGATGGGATCAGATGTTGGTTGAATGGGAGCAGTGGTTCTGGAAGGTTCAATTGTTTGAGGTTGGGAAGTGTTGACTTCTGATGTGCTGACAACTGCTGATGGTTTGTCAGCTACTGAAGGATTGTCTTCAGTACTTTCTGATTCTTCATCAGAAGTTTGGTCATCAGAAGTTTCTTCATTACACCTTAGGGAATCATCAGAACTTTGGGTCTCATCTTCTTTCTCAGCAGCTTCAATTTCTTCAATAGAGACACCAAACTGTTTGGCCAATTTTTCTTTCCTGGCCTGATCTTTCTGATCTCTTTCAAGGAGTGCCACTCGTGCCTTTACTCTGGCTTGGAATGACTCCTTAGGTTCCCTGATCTTCTCCCCCTTTTTGGATTCATCAATTATAACCCTTGAAGCAGAGGGTTGGGAGAAGTGTCCTTGAAGATGAGCAATCTGTTGACTGTTGAAGTCTATTTTGTTTGACAGATCGTTCATCTTGGTTTTAATCACTCCAAATTGGTTCTTGATTGACAGCTCCAAGTCAGCTGTATATGTTTGGAAGTGATTTCTGATGAGTGTATTCATCATGTGGTATAGGGGACCCTCTGGGCTGCATAGCTGGTTCAGGTCTATGCTTGTTTGCCCAGGGAATTGGGTAGGCATTTGCTGTGAAGGGGGTGTTTTTGGGAGATCCTCATGTTGTACAGAGGATGCCACTCTAGGGGTTTTAGGGATTGAGTGGACTTTAACCTGTGCAGAGGTGACTGGCCTCTTGAGCCTGGATACCTTTGCAGCAGGACCTTCAGAAAGTGCCGTCAATTCAGTAGTTGTAGTTTTTGAAACATCATCCAAATTAATGGAATCATCTGTTTCCCTGATGTTGCCCTCAGTGAGGACTGTCTCAGTTAAATCATGAGCTGAGCCCAACTCAGTTCTCTCATGAACCTCTGTTTCTTGGTACTGAGGATTTCCTACCTCAGGCATTAAGCCTTCATCAGTAGTTGCCACATCTGAGGTCTTAGCTATGTTACTTCTGTCCTCAGATCCACCACTGGGTGGTAACTGAGTAGTAGCAGCCTCAGATGCCCCAAGAGTCTCTAAATTTGGGCTTAAAGACTCTGGTCCACCCTCATCTCTTGGGATAGGGCTAATGATGTCCACATCCATGTCTAAAGTAGTAGTTATGTCCCCTGTTTGTTGTGGTTGATGGGGACTGACATGATCAGATGGGACATTCTCTCTTAGCCCAGAGAGAAGTTTGGCAATTTCTATTGCCTCTTGTTCAGAAATTTGTGGGGATGGTTCAGTAGTTTGGGCAATAGGTTGTTGTTCAGCAGTTTCAAAAGAAGAGTGTGTTTGATATGTTTTTCTAAGTCTTTTTCTTTTGAAATGAACAGATATGGGTGCTCTTGGTGGGGTTTGAGATGGATGAGACTGAGAGGGTGTTTCAGTCTCAAAATTTGAAGAGCAGAATGCTCAAGAGCATGTTCAGGCATCTCAACCTCCTGAACAGCTTTTCTTTTGGGTTGGTGGGTTACAGTTTTTGTTGGCTTGGGCTTTTTGGCTTTTGGTGGTGTGGGTGTGGAAGATGTGGGCTTCAGGGGGACTTGTTGTTGTTCTCCCTGATCATCTTCTGGCCAGGCAGCCGGTTTGTTCAGTCTTGAGTATGCTTGTGATGTTAAAGGGTTTAAAGTTGAAATTTTTCCCACAAGCACCTCATTACCCAGTTCCCCTATTATGCATTGCATAATGAACCTTGGGTACAACAAAAACTTTTTCTTGGTATTATTGTGATGTAACACCAACTCATGAAAAAACAGTTTTGATGCCCTGAATTTAGTTTCATTCACAATGGAATGAAATATTGGTTGAAAAGTGGAGGGCATCTGGTCATATGACCCTGTTTTTGGACTCAAACACATAATTATATAATGAAACAAAAGTTTATATTTTGGTTCAAAATATTTTTTGAATATTGTAGCATGGGAGAGAGTACCTTGATAACCACACTCAGTCATGGTTAGATGAATATCTTTGTTAGCAACATGGTCAGGGGCAGCTACATCATCCAGACCCAGTCTTGTTGCTAGTGTGGCTGGTGTGATGGTCAGTTGTTTCCCTTTTATCTTTGAGTTGAGGGAAATGACCTCACCACCCATTGTAACCGTCTCAGCATTTTCCCAGAACTCATTCAGAGTTTCAGTGTGAATTGGTGGGTTAATTGTGAGAGCAGTAAAGTATTGGGATTTGACGACAAGATCAATGATCTCATCGTATTGGGACCAGCCTTCTTGTTTTTCAAGAAAAGCTCTTTGATTGTGTCCCTGTTTTAGAACTAGAGCCATTGTGGTTTGGGTATTTTGATCGAATAGTGAATTTTCAGGTGTAGGTTTTGAGAGAGTTTTGAGAGAGAAGGAGGGATATTTGTGAGTTTAAAAGGATAAGTGTGTAGAAAAGGTATTTATTTGGAGTTTTAACCGCTTGAATCTTCTTTATTAGAAGTTTTAAAACCGCCTTTGGTTAAAAATCTCTTTATCAGAGGTTTTAAACTGATTAGGTCAAACCTCTGATGATGGGAAAAGTCAGATTTGCCCTTTTGACTTAAACTGCTGATGAAGGATTACTTCATCAGTAGTTCCCATTTTCTCTTCAGCAGTTTTAACATCTGATGAGAAATGTTTTTATAAATACTTTATTCATAACTTCTGAAGGTTATTTTATCAGAAGTTACACACTTTTTCAGAAAATTATCCCATACTGATGATTTTTGTTCATCAGTACTTTCTCTCATACTGATTTTTGTTTAATCAGTACTTTGTTTTTCAGAAGTTTTGTTGCAGACTTTTGTTATTTGTAAGTGAAAACCAGAAAAAAGATGGAAAAGGTTAACCTGAAATCCACCAAGGTAAACAGGATGGAATCAGGGGTGGAAAAAGGAAAAAATAAAATTTTTCATTTTGATTTCACCATGGTAAACAGGATGGAATCAAGGATGGAAAAAGGAAAAAGAAAAATTTTGATGCATAACAGTAGTGATTGATGTAGAAGTTTGCTGTAGAGTTGGGTAGAATCAAGTGTTAACTTGGATTCTAACTGATATGCAGAAAAAAAAAAAATAAACACTTACAAATTTAGCATTCCAAGCATGGAAACTAACTTCTGAAATGTTGATGTGTCAAGGGGCTTAGTGAAGATGTCAGCTATCTGATTAGCTGTTGCTACATGCTTCACCTCAATCTTGCCTTTTTCATAGCAATCTCTTATGAAATGGTACCTGATCTCAATATGTTTAGTTTTTGAGAACTGTACCGGATTTTGAATGATGCTAATGGCAGATTTGCTGTCTACAAACAAAGGTGTCTTGGTCTCTTTGATTCCATAATCAAGAAGTTGATATTGGAGCCATTGTATCTGTGATGTACAACTTGCAGCTGCAATGTATTCAGCTTCAGCAGTTGAAGTTGCAACAGATGTTTGCTTCTTTGATTGCCATGACACTAGACAGTTCCCAGGAATTGACAACCACCAGATGTTGACTTTCTTGTCATCTTACACCCTGCATAGTCACTATCTGAAAATGCTGATAACTTGGTATTGCTTGAAGCAGGATACCAGATTCCCAGCGTTGGGGTTCCTTTCAGATATCTAAAAATTCTTTTGACTGCAATAAGGTGTGATTCCCTTGGTGCTGATTGATATCTAGCACAGACACATGTTGAGAACATAATATCTGGTCTAGAAGCAGTTAAGTATAAAAGGGAACCTATCATGCATCTGTACATGGTCTGATCAACCTGTTTTCCTTGATCATCAGGTTCAACTTGTGTGATAGGTGTCATGGGAGTGGGAACATGATTTACAGTCATTTAAAGAAAATTTGTTCAATAATTCTTTAACATATTTTGATTGATGTATAAAAGTTCCATTTGTTTGTTGTTTGATCTGCAGTCCTAGAAAGTACTGCAGTTCTCCCATGGTACTCATCTCAATTTTTGATTGCATGAGTTTCTTAAAATCATCACACAATTTTGTGTTTGTTGAACCAAAGATGATATCATCAACATAAATTTGAACAAGTAAGACATGATTTCCAACATGTTTAATGAAAAGTGTTTTATCAATGGCACCTCTTGTAAAGTTATTTTTGAGTAAAAAGGTGGAGAGTGTATCATACCAGGCTCTTGGAGCCTGTTTGAGCCCATAAAGAGCTTTGTCTAGTCTGTACACCCACTCAGGATGAGAAGGATCCTCAAACCCAGGTGGCTGACAGACATACACCTCCTCCTTGATTTTTCCATACAAAAATGCACTTTTAACATCCATTTGATAAACCTTAATTTTGTTGGAAATGGCATAGGCCAGAAATAACCTGATGGCCTCAAGCCTTGCAACTGGAGCAAAGGTTTCATCATAGTCAATTCCCTCTTCTTGAGAGTACCCTTGAACTACCAGTCTTGCCTTGTTCTTGATTATTATACCAGCTTCATCTTGTTTGTTCCTGAAAACCCATCTTGTACCAATTGGTTGCTTGTTTTGAGGTAAGGGACAGATTTCCCAGACCTGTTGCTTGTTGAACTGTAGTAGTTCATCTTGCATAGCCTGCACCCAATTGTTGTCTTTGAGGGCTTCCTGGTACTTCTTTGGTTCCAACTGTGAAATAAAGGCTGAGAATAGGCAAAAGTTGGAGAGCTGGTTTCTGGTTAGAACACCTGTAGCTATATCACCCATGATTTGATCAAGTGGATGATCTCTGTGTTCAATCAGTTGTTGTAAACCACTGACAGGTGTAGGTGGCTCTGGTTCTTCAAACAAACTACTGAGGTCTATGATATCTGGTTCAGCAGTTGCAGCTTCTTCAGTAGTTGCAGGTGCTGAAGCAGATGTTTGAGTTTGGCCTTCAGTATTTGTTTGATCAGAAGTTTGAAGAACTTCTGATGGTGTTGTAGTTGACTTAATGACTGTTTGAGGAGTCCATGGTGCAGGATCCTCATCTTCAAACCTTTGATCACCATAATAAGTAGGTTTGGAAGAAGTAATAGCCTTTTCAGGTCCAAAGTGAAAGTTGTCAAGGTCAAAGAGTTCAGCAGGATGTGCTGGAATAAGAGTGTGTTTTGACTCATTGAACTTGACATTCAATGTTTCTTCTACTATCTTGGTGTGAGAATTAAAAACCTTGTAGGCTTTTCTAGTTGAAGAGTAACCAAGAAAGTAACCTGAGTCAACTTTGGCAGCAAACTTTGAGATAGATTCCTTGATGTTCAAGATGAAACATTGACATCCAAAAGCCCTGAAAAAGGAGATAAGGGGCTTCATGCCATGAAGAACTTCATAGGCAGTCTTGGAATGTCTCTTGACCACAAGAACTCTATTCTGAACATAACATGCTGTGTTAACTGCTTCTGCCCAAAAGTACAATGGCAGTCCAGAATCAGCTAACATTGTTCTTGCTCCTTCTATCAATGTTCTGTTCTTCCTTTCTACTACACCATTTTGTTCAGGAGTTCTGGGAACACTGTATTGTCTAATAATCCCTTTAGACAAACAGAATTCATCCAGAGTTTTGTTCCTGAACTCTGTCCCATTGTCACTTCTAATGGTTTTGACAGATAGAGAATATTGTTTCTCTACTTGTAGAATGAAGAACTTGATGATTTCAGCAGCCTCATCCTTGGAAAATAAGAAGAATACCCATGTGAATCTTGAGTAGTCATCAATGATGACTAAGCAGTACTTCTTTTTACCAAGGCTCATAATCTTGACAGGCCCAAATAAGTCCATATGGAGTAGTTGAAGACATGCAGTTGTTTTTGATTCTTCAATAGACTTATAGGAGGACTTATGTTGTTTTCCCTTTAAACAGGATACACAGTGTTCTTGACACTGGTATACTTTCAAAGGTAGACCTCTGACCAAGCCCATTTTTGTGACTTTATTTATGGTTTTAAAGTTCACATGGCCAAGTCTCCTGTGCCAGAGATCTGTTTCTGAAGTTGATGCCCTTGAGAAGAAACAGGCAGTGTTGTTCAATACTTTGTCTTTTTCAATGTCCACTGCATAGACATTGCCACATCTTTTGGCAATCAGCAAAGTATGATCTTCTATAATCTTCTCAATCAACTTCTGGCCTTCTGGTGAGATGATCTTGCAAGCTGTCTTTGTGAAAAAGGAAGAATATCCTTTATCACACATTTGTGACACGCTCAGCAAGTTGTATTCAAGATTTTCCACCAGATTGACCTTGTCAAACTGTATTTTGCCAGAGGAGACATTGCCATGTCCTAGCACATATCCCTTGGCATTGTTCCCAAAGGACACAGATCCTTCTCTTTGGCTGATAAAGTTGTTTATCAGGTATCTGCATCCAGTCATGTGCATAGAGCCTCCACTATCAACATACCATATGCTGTTTAAGCCCCTGGAAACTCTCTGCACATAAAAGCAAATTAGTTAGATTTGGAAACCCAAGCCTGTTTGGCTTTGGGTTTGCTCTTGAGAACAGTTACAGTTTGTTCTTGACCAGGTTGAGAAATCCATGTCTTTTTGGCAATGGATTTTTCATTAAGAACCATGGTGGTATCCTTTTTAGGACCACCATCAACCTTGGTCATCAGTAGTTCTACCATGTTCTTTAGATTTTGAATCTCAGCAGTTTGTGAAACTGCTGATGATTCTGGTCTAACTACTGACAAGGAATTTTGAGAAAAAGATTTTGGTTGAGATTTTATTTTTTCTGAGAAAAGGTGTTTTCAGGTTGTTGTTTCTTGGGTTTAAAGACTTTTTCATAATCATTTCTGATTTGATTTCCCACAACCTGTTGTTTAAATTTTTGATTGAACTGAATTCCTTTTCTGTATCTACAAAATTCAGTTTTGTGGTTGAACAGGCCACAAATTTCACATGCTTTTGCCTTCTGTTTTTGTTCTGAAGGCAAATTTCTGACAGTTGTGAAAAGATTTTGCTCATCAGTAGTTTTCAGGGTCTCAACTCCTGAAGTAGATGAAACTACTGATGGTTGTTGTCAGTTTTTGTAAATACTTCTGAAGTACTTTCTTTAAAAATGCCAGGATTTCTGTTTAGAAAGTTTTCATGGAAAGATGTGCATTCTTTCCCTTCAGAAGTTTCATTTGAAACAATTCTTCTCCCATCTTCAGTAGTTTTGGGAGAAAAATCTGTTGGTGTTTCAACATGATGGTATCCTATGCCAAACTTCACATTTGAAGCACTTTGTTTGTTTAGCAGTAGTTGATACCCCCTACAAGATTCAACCCATTTTTCACAAGTGATCCTGGTGTCAGCAAGCTCTTGTGACATCTCCCAGGTCATTTAGCATCATTTTGATTTGTGCTTGGGTTTCAATGGCAGAGTCAGTTAATTTAGAAACCTCTTTTGTTTTAGCACACAGTTTTCTTTCCAAATCACATTTTATCTGTGTGTATTTTCTTTCTAAATCATTGGCTTTGCCTTGTAGGTGCACGTTTGTCTCTCTTATGAGAGCAAAAGTTTCTTTGCAAGAGTTTGAACATAGTTTTGTCAAAGATTCTTTTGATACCTGAGACAATGCAGATTTTGAGGTACAGCCTTCAAATGCCATTAAGGCAAAGTTCTTTCTGCCATTGTCTGGTTCTCCCAGTTGATGTCAAACACTTTGTTGTCTGCATCAGGATTACACTCTGTGGTGTCATAAGGGAGACTGCTCCAGTCAACATACCCCGAGGTAACGAGGCTTTGTTGAGGGGGTTGTTGAGGCTGTGGAGGAAGTTGAGCAGCTGGAAAGGGAGGGATTGATTGTTGGCTCTGCATTTGTTGAGCAGGCACTTGAACATATTGTACTTGAGGCATATATTGCTGTTGAGGAGCTTGTGCCTGTACAAAATGAGCACTCCCTTGAGTTCCATTGTTCCTATTATAATTGGGGTTATAGTTATTTCCAGATTGTGATTGGTTAAAGCTAGAGCTTCTACACTCTCTAGCAAAGTGTCCCAACTTCTGACACTTGTGACATCTCAGTTTAGATTTGTCAAAACCAATTTTTGTGTTACTGGTCAATCCTGGAAATTTCCTTCCTGACCTTTTATAAAACTTGTTAGTTTTAATGCTTAGCATGGCCAGTTGGTGAAGTATGTCCATTTCTTCCAAGTCATCACTGCTAAAATTTTTCAAATCATCCATGATAAAACATAGATTATCAGCAGTTTGACTTTGGTCATCATTGTCATAACTTGGGAAAGATCTTTCTGATGAGATCCAGTGGTTATGTCAATATTGTCATAAGATCCATAGGAACAAGTTGGTGAATCTTGTCCCAAAAGTGCTGTACTACCTGGTAGGTAGTCATCAGCAGTTTTACCAGAAGTTTGTAATTTCTTCTTTTGATCGATTTCTCTTTCAAAAGTGAGTAATCTCCCATGGAGTTTTGTAAGAGTGAGGGAGCTAAAATCTGGTGAGGATCTTAAGACAATGGAGTAAGTTTCCCATTTGTCAGGTAGAGACCTTAAAAATCTATGTAACATAGATACTGTTGTATAGGTCTGACCATTTAACTTTAGCTCAGAGATTAATGAGGAAAATCTTTCAAATTGTTGTGTCAAAGTTTCCCCATTAATATAAGCAAATGTTTCATATTGTTGAGCCAAAATTTCTCTGGTGTTGGCAATCACCTCTTCAGTTCCTCCAAACTGTTCTTTAAGACAGTCCCAAAGTTCTTTGGCACTTTCACAATGTAAAAGGCCAGAGTATATTTCATTTGGGAGAGCCATTGCCAACATAGAGAATGCCTTAGCATCTAGCTCAAGTTTTAGGAAATCTTCATCTGTATAGTCTTTGGGATCTTTAGGAATCCCTTCTTTAGTTTCAAGGTTTATGTTTACTGGTTTGTGTGGACCATATATCACAGATCTCCAACAACCAGTGTTGGTTTGTGACAAGGTATGTGCCATTCTTTTCTGCCATATATTGTACTCATTTCTCACAAGCATGGCAGGTTTGGTGGCAGAACCAGTATTATGTGGATCCATTTTTAAAGAGTATAGATTTGTCTGATGACTCTTTTAAGTGATGGATATTGATAAAAAGTGAACTTTTGATCTTTTTATTGAATATCAATAAGAGCTTTGTGTCTGATTCTCAATTTGTTAGATTGATATGTGATCAGATAAACCATGCTCTGATACCAATTGTTGGATCAGTTTGCTCTTGTTTGCTAAGTAAGAACTTGCTATCTTGACACTTAAGTGTTTAGCAAGTCCTTGTAAATCAGATTATAAGCACAGCGGAATGTTATAAGTTAAAGCAACACTTTTTATGCAAAGGCAGAGTTATAACTCCCCTTGATGTTTGAAACTAAATAAATGACAAAGTATTTATTATGAATCTAAGTTGTAAATGAGAATTAGATACTTAGCAAGATTCACAATAAATACAGAAATGGAATATAACAATGAGAGTGTTTGAAGGATTTTTCTGTTGAAAATCAATGTCTAAAATAGAAGGTTGAAGCCTTCTATTTATAGACGATTACATGCATGTATCTTGCCTGAAAAGCAAGCACAAAAAGTCCAGTTACAAGTTGCACAAGTTGCAACATTGAAAGAAACAAATAAAGCTAAAAGTAATATTAAACAAACAAAACTACTGATGCAAAGGGCGTGGGGTGGGCAAATATCTTCTGCTAAGTGCTGATGAAGGACAACTACTGAAGAGTAGTTTTGTCTTCAGTACTTCTGAAGTGAACTTGTCTGGTTTGGACTTCAGAACTTCTGCAACTTCAGCACTTCTTCATATCTTCTAATCAGCAGTTTCTTGTCTTCTCTTTAGTACTTCTATACTTAGCCAAAAATGACAGAGTGAATTAGACTAAGGTTTACAAAGTGGTTTCACCAATCCTCTTTGTCCTTAA